>PVIH01002375.1:114608-192283 GCA_004025045.1 Sigmodon hispidus | reverse complement strand
GTGGCCGTGTGGCTGAGTGGTTGAGTGGCCGAGTGACTATGTGGCTGAGTGGCTGTGTGGCTGAGTGACTATGTGGCTGAGTGGCTGTGTGGCTGTGTGGCTGTGTGGCTGGCCCCTAGCATCCTTCCCTCCTTGTTTTCTTGCTCCTGGTTCTTGATTTCCTTCTCTTTATTCTATCTGCCTGACAGCCCCAGCTATCCTTTCTCCTGCCTTGCTATTGGCTGTTCAGCTCTTTATTAGACCAATCAGGTGATTTAGACAGGCAAAGTAACACAGCTTCACAAAGTTAAACAAATCCAACATAAAAGAATGCAACACATCTTTGTATCATTAAAACAAATGTTCCACAGCATAAATAAATGTAACACATCTTAAAATAATATTCCACAACACCCAAGGTCTCCTGTTCAGAGCACACAGTTTTCAGCAGATGGATTTTGGAGACTGTGTGACATTTGGGATGTGTGGCCTAGCTAGAAGAAGTGGGCTGGCTGCTATGGACAGAACATTAAAGCTAGATCTACCTCTGGCTTCAGCAGATGCTCTCTACCTCCTCATCAGCCTTGGTATTAGCAGCCTCACCACATTTAGAGCAGCACAGGCTGACCCCTGTCTTCCATCTATTCCAGCAGCATAGGCTGCCACACTCTGCTGTGTCTGGAAATCATGATCCAGAATGGACTCTTTCCCCCTCAGTTGCTTCTGCTTGGTATTTTATTGAAGCAACAAGAAAAGTAACTAATGCAATAAGATTCAGGATAACTTAGACTAGGTAAATAATATTACCTGTCAATCAAGTGTCATAAAAAAAATGAAATACTCCATAATATTATCAAATCACTGAGTTGTTTTAGAGCTATCCTGAGTCACATTGTTTTCAGGACAGAACCTTTTGCAATTTTTTAAAATTAACATATATTGGAAATACCCAAACATCCATATTTATTACAGCACTGTTCATAATTACCAAGTTCTGGAATCATCTGTGGACAGATGGATGAACAAAGAAACAATGGATTATATGTGCAGCGATGTTTTTGTTTTTTAAGTGGCACACAACTTTATTTTTTTATTTTATATATTTTTTTAAAAATTATTTATAAAATAAAGTCATTTTTATCCATGTGCCCCCTTGCTCCCCCTCCCTCCCCTCCTCCCAATCCCTCCCGGTCAGTCTTCAGCCTCCCCCCTCCCCTAGCCTTTTGCATTTTAAGCTCCATTGAGAACCACCTATTTTCAGGTCTCTTCTGGCTTGCACCCAAACGGTAAAAACCATGACCTGTTATTCCAATGGGGATCTGCTTAGGCTCTTGTTAGTAAAGTCACATATATACAAGCCTGACCCTCTAGAATGACCTTTAAACATAGCAGCTACTCAAACACAAAAAACGTGCTTTTCCTAGAACCCTTTCAATAAGCTTGCTAATGAAATCTGCTGACCCTGGAACCCAGCACTTAGGATCATAAAACTTTAAAGGGAGCCAGGACCTTTTAATCCATTTAGAAATGTCCCTCATATTTGAAATGAAGCCACTAGGTTCGAAAGAAGTGGCTACTCTAAATTTAGTGACAGATTTGGGACAGTCCAAGTCCCTGACTCCCATCTACAGGCTGGAAAGAACCTCAATTTCCCCATGAGAGCACTTTCAGGTGTGAAATTGAAAAAGCAATGACTTCTCCAAATCTGAAGTTTATTCTTATAGGAGAATAACGTAAGATCATCCCCTAGTTTCTTCTGTTTCCAAAATCTGGCGAATGCAATTTCCATAATGCAGAATACCAAATGTCCCCCGCATTGTGTGAAGAGACAAAGCTGTTTCCAGCTTCAACTTAAGAACAGAAATGGTGGGGGGGGGAGTTCGTGAAGGCTAAGAACAGGAGAAGCTGGGGTAGAGGTTCACATGATGCGGAGGGGGAACCATCTCTTCCTAGCTCCATATCACCCAATCCCAAGAAAGCACAGAGGGTGGAATAACATTTTCCAGTAGCTAGCCTGGGCGGTTTCAGCTCTCTCCTGCTCAAATGCTGGAAGAAGAGCACTAGGGCCTGACATAGTTTGAGTGGGTGCCCTAAGGTCATGTTCTGGGACCTGCACACATGTGACAGTATTAAAAAAAAAAAAAAATGAGGGGCCTGTAAGAGCTACTAGTCTAGTAGCAGGTGACTGAATCATGAACCTCATAAAGAGAGGAATACTCCTCTGGTGTGGTGGGTTATTTCTACAAGAATGTTAGTTCTCACAAAAGGAGGTTATTACAAAGAAGCTGGTCCCTTCCCTCTTCCCCCTTCACCTATAGCCTCTAACTCTCACACATCTTCTAATGCTATCCATCATGTTGTATGTATCACAGTGTGCTCTTACCACAACTCATCTGTGCCTTGACATCACCCTAGTTTGGTTCTGTTGCTTTGATAAGACACTGACCAAAAGCAACGTGTGTGTGTGTGTGTGTGTGTGTGTGTGTGTGTGTGTGTGTGTGTGTGTGTGGTGTTTGGCTTACACTTCAATATCATCGTCCATCAATGAGGGAAGCCAGGCCAGGAGCATAAGATAGGAACCTAGAGGCAGGAATTGACAGAAGACCTGCAGGGATATTGCTAATTGGCTTATACTCAGTGGTCTGGTCAGCTTGCTTTACTACAGCACACCTGCCCAGGGGCAGCCACACCCACAGAGGCCTGGGTCCTCCCACATCAATCAGCAAATGAAAAAAATGCTGTGCATGCTCATGCCTGCAGGCCAATGTGATGGGGATGGTTCCTGAACCGAGAGCCCTCCTCTCAGTAACTCTTAGTTTGTGTAAAGCTGGCAAAGACTAACAAGCACATAGGGCATGTGGGCTTCCTTCGCCAGAATTATATGCCATATAGGCTTTTTATTTTCCCTTTAAAAAAAGTATCCAGCCAACAGGGTAGGATGGATGGCACATGCCTTTAATCTTAACACTTGGGAGGCAGAGGCAGGTGGATCTCTATGAGTTCGAGGCCAGTTTGGTCTACAGAGTGATAGCAAAGATTACACACTGAGACTCTGTCATAAAAAAAAAAAAAAATCCAACCTTGTGTATTTTAGTTATAATAACACCAAAAAAAAAAATTAAGACAGAAAGAGGCAGTGGAAAGGTAGGTTAGGGAATAGTCAATGCTATTGGGGGACCTCAGAAGAGGCAGGTAGTTTCCAGGTGGCCACTCTTTTCCTATGAGTCAGTATTTCAACCAAATGGGCCCGTAGGATTCCACTGCAACCTTGCATTCCAATCTCACACAGTACAACCGGTGCTTAAAGCACAGCTTGTCACTTCTTACTCTAGCCAGGGCAGTGATGGGGGAAGGCTAATGTTTGTGTCCTTTGCAGCAGTAGACGTGGAGTTCTGGGAGCTAGGGGTCTCCACCTATTCACCATCGTAGGTGTTCGGTACTGAGGTGTGTCTCTAATTTGACATGTGAAGGTTTTGGAATGGTTTCTTTTGAAAGTCAGAGCTAATTCAAGCTAGTCCTGTAGAATGTAACTGCTACTTTTGTACTCTCATATTTTGTTATAGAGGATCAAGGGCTGGAGGACGTGAGTCCTAGGTGGCCCTGGGAGGGGGGCTAGGAATGACCTTCCCTCCTGCATGGCTGCCTTGAGTAGTACCAGCACAGACAGTGCTGTGTGTCTATTAACTGACTTAATTCACCACCTCGTAGACAAGTGAGAGAGAACAGTGGTTCTGTCCAGCAAGGGCACTTGCCTAAGGTCAAATGGCTAAGCACAGAATCAGGATTTGAACCTGTATTTTTCAGCTCCTGGGTTCTCTTCTTCTTGGACTTGATGCAGATGTCCTCTGTCCCACAGTTGTGAAGGGTCTACTCTACCCTCCCAATTTACAGACGGATTCTTTCACTAATAAACAGTGCAGGCGAGATTTGAATCTGGACCTGTCTTATGCACAAAGTCCTCTTCTTGTTCTAACAGTATCAGTACCCCTTAACTATCTTTCTCATTGGGGTAAATTTTCCATGGCTTTGAAATTCAAACTTTTAAAATATAAAATAAATAAAATAATAGCAGTAACTTTAATTCTTTTACTTTGGAAGGATAGAATCGTTTATTATATATGCTATTTGTTTTGTTATTATGTTTTTACCTTCTGTATTAAGGATTGAACCCAGGGCCTCATCCATACTAGACAAACACTCCAAGACTGAACTATATCTCCAGCCTCCTTTTCCTTTCATTTTAAGACAGAATACAGTTTAATTCTGTATTAATTAATTAACTAGACTGGTTTCCAACTCGCCATCCTCCTGCCTCAGCTTTTATAGTAGTTAGAATTGTAGGTGTGTACCACCCTGTTAAGCACTAACAATGATTTGCTAGAGTTAAGGAGTTTGTTATCTTTTGGTGGGGTTGTTTGGTTTTCAGAGTAGCCAGTAACCCAGGAAGGCCACAAACGCTTTATGTTGTCAAAGTTGACCTTGACCTTTTGACCCTCCTGCCTCTTCCTCCCAGAGTGCTGGGATTCCAGGAGTACACCATCACCCAATAGATATTCTCCAGTAAGAGAAGTGGCTCCTGTTATCTTGATGCTAACGTCCAACTCAGAATTAAATGTATTTGTTAGTACTAAGACAAATTTCCTAGCCCTTCTTCTTCTCCTTAAAGCCTAAGCATTAAGATTATTTCATGCTATCCAAAACTATGCTAAATATTTACAGTCCAGGAAGAGCTCCATTGCCCTTAGAGCTATGAACCAATTAAATTGAAATTTTGACTTGAAAATGCCAAAACTCTTGACCATGGAAACCATCGTCTCTTTTGTGAGGAATCTTCTTTTAAAATACTTTGCTTGAAATCTTTTTATTAAAATATTGTAATCTTGTTGAAAAGAAAGCAAGGCGAAGGGATGGGCAAAGTCAGCAAAGAAGCTTGCACCAGAACTCTGGCTGAAGACAAGGTCCACTCCATTGCTCCTGGGACTGAATCTGCAACACCTAGGTTGCTGGGGCCACTCAGTCATTTTAATGAGCAGATTCTGGTTCTCCAAGTTTAATGTCCCAGAACAGGGCTGGGAGACAAATCAAGCCCTGGGATTACCTTGGTTGTTAAACATGAGAAGGGCAGTAAAGCAGACACAGAAAGGGCAAGACAGGGTAACTGTGCCAGCCACGCACACCAGTCCTCATAGGGGCTTATACATGTTTTCTGTTTTCTTGAGAATATAGACTTCAGGGTCTGGGATCTACAGGGTAAGGCTGGGGTGGAGTGCTTCAGGGAGCAATCATTTGGTGAGATAAAAGAGAAGCTTGTTTTTAAACTATGGCCTCTCAAGCATCCTGTGGTCCTGGTTGCCCCTTAGTGTATCAAATAGCTGTTGGGGGAGGGGGCTCAGGTAGCTCTCCTCTAAAGGGACATCCTAGAAAACAATTGGCCACAATATAGCTCCATCCAACACCTGGCTCTGAATCAGGGCTGCAGCTTTCTTAGCCTAGGCTGTCTTCTGGGGAAGTAGGATTAGGTATTAACAAAGGCTGGATGGTGACTGGAAAGGGAACGTTAGGTATTCTTCCAGCCACCTATCTCCTCCTCCTCCTTCGATAACTGTGACAAAGTAGGTCTTATAACTTAGAAGGTAAACACTGGCATGATGCCACCCAACCAGAAATGTCCCCAAGGGGATCAGGGAACTTGAGATCTCCATGGGACAGAACAGAGTAGATTGTGTCAGGGAGGCCCACTGCAAAGCTCTCTTTTGGTATTATTAAATCATAACTACACCAATGCTTCCCCCCTCCTTTAAAAATCACTGAACAAATCCACAAAACAGCAACACCTTTAATGGTCCCCTGCTCATTCTACGTTGTCCATTGAGCCATAATCGGTCCCTTTATTGTCTCCTGTTAATACATTCAGTTAATACATTCAGCTTGCTATGGTGCACCTACCACTCAGTTCAGTATCTCATGGTACATCAATGGTAACTTAAAGATAAACTTAGAGAATTGATTCCTATAACTTGGTATGGAACAAACACATAAAAACAGACCCAGCATCTCATTGGAGGCCCAGCACCCCATTTTCAACAGGTTTAAAGCACCAGCTTACACACTTTTTCATGCACCTTCCTGATTCCTCAAGAGAGTCCTCAGGATTCTCAGGAAGAAACTAATTCTGCACACCTCTGGATGTTAAGGAACCCTCTGAATGCTAAGAAAAGATTAAAAAGAGAGCCAAATGCAGGACAAAAGACCTGGCATTCCTACCTCTTGGTACAGCTGCCCTTTCCTCCTCCCATCTGACCCCTCCCACTCTGAGCAGGCCCCACAAACAAAACCCAAGTGTGGCCATTCTCAAACGCCACGATTCCCACTTCTCATGCCGGAGATTTAAAGGGGGCTAATCTGGAGATTTAAAGGGGGCTGATCTATCCGTGCAGGAGCAATGCAAAAAGTTTAGACGTTTAGGCTTGTAGAGATAGCTGAGTTTCTTGGGTGTGACCCATTTAAATCAGGTCATCCAAACTTCCTTTCAACTCCTGATTCTACTAATAAAAGAACTCTTCCAGTCACCTAAGAAGCAGAATGAGAGATGTGTGAGGTGAACGCCTGTCCATCAATACCAGGGCGCTGGAGATTGAACTGTTTGCTGAGAGGAACAATCATCACTTTCAATTTCTTTTCCTTTTTAAGCAACTTCCGGAGAACAAGCCATTCAAAATAAAATCACAACCCGGAACGCCACACCTAAGTGAATTAAAAAAAAAAACAAAAAACAAAAAACAAAAAAACAAAATCCAAAACGACACATCTTTCAGAAAAGAAGAAAACAGCCATCTGAAATTTGAAGAAGTCTTATTCACGTAGCAATCCGGAAGCTGCTAGCAAACAATTAAGCCGGGTTTCAAAATGACCAGGACAGGATGTGCCCATAGAAAGAATTGTTGCTTACACCGAGAAGCTGACAAAGTTATCTCTGCTGCAAAGTACCCTGAACTTTCAAAAGGTGTCCTAGGGTCACTCTGACACCCCCCCCCCCCTCCTTAAGCTAGTAGCCTTACAAGCACTTTCGCCCTGGTGATATTTGGCGGGAGGGAGGGGGAGGCTGGAGATGCGAGGAAGAGCAGCAGGGAAGAAGCCTGCCTGAGCCTTCTGGTCACAGAAGAGCATCAAGGTTTCGGTTCCCTCCAAGCAGGGGACAAAAAGGTGGCACTGAAATCCTTTCTCTTCCCCTCCCCCAACGGCGCACCTCTAGAGACCCGGCAGCAACGCCCTAAGGTGGCGGGACGGCGCTTTCCCCGCAACGAGAGAACGCAGGGACTTGGTAGGGGTGAAGGGCTGCGCGACACCCTAGGGACCCAAGGTGGAACCTACCAGGGAGGTGGTGTGCTCAGAGCTCTAGGCTGAGCTGGGGCGCGCAGGTGCTCCCGGGCACCCTGAAGATGGCCTGGGTGGGCCGGGCGTCCATAGTCTTCAGCTAACTGCGCTCTTACAGCCCCACGCAGCTGGAGTGGGGACCGCTCTACAGTGTCGCGCTGCTTCTCCAGCGGGCTGAAGATACGACAGGTCCCGCGGCAGCTTGCAGCAACAGGCACAGCGGTGTGGCCGGCGGCGGCGACAGCAGCCAAGGAGGAGGTGTCTGCGCGCTGCTCGCGTTTCCTCCTCCCCGGCTAGGCAAGCGCGGGGGAGGCAGGGGGTTGGGGTGGGAGGGGAGGGGGAGCAGCCCCTGGGATCTCCTTAGTGGGTTCCCCGGAATCCAAAAACAGGATGCAATACCATCCCTTCCCCTCCACGCCGACTGACTCTGGCCGGGCGGCTGGGCCCAGACTGGCGAGTCACAGGCGAGCAACAGCTGCTGCAGTGCGGGTCCTCCGCGGCCTCCCTCCCCTCGTTCCCCAGCGGTCCATCCTCAGCCCGCCCAGGGGCCACCAGGCGCCACCCTACGAGAGCGCGGGGAAGGTGCACGGCTTGCCGCCCCATCCAGCCTCAGCGCGAAGTCTTGGACCAGGGTATTCCCCGCGTGATTACGACCCTCGCGGCGGGATTGCGGTCGCACACCGTGTTCTTGATGGCCTATTTATAGCAGGTGGCTCTGCTCGCGGCTGCTTTGGCTCAGGAGGCTCTCAGCAGGTGGTACTGGAGGCGCTCCCGCAAGAACCCAGCTCCTCCGCACGCACTCCACCGAAACGGACCTGGTGATCACTGCGCAGCACACCCGCAGGCCATCCGGCCACCAGCCCTTCCCCGCATCACCCTTCTTCCAGCACTGGGATCCAGTGGCAGGAGGGAGGAAACCGGGCACCATAACAGGATAGGATGCTAGTACTCCAGGTAGGAAAATCAAGGACTCGAGAAAATACCGGTGCTAAAGTGCCCTCCTCTGATTAAACACCTCTAAACCCATCTCTGATCAAGTGCGGGAGTGACGCAGAGCCCAGGCTGTGCGCTTTTTTCCTTCCCTGCGCCCGAGCATACACGCAAACGCGCTTGTGTATATGCCAGAGAGCCACAAAAAGCTCCCAAAGCATCCCAAAGCATCTCAAAGCAGTTTAAAGAGGCAGTTTCAGAAGGGATGGATGAAAACTGAGCACTGCAAGTGGGAGCTGCCAGCTTGGGTTGTATCTAGAACACTCTTAGTTATCTTGTAGGGATAGCTTACTCTTTATTACAGCATAGTTTGTCTGCGTAGCTTTATATCCTAAAAAAAAAAAGTTAAGGAATACACACAGCCACGAATAGTTTAATGAACAGAATGTTGATGGGTTTATGAAAATTGTTCTGCAGAACAGGATCAGGTTGTCCAGCTAACCTATACTGTCTTCGGAATCACTGTCTCATGTTGTCCTCTCCCCTCTGTTGCCCACAGACCATGCTTACCTCCAGAAGGGCACCAAGTCAAGACAGGTGACAGGCCAGCTGTTTCAGGAGTATCACAGCCACCTTTCAAAGGGTCTGAAAGATGGTGTTTGGACTTACTGCTTAACCACCTTGCTTGTGAACCCCCACTGTAGGAGAAGAGACAGAATTAGCTGGACCACACTTAGAGAGCAGGGCCAGCACCACCTCATACTATTGCTTCCTCCCCTTTCCTTGCCTCACCCCTGCACCTCCACTCTCCAAACGTTCTGGTCCTAGACGTGCAGGAAGTTTAGCAGCCAGGCAGAGACCAGGTGGTAAAGGAAGGCAGTGGGTGGATAGAATAGAGAGCAGAGGAGTCTAGGCCCCAGTCTTGATGGTGAGAGACAGTTCATTCCCCATAAATTCCAGCTCGGAGATGTACAACTGAAAGGCAAGTGAGCTCACTAACCCTGATCTGGGTTAGGGAAGGGGAGGTGGCCTTGTGACAAGAAGCTATTTCTGTATCACTTTTCTAGTTCCTAGGGACATTTAGGGTCCAGAAATAAAAAGGAGAAATTGTATAGGACTTTACAAAGCTGAAGCTGTCTATAGTATAACATATAATAAAAAAAAATTCTGAACATTTTGTCTTTTTAAACCCTTCACTGACTTATTGTAGACGTCAGGAGACAGCCTGCCTTCTTAGCCCTTTGGCTGCAAACAGCTTTGGAAGAAATAGTAAGAGCTCCAAAGCAAGGCAGAGAAGTGAGGCTCACGGGGGTGTGGGGGGCTTCCCTATGGATGTTGTTAGTGACTGTCTTGGTGGCTTGATGGATAAAAATTTTAACTAGAAGAGATCAGCCACTGATGCTGCTTGGTTGTCTTTGGACAGTTTATGAACTCACCTCCCTGCCCCCAGAGCCTCCTCCAGTCTGAGGACAGCATTCTTTCGGGCTCTCCCTAGAGAGTCATTCCGATGCTCCAAATTTAGTCATTTGCAGTATAATTAATTATTGATAGTCAAATACTAGCAATATTAAAGCCGGCTCTAAGATAGCAGCTACGAACTCCAGAAAGCAATCATTCCAGTAGGAAGGCCAGAGACAAAGAAAACAGAGGCCACTTTGCTTTTAAAGTGTTAAAGAAGCCACATGTGGATCTAGTCTTAGAAGCCTTTGGTTAATGTAGAGAAGAGATTATTAGAATTGCTTGCCCATGCGGCACAAAGATCTGGGTTTGACACCCACATAAAGCAAGTGTGGCTATGCATGCCTGTAACCTAGCACCTCAGAGGCAGGAAGATCATGAGTTGGAGGGAAGCCTGGCCTAGTAAGGCTCTGTCTCCAAAACTGTAATTTTCAAAACAAAAAAAAGATTTCTCATTTTGAGACAGCGTTTCACTCTGGCCTCAAGATTGAAATCCTCTTGCCTCGGCCTCTGGAGTGCTGGGATTACATGTATACACCATACCTGGCTATTACTAAATCTATTATCTAGCTATTTGAATGTTTATATTTCTGAGGAAATCAGACTCTAATTGTTGTCACAATATATCTTTACTTCATTTCAAAATATGCTTTCTTGTTTTTTGAGAAAGAGTTTCTCTGTGAAGCCCTGGTTGTCCTGGAACTCGATTTGTAGACCAGATTGGCCTTGAACCCACAGAGGTCCACCTGCCTCTGCCTTCTGAGAGCTGGAATCAAAGGTGTGTGCCACCACTGCCTGGCTAAGGAAAAATGCTTAATCAGTGGTCTCTGTCCAAAACTGGTACCAATAAAGACAAAAGTTACAGTGACAATGGATAGAATCCTAGGATGCAAAGAGGCTCACCAGGTTTCCAGCTCTCACTGCCTGGTGGTAGTTTTCTGGAGACACAGGTGGACGAGCAAGTCCATGGTCAGCAGGAAAGCATCCAGGACCAGAAGGAGCTGCCCTCCAAGCATCGTGCTGCCTGACTTGCCATTCCATCAATCCCAGCTTAAGGTTCCCTTCTAAAGAGGAAGCCAGGTTGCATCAAACCATGTTAATTAGCTACAAGAGCAATTCTTCATGACAGGGAAACAGATTAAAGTCTAGAGCAGAGCCTCATACACTGACCTGCCTCCATACGAGGTCCTTGAATTCACGTTCTGAAAGGACCAGGAATGACAAAATATAATGTTATAAAAAGGTAAAATGAGCAGGTAACTGAGGTGGACTTTAAATTTCAGCAACTCCAGTACACAGAAGTCTGACTGCATGAAAAACTGGTGTTTGCTTTAAATGGGACAAAATAAATCTATGTGTGTGGGGGGAAACAGGCAGAATGCACACTCCAGCCCAGTGCAGGCTTCTGTGAAGTGTCTTATCTCCTTTTATGGACAAGGCAGATAAAACTCTGAGCGCTGGCTTCACTTCCCTTTTCAGCAGCCTCTCCTGTCTGTCATGGCTCTGGTCAAGCTCCTTGAAGCTCTCTGCTGAGATCTATCCAGCCTTTATGTAGGGTTCCCACTTCCTATCTGAGCAGATCATGTATGTGGGCAAGAAACATACAACCCTTGATCAGGAAGACTGAACTCAGCTAAGTTCAACCTAAATCTCTTTACTTGATTCTCAGAGCTAATCAAGTGATTTCACCAAAGAGGGTAAAGTGAGTAAACTTCCCACCCTACAGGACCCCCTTCATCTGACCCTGTGTGTCAGCCTTCTCCATCCTGAGAAATCTCAGCTGGAATGCAGTAGCTGGCCAGCAGCTCCCTGCTGCCTCCGTCCTCACTAGCCACAGTCTATTCTCAATTTGGTGATAAAGATTCTGATAAAGTACCACTTGGGTCATTTGAACCTGCCCAGGGCTCCTCAGACTTTCCAGAATGGGAGTCAAATAATCATTTAATAATATCATTATAATTATTAACAATTACTATCTACTAAAATAATTATAAACATAATACTCATATATATGAGTATATATGTTATATATATATATGTATGTACACACACACACACTCATTTCTCCCATGTTGTATTGGTGAAGTGTATATCTCATGTGACATCTATCTTCCCCTAGGAGCAGAGGAGTTTCACTCAGTTACTGCTCTGTTTCCAATGCATAGACTCGATGCCAGTACATAGTGGACATTCAGTAGCCATGTGCTAAGTGAGAGAATGGATAAAAATAATTGATGGGGCTGGAGAGATGCCCAGCCATTGATAGCACACTGTGCTCTTCGGGAGGAGTTATTACAACCACCTGTAACTCCAGCAGATCCAGACATCTGCACACACACAGAGACATCCACAAATACAATTTAAAATAATAAAAAGGTAATTATTTTCAAAATTATGACAGCTGGTTTTGGTGAGATTCCCAACTGTACTGAAAGGTTTCTCTGCCCCAGGTGAGCGGAATGTTTAACTATCAACACAGGGCCTGGTTTCCAGAGACACTGAAAACATGTGGAAGCAAGGTTTGCCAAAGGTTTGTTTGACAAAAATATGATCTCACAGACCCACATAAAAAAATACACAAACCTGTTGGCTCCCTAAGTTAGAAACGAACAATAAATAATCTTAGTGTCCCACAAAGGAAGACACAGACAAAGCAAAAGTTGTTTGCTGAGGCAACTCTTCTGTAAAAGGAAACTGACAGATACCAACAGGGCTGGAGAGCAAAAATGGCTTTTACTTCTGACTTAGGTGGTACCTGTGTCTCATCCCATTGGTGGGAGGTGATGTCACAATCTGACACAATTGGCCAATCAGTGCAGAGGGAGGGGAAGGTTCAGAAACTGTGAGTCCTTGCAGGGCTTATTAATTACCTTTGTTAAAAAAATAAATTCTTGGGGGCTGGAGAGATAGCTCAGAGTTAGGAGCTCTGACTGCTCTTCGGGAGGTCCTGAGTTCGATTCCCAGCAACCACATGATGGCTCACAGTCATCTATGATGAGATCTGGTGCCCTCTTCTGTACACTGTGTACATAACAAATAAATAGATCTGAAAAAAAAAAAAAAGAAAAACACATTCTTATACCAAGAATATGGATCCCCCAACGTTCCTCATTACTTTAGCTCAAGTGAGGGGAGTTTACTCCAGCTCTTTCTAGTTTTCTTTTTTTGAAAACTTTTCTGTCAGGAGATTATGATTTGTACAAATTCCCCTGTCCATCTTTGGATACTGTTATTTTCATGTAATACTTTGCACAATGTCCTGTGAAAAGAACCCAGAGATCATTTCTCTTAGCATCCTTCTGGGAGAACTCTTTGAACAACTGAAGCATCTCTATGCTCACACAGGTGAACTCAGGGCAGATTTGGGGGCCCATTTTTGGTATGAGTTCAGGTTGTCTTAGGGTTTCTATTGGTACCATAAAACATCACAACCAAAAAGCAAATTGGGGAGGAAAGGGTTTATTCAGCTTAATTATCAGTTTATTCATCATCAGAGAAAGTCAGGACAGGAACCCAAGAAGGGCAGGAACCTGGAGACAGGAGCTGATGCAGAGCCCAAGGTGGGGGGCTGGTGTTGTGTACTGACTTGCTTCTCCTGGCTTTCTCAGCTTGCTTTCTTATAGAGCACAGGACCACCCGCCCTGGGATAGCTCCCTCCCTTCAGATGACTCTAGCTCGTGTCAAGTTGACATGAAACTACTCAGGACATGGGTCATTCTGTGAGCTGAGGCAGTGAGTCAAAGCGGCTCTTTCTAAGTCGTTACCAGCTCATGTTAGTTTCTATCCATCCAAGATAAATTACATAAACATCAATGAGTTTCACGAGACCGAACTCACTGCCCTGTATTCTGAGCTGATGATCTTCCTGTTTTATAGATATGAACAATGCGCATGTTTTATAAAATTGTGATGGCAGTCAATAGCGCCTTCTTTGGTTTTTCTCTATTTTGTTTTTCATTGTCTTGGGTTAAAAAGAAAACAATTTGATAATTTGCTAATTCCAGCTGTTGGAAAAATTATATTGTCTCAGAAAGCCCAAAGAAGTCTGATTTCTACTGTACTACATTCTACAGCAACAAATATGTTTCTCTTCAGTCTGATTTCTGATTTGTATGTGTGTATGTGTGTACACAAGTATATTTCTATTGCTGCCTTGAATGCATTAAACAGACATCTTCGGTCATTTTTGAGAGGTGGCTGACATAGGTGTGGGAAAGAATGACTAAGCAGTAAAAGTATAGACAGGAGGTAAAGGACATCCCCCTTGGCATGTGACATCTTGCTCCATGCTGGGCCAAATGTTCATCCTGCCAGCACTCTCCCCAATGTCTGCTCTGTACACAGTCTGTCATATATTCATCTCATCTTTTTTAATCCTTTCAGTAGACTTCAGAGGTATGGATGAGATGCCCCTCACTCTTGTTCTGTGAGCTCAGAGAATTTTAAATAAGTTGTCTAAGGTAGAAAACTTATAGGGGAGAAGTTGCAATTTTAAAATAGCTACAAGACTAATTTTGCCTTTGAGGCTAATTGATTTTTCCCCTAGCCCTATCACTGACTTCTAACTCACTGGGTTTTGAGCATGCTATTTCACAGAGTTGCTTTGTCTGTTTTGCTAATAAGAAATACAGAGGGTCTGGTTATTGCATTGGCTTTCATAACAGTCTTCCATATTACTAGTAGTCTTGGTACAAGTGGGCTCTGGGTGGCCCTTGCAGTTAGTATCCATAGAAACAAGGTTCCCTTGACCAGCACATAGTGAAGAGATATCCTCTTTTTGATCATTTTTTTTCTCTATTGCATAATAATTCTTATTGTGCAACAGCCTTATGGTGGGAGCTTGTTTCATGACTCAGTTATTTCCTCCGGCTTTAAGCTGTGCTGGAGATACTCAGCCCTCTTCCCATTTATATGTTACTAAATATAACCTGAGGGATGAAGTTCTGTGTTCAGAGAATGTGGCTTCTGTTTAGAGAAAAAGTAAAGAAGGGGTTAGTACTTACTGAGATCCCCAAACTCACAGAGCAGTTCCGCCAAGGTCTTGGTAGGCCTCTTAGCCATTAGAGGCTGTTCATGAACAATCTCCACATTCTTGTGCTTGCCTTTTCATGTTGTGAAGGGGTCATTAGCAGAATATCGCATGCAGCAGAGCCTGCGATGACCAACAGCTGTATTTAGTGCTGACATCTTTTTGCTTTCTTACTTCTCAGAATCTTATCTTTCTCTTGTTTTCTCTTCCATTTCCCCCTCCCTACAGTCAACTTCAAGAGACCATTCACAGTCCTGTGAAAAGTGAAATAACTCAGGTCTTTTGGAAAATTAAGATTTCAGAATTTATCAGTTGTACAATGTACAGGGCAGAAGGGCTTAGCTACATCATTAAACTTTTTATAGTTAAGTCATTCAAACGTCCTTCAAATCCAGGTTTCCTCAATGACTTTCTTTGCAGGGCAGTCCTGCAAAGAAGCACCATGATTAGTTGTGAGGACTCAGAATTCAACTGGACTTTAGGGCAGAGCAAAACAGAGCAAAATATTTTCAACTCATTGTAGGTGTACTTTTCTCTGTCTCAGCAGCTGTTCCCAATAACCACACTGAGACTTACTATTATAAATGCTCAGCCCATAGCTTAGGGTTATTTGTTTTTAGGTAGCACTTATAACTTAAATTAACCCATTTCTATCCATCTATGTGCTGCCCTAGGCTCTTTTACCTCATGTATACACTTTCCATCCTGCTTGCTCTGTGTCTCAATATATCTACCCTGACTCCACTCTTCTTCCCAGCATCCCCATTGTCTGACTCTCTGGTCCACTTTCTTCTGGCCCAGCTATAGGAGAGCCAGCTCTTTAGTAACCAATGAGAATAATTCATATTTTCAGTGTACAAAATGATTATTCCATAGCCACTCACAGCACTTGAATTCCAAAGAAAGAAAGAAAAGAGACTCTGGTTGCTTACTGTGGTGTGAAGTAAGGAGAACAGATGGTAGCAGATGAGGCGCCATGGCCTGTGGGAGCCTGGGGGACAGGGAGGGGGTACCCTAGAGGTGGGGGACAAGGAGAGGGCCTCTGGGGATAGGGGTATAAGAAACTAATCAACATCACACCTGGCTAGAAACTTCCTGGGTTGCAGACACAGGGAGCTGAGGACTGTTGCTTTGCCACTGTCCCCCGTAAGGTTCTATGGAATATTTCCCCACATTCCCTCTGTTATCTGTGTCCTTTTCTATCCCTTACTGTGCAGAAACCCAAAGCACTGCCTACCCTCTGAAAAAGATATGGGAAAAAACAAACCAAACAAAATGAAAAGGCACTTCCCTTCCTACTCTAGATCAAAGAAGGTGATGATCTGGCTGAGACCCTGGGCTAGTGATGAAAGTGGAGGAAACTGGGGTGATCTGGAAAGAGTTCACAGGAGCATGAGTAGCAGTGCTAGGATCCAAAGTTTTCAAAAGTAATACTGAGGCATGTGGAAAAACAGAAAACTGTGAGAACATGGCAAGAGCAAGAAGTACTTCCTCAGCTTAAAACCAGTCATTCTAGCACAGATGTGGAGCACTGTGCAGAGCGCCCACACAGAGACAGTATTTTTAAAAGAATGTTAAAGTAACAACAAAGCAAGTGTACACCTGGTGTGATGGTTATGACCTCGCTACTCTTCTGGATGTTCTCTGGAAATCTCACAGATAAGACTGTCTTATGTGAAGGTATCCTAACCCCCTGTATCCAGTTGATCTGGAATACTCAACTATATACCTGTCCATACAGGTTAGGAACCACACTATGATCTCTCATTTAAATTTCTCAGAGTTTAAAATCACCCGAAATCTCATGTGTAGCTGTTGTAAAGACAGCGAAAATTGAGTCACCTTGAGAAGCTGACACCACACTTGAGTGTCATTTTTCCCAAACCTCTCTTATTTTAATTAATCTTGGTGCTTAAGATTTACATTTAAAATATCCTTTAATAAACTCCAATTCTGTGTCATACTGGGTCATCCCCAAATTGCTTTTCTGCTGAAAAGCTAAGAATCCATCTTTATCTGGTTGGAGAACTCTAACAAAGAGTATCTCAAGTTGCTAGAGGCCCATCCAATTCTTTTTGTACACTGTGACTATGTATGGTTTAATATCTTTATTATTTAAAGTCATATGGTTTAATAAAGATCTTATTGGTCAATAGCTGGACAGAGAGAGGTTAGGTGGGAGAGCCAGAATGAGAGAATGCTAGGAAGAAGGTGGGTAAAGTCACCAGCTAGCCAGAGGAAGCGGGAGATGAGTATGCTATGCTGAAAAAAAGTATCACATGATAGAGCATAGATAAGAAATTCGGATTCATTTAAGTTGTAAAAGCTAGTTAGTAACAAGCCTAAGCTATTGAATAAGCATTTATAATTAATAAAAAGTCTATGTGTGGTTATTTGCGAGCTGGCTGGTGGTACAGAAAACCCAGCCAACACATGGTTGGGCAAGTGTCTCTGAAGTAGGAGGAAGTATCCTGTGGGTATGTGCCCAAGGATGGTATAGCTGGATATTCAAGTAGACGGATTGCCATCTTCCTAAGGAACCATCACACGGATTCTATGGTGGTTGTACAAGTTTGTACTCTATCCATCCAGCAATGGATGACTGTTCCCCTTACACCACATCCTCAACATTGTGAGCTGCCATTTGTTTTATTGGTCTTAGCTATTTTGATGGATATAAGATAAAATTTCAAAGTAGTTTTATATTTCTCTGATGACTAAGGACGTTAAACATTTCTTTTGTCTCTTAGCCATTTGTGGTTCCTATTTTGAGAATCCTGTTTAGATCTGTATTTCATTTTTTTTTAATAGGGTAATTAGTTTTCTTGCTATCTAGTTTTGTGAGTTTTTTTAATGTATTTTAGATATTAAATGTTAATATCTAAATTAAATATAGATGTTTGATAAGAAATCTTTTCCCATTCTGTAAGCTGCCACTTGGTCTGAATGATGGTGTCCTTTGCTGTGCAGACACTTCTCAGTTTCATGAGGTTCCATTTACTAATTGTTGATCCTAGTTTCTGTGTTATTTGTTTTCTGTTCAGAAAGTCTTTTTCTGTGCTAATGAGCAAAGACTATTTCTCCTCTTTCTTTTCTATCAAGTTAAGTATATCTGGTTTTATGTTGAGATCCTTGATTTATCTGGAGTTGAGTTTTGTGCAGGGTGATGAGTATGAATCTATTTATACTTTTCTGCATGCAGCTTGGCTACTTCCTAAGTTTGAGGCCATCGTGCACTACATGGTGGTCTCAAAACTCACTCCCTCTAATTAGGAAAAATATTCTCTACATTTAGATCTTTTGGGTAATGGGGAGCATAATTTGAGTCAGCAATTTAATTTCAGAGTTTTTGTTTTGCATAGGACTGTGTTTGGAGTTTGTTTTGTTGTTGTTTGTTTTGCTTTGATTTCAAGATAGGGTTTCTCTGTTCGTCCTGGAACTAGTTTTATAGACTAGGCTGGCCTTGAACTCACAGAAATCCCCTTGCTCTGACTCCTAAGTATTGGGATTAAACACATGTACCACCACCACTCAGAAAAGATTTTATATGCATATGTGTGTGTATTTGTATCTATGCGTGTATGTGCATATGTGAATTAGTTCCCCTGGAACTGGCATTATGGGCACTTGTGGGCTGCTTTGGGTGGGTGCTAAGAATTGAACTCTGTTTCTCTTTAAGAACAGCAAGGGCTGTTGACCACTGAGCCATCTTTCCAGCTAGTGTTTGGAGTTTTTATGATTCTTTTCTTACAAACCCTCAACAGTCATGATTGTCATACAAAATTCTCTCTACTTTTATGTTCTTTTTTGTTGTTCTATTTGCTTATTTGTGTACCAATCTACCCATTATTCTTTCTCTATATTTGTAATAAATGTTGATATCAAAAGATACAATTCATATCATTAAGAACTGCAGGAGTTATATTTTTATTTACTTGCAGGTTAATTAATTAGCCTGTATTGTTCCATGGCAAAGACAAGAGGCCAAGGGGTCAGACTCAAAGGACTTTATTAGTCACAGCACACCAGGCAGGATATACTTCACATTCAGTGTCATCGCTCCTGTGCGCCTTGGAATGGATGAGGTCTAAGGTGAATGCTGCACTTCTCACATGGGACTCAAGCCTAGGAGACCCCCACAGACCTAGCAAGCCTGCCTGTCCTTCACTGCAGAGGGAGACAGTTATTTATTATCTTAGACATAGAAGCAGTCTGCCTAGTGCCTGCAGGGTGGCGTTACCTCCCCTCAAGCTGTTTTCTATACAGATATCCTTGAAAAGATAATCTCTAAAAGGGAGCCAGCAGTGCCTTTGCTCAGAAGATGGGCAGGAGGCTGAGGCCAGAGATCTGCCTCTGAACACTTACCAGTCCTGCTCTGATCCCTGTGCCGTCTCGAGCTGTCTTCCCTCCTATGTCTCTTATTCCTTCATCTGAATTTTAAAATGACTTTGCATAGTTAATGAGGTTGTATTATGTTACTAAATATCAATTGTAATTTATGTTTCTATGTATTTAACAAGCATTTTATTTTGAAAATGTAAATAGGATCTTATAATTAATTATTAAGCAAGGGCTTGAGAGATGTTGGATCAGCAGGTAAAAGCACTTACCCAGATCTATGTCCCAGCCCCTACATGGTACCCACAACCTTTGGTACAATTATGTTACATTGTAAATAACTGTCCCACCTACTGGTTTAATAAAAATGGTAATTGGTTGAAGGCAGACAGGAAGTGTGGGTGGGACTACCAGACTAAACAAACTCTGGGAACAGGAAGAGCAGAGCAGAGACACCACAGAGAAGCCACAAGAGACACCAATGAGACACAGAGGAAAGAAGCTGAAATGCTGCTGAGAAAAGGAACCAAGCCACATGGCTGAACAAGATAAGAATCATGGATTAGTTTAAGAGCAAGAGCTAGCTAGCAATATGCCAGAGCCATAGGCTGATCAGTGTAAAATTAATACAAGCATCTGTATGTTTCTGTGGGACAGTGAGTCAGAACCTCAGGGCTAGGCTGGAAAGGCCAGGCCAGAAACATAATACTACAAATGACGCTCAACATGGGGCATGAACCAACGACCCTGAGATTAAGAGTCTCATGTTCTACTGACTGCAACAATCATCTGTAATTCCAGTTCTAGGAGATCTAACACCCTATTCTGACCCTATTGGTTGCTGCATACATATGGAACAACAAGTAGGGTGGGGGCAGGGCAGGACAGGACACGTAACAGCAGTGGGAACAGTTAGGATGGAATGAAACAGCAGAAAAGAAAGGAAGATGTAGAAAAAGAGGAAAGGGGGCATTCAGGAAAAGATGTTTAAAGTTATTTGTCCTGGAGAGCTTTAGCTGTCAACTCAGTCTGGAGTCACTTGAGACTTGCCCAGATGAGGCATGTCTATGGAGGATTGCTTTAATTTTTGTTTTCTAGTATTTATTTTTATTTTATGTGAATTGGTGTTTTGCCTGCATGTATAACTGTGTAAGGGTGTCAGATCTTGGAATTACAGACAGTTGTTAGCTGCTATGTGGATGCTGGGAATCAAACTCAGTTCCTCTGGAAGAACAGCCAGTGCTCTTAACCGCTGAGCCATCTCTCCAGCCCTTGATTTTTAATAGATACAGAATGGCCCAGCCTACTGATTGGGTGGCAGCATTCTCTGGAGATAATCCTGAGCTGCCTATGCCTAAGAACCAACCAGCAAGAGCTTTCCCTTGTGGTTGCTTTCTTTTCTTTTTTTTTTCTCTTTTCCCTTTTTCTTTCTTTCTTTAATTGTTTATTTGTTTGCTTTGTTTTGTTGTGAGGTAACATCTCTCTTTCTCTCCGTAGCTCTGACTGGCATAGAACTCCCCAAGTAGATCAGGCTGATCATGGATTCACAGAGACTCATCTACCTCTGCCTCCTGAGTGCTGCGATTAAAAACATGCAGCACCATGTCCAGGCTCCTCCATGGTTTCCCATGGTTTCAGCTCCCATGGTGCCTGTTGAGTTCCTGCCCTGACCCTCAGTGATGGGCTGTAAACTACGTGTTGAAATAAGCCCTTTCCTCCCCCAAGTGATAGCCACAGTGGGGATCACAGCAGCAGAGATGAAACCAGAACATACTGAAATTAGAAACTCCACAGAAAGGTGAAATAGAAAATAACAAAGTCAGTCAGTCAGATAGACATAGACAGACAGACAGACAGACAGACAGACAGACAGACACACACACACACACACACACACACAGAGGTAGGAAAATTGAAGGCAGTACTGAGGAGATCTGAGAAATGAAACTGTAGACTATCAAAGGTAGGATAGGCTAGAAGCAGTCAAACATGAGCATGTGACCAGCCTCACTTCTGTGAATTCACAAATAGACAAAACTGCCTTGCCACAACAGCTGAAGCCTCTAGCTAACAGGGGAGGAGGCATAGGGTATGCCAGGAATTTTCCCCATCTCATGGATTATTATCAGAAAGCTGTGCTGAGGGCTGGTGCTTCTTACAATACCCATATCTCAAGGGACTTTTATAAGAAAAAATTTATATATATAATGTATTATATATGTAAAGTAGTCAGAGGGAAGAAAGAATCTATAGAGGAAAATCTGCAAAATCTATAATCTATAGATCTATTTTTTATATATAAATATATAAAGAACCCACAAAGAGATTAGCAGCTTGTTTTTGGTCAGACACAAACAGTTCTGAATACAATTAAATAGTGACATCAAAATGCCAGGGAGAATAAACATCAACTCAGCAGTGTTTCCTAAGAGAGTAGGAAGGAGTTTGGCACACTAAGACACAATGCAACCTCTAAGTGCTTTAGCAAGTGTGCCATGGGGAATCTGTGACAGCACCTAGACTCATGGGCAGCACAAGCATTCACTACCAAAAGGCCTGATTTGCTGAGGCAGTTGAAAAATGAAGTCGATTATCACGCAAGCACACACAGAGACATGCAAAGATACAGGACAACGTCATTGTCTATGCTGCTGTTCTCTCAGATAGTGCAAATGAGAAATAACGTCAGCACTCATCAGTAAGGGCAGTTATTTGAGCTATGATACAAAGTAAACATATTTCTGTAGGAGGCAGATTTTTTCCCACCATTAACAAGTGTAGAACCTCAGTGTGTTATAACCATAAACATGGATTGCTCAATAACTTTATCTCAGGGAAAGAGCCAGTGAATAAGGACGGAGAAGAAACATGATTTCACAATTGCATAGTAAAGCAGGGGCAGTGGAGATCAATGGGGAAAGACTTCTACCATTTGTAGAAAAACAAATCAAGACAAAAGAATCCGTCACCTAACTGTTGTACATCCTTGAAGCTGGTGAAGATGGCCCCATTAAAGCAAGGGCTGTGGATAAGGGTAAAGATATTGCTGTCAGCCTTCCATGTCTTTTGAGTTGGATGTCATTTAAATATATTGCGTAAGATAAACATTATAACAAGATAAGTGTTGTTTAGGTGTAGGCTACAGATATTAACTTTGCAATGATTATGCAAGAATAGATGTTATGATTTAAAGAGGCTTTGGGCTGATAACCCAATTTGTGGAGTGTTTGTCTTGCAAACATAAAAACCTACGTTTCATTCTCCAAAATGGATGTAAAAATGGCCAGTGCTTGTAACCCTAGCTGTGTAGACAGAAACAGGCAGATCCGTCAGGCTCAATGGCTAGTCATCCTAACCTACCTGACAAGCTCCAGGCCAATAAGAGACTCTTGTCTCAAAAACAAGGTGGGTGACACCTGAAGATTGACAGCTGACATTGTCCGCTACTCACCTGTACACACATGAATGCACAAACACAGAGACAAAAGACTTAACATGTAACTAGTGAAGAATTGAACATCCATGAGCAATTAACATGGTGCAGGAAACTATGATGGGGAAAAAAACCTTCTCTTGATCATCCGTCTGTCTATATGTATGTAGATATAATCACACTTTGTGTGAAATCAAACGTGTGAAAACCGCAAGTTTCTGTTACCAAGCATGTGTAAGTTACCTCAGCGGCCAAGTCCTCCCTATCATGACGACCCAGGCTGTCTGCCAGTCAAAAGAAACCACTCCTCCCTTAAATGGCCTAACTAATATATAGACCTATTAAAAGCATGTCTGTTTTCTTTCTGTGAACTATATTTTTCTCTATATATATTTTTATTGCATTGTTAATTTAATTTTTATGTATGTATTTATTTTAGGCACATGAATGCTATTTCCTGCATGTATATGTCTGTGTACCATGTTCATGCCTGGTGTGCATAGAGCCCAGAGGAGGGTATCAGTGATTCTGGAAGTTGTTATAAACTGCTCTGTGGGTGCCAGGATCAAACTTGGGTCTTCGGGAAGGGCTCTCACTGCTCTTAACCACCGAGCCATTTCTTTACCCCCACATTGTTATTTTTTTAATCATTGTACGTAGGATATCACTTTTACATTAGAGTGATGTACTCCTCCATGACACAAGCTGCAAATACTTTTCTCTAGTTTGGTGCAGAATATTTCATATAAGATAGGTGATTTTAAAAATTATTTTTGTTATAATGTGAGACCTTTTCCATTCCAAGACAGCATGAGAATTACAACATACTTTCTAGTACTGATTGCTGGATGCTCTATAAGAATATAATTATCTCCCCCAAAACTTTATGTGTTCATGAATAATAATGGGCATGTCCATAGGCCAGCCAGCAAGCCTAATGTGAGTTCAACAAGAGGTAATATATTTCCACAGAAACCTTTATCATTGATTAGTATCCTATCAAAGTCAAAGCAATTAAAAATGTCCTTAATGGTGATTTTGAAAACAATTTTATCTCACATCTCATTATAGAGGAGGACACTAGCATTTTGAGACATCTAGAAATAAATGTATCTGCTATCACACATTAGTAGTGGAGTTACAGTTGAAATACAGACAATCTGGGTGTAGCCTTGACCTTGGCTTCTATAGCTGTGGTTAATACAACCTACAATTAGTGTTGATTTTTTTTTCCAGCTTTGTTAAGTGTATTAGTCAGGGTTCTCTAGAGTAGCAAATTTTACAAAGGTCTCAGCTGGTCTTCAGTATACACTGGAACCCAGAAGTAGGCTCTAATGCCAGTGAAGGAATGAACTTGCTAGCAAGGTGAGGGCAAGCAGGCAAAGAGCAAATGGAAGCTTCCTTCTAACAGAAACAGAGCATAAATTAGAGGCAGGTCTTCCCACCTCAAAAGATCTAGAGTAAAGGTGTGTCTTCCTACCCCAAAGATCCAGATTAGAAGTTAATTTTACTCCTTCAAATTAAGCAAAAATCCCTCACAGATGTGCCCCATTGTTGGTTTTAAATAATTCCAGATGTAGTCAAGTTGACAACCAAGAATAGCCATCACACTAAGATAATTAACAAACACAATTTCACTTTTAAATGTCATTAATTCAAAAGTTGTTCCTGGCATCCCTTTATTCCAGTACTAGGAAGGCAAAGGCAGCCGGTCTCTCTGGGTTCGAGGCTGGCCTAATCTACATAGTGAGTTCCAGGCCAGCCAAAGCTACATAGTGAGACCTTATCTTAAACCACATCTGCACGACTCCCCCCAAAACTGTAGAATTTTCAATGGTATGATTTGACATATTTGAGTATTATGAAGTAATCATCACAATCAAGTTAATTTGCTATCTATCAGGCTACCTGGTCACCATTCTTGAAATGAGGTGGTAAAAAAAAGTACAAGGTCCATTTTTTTGTAATGTTCAATTTTTTATATATAATTATTATTATATTATAATATAATATAATTATATATATTATATATAATTATAATAGGTTATTAATTGTAACCTCCATGAAAGTTTGTACCCTTGAAAATCTTCACAATTCCCCCACTCCCAACCTTTTATGTAAGTTTGGTATTTTTTTCACACAGGTGCTGTCATGTAATGCATATTTTTGTCAGCATCTAATTGGTATCACTTAGCATAATGACTACTCTGGGCTCATCTGAGCTGCTTCAAATGCTATGATTTCTTTCTTTCTAAAGCTGAATAGTAGGGGATTTACCAGTACATCACAGATTCTTTGCCCACTCATCTGTCTCTAGGTGCTTTGGCTGCTTCTATGTCTTGGCTCTTATTTCTCTGCTCTTTTGTGTGGTCCTTAAGCATGTGAGACAGCTGTGCTTTAATAGCGTTCCGTTCCCCACTCTGCACTGGCTGTCAAGACTGTCTTGCAAGCATGGGCAGTGGTGGTGCATGCCTTTAATCCCAGCACTTGAGAGGCAAAGACAGGTGGATCTCTGTGAGCTCAAGGTCAGCCTGGTCTACAGAGTGAGGTCCAGGATGGCCAGGACTACACAGAGAAACCCTATCTCTTGAGAAACCCAAAATAAATAAATAAATAAACATGGGTGTGCAGATACTGATTTTTCTTCCTTCAGCTGTGCATTGAAGCAGCATTGCTGGGTCACAGAGTTTTAGAGAAATTTCCATCCAGTTTTCCATCATGGTTGTATAACTTACATTCCACTCAGATTCTCTTTTCTCCTTGCCCTCCTCAATTCTTTCCTTGGTCCTTTATCATCATGATCATTATCATATTTGTTTTATTTCAATGTGTTTGTGTTTGTCAAGTATGTAGATAACCTTTGAGGCCTGAGGCGGCAGGTCCCCTGCAGATGGAGTTACAGGTAGTTGTGAGCTGTAACTGACATGGGTGCTGAGATTTGAACTTGGGTCCTTTTAAAAGAGAAATACAGTTTTCTTAAGTCCTGGGCTATTTCTCCAACAATTAATATTGCTTTGATTTTAAACATATGTATGTTTTGTCTGTATATATGTCTGGATACCACATTCATACATGGTGCCTGAGCAGGCCAGAAGAGGGCATTCATTGGTTGTTTGTAAGTGGGATTACAGACAGTTGTGAGATGCTGTGTGGGCCCTGGCAATCAACCCAGGGTCCCCTGGAGGAGCAGTTAGTGCTCTTAACCACCAAGCCATCCATCTCTCCAGTTCTTCCTTCGCCTTTTTGACAATCACCATTCTAACAGGCTCCAGGGATATAGTGTAGTTTGTTTTGAATTTCTGTGATAATTTATGAGTCTGAACCCACATTCTCTCTCTCTCTCTCTCTCTCTCTCTCTCTCTCTCTCTCTCTCTCTCTCTCTCTCTCTCCTCTCCTCTCCATTTTCATGCCTTTGGAAAAATATCTATTCACAGCCAGAATTAAAACCTGATTTATTTTTCCCTCTGTATTTAGTTATCTAAGTCCCTTTTATTTTGGACATCAACCCCTTTGTAGATACAAGTTCACTAGGATTAGAAGTGCTATTAACTTTTTAGAAGATTACAGTACTGGGAATTGGAGCAGTAACCCCTGCCCCCAAAGCTGTCCCCACCAGGTGGGTGTGCTGTGAAGCAGTTTACGGGTGGTTTGTGTCTAGTGACCGTGATCCTCAATGCTACACAGTTTACTGAGCTTCTCTACCCAGACCTCTCTTCTCACCTGTCTTTGTTTCTCTTCCTGTTGCTGTGATAAAATACTCTAACAACAGCAGCTAAGACAAGCGGGGATTTACTCTGGCTCACAGTTTAAGGGTACAGTCCATCATGGTGGGGAGACCAAGGCAGCAGGAGCTTAAAGCAGCTGGTCATGTTCCACCCCCAGCCAGGAACAGAGACGAGTAAATGCTCAGTTCCCCTTCTCCATTTTACAGGCCAGGATCCCAGCCAGTGGGATAGAGCCACCTACAGTGGACCTATCTTCCTGACTCAACTAATGCAATAAAGATAATCCTCCACAAGCATGCCCATTTCCCAGGTAATTTAAAGTTTATTTATTTAGTTATTATTTTTTACATGTATGAGTTTTTCCAGCATGTATGTCTGCATCATGTACCTGCAGTGCCTGAAGAGGTCACAAGAGAGCACTGGATCTCTGGACTTGAATTACAGATGATTGTTAGCAGTCATGTGAATACTGGGGTTCTCTGGAATCAACAGCCATGCTCTCAACCGCTGAGCCGATACTCTAGCCTTTCCAGATGATTCCAGAGCTCATCAAATTGACAATTGAGATTAATCATCATATCATCCTATTACCCATGAGATATAGATGAATAAAAATAAAAAGGAAATGTTGACCTACATGCATTTGTTATTGTGGTATTATATTAGTAAAGGATTGGGAGAGACTGGAAGGGGTCTTTTAACTATGAAATGTGAAAGCTGCTGGTGAACAGTGTGAACAGGGTGAACAGGGTGTACAGTGTGAACAGTGTGGACAGAGTGAACAGGGTATACAGTGTGAACAGGGTGAACAGGGTGAACAGTGTGAACAATGTGAACAAGGTGAACAGAGTGTACAGTGTGAACAGGGTGAACAGGGTGAACGGAGTGAACAGTGTGAACAGTGTGAACAGGGTGAACAATGTGAACAGGGTGAACAGTGTGAACAATGTGAACAGGGTGAACAGTGTGAACAGTGTGAACAATGTGAACAGGGTGAACAATGTGGACAGTGTGAACAATGTGAACAGGGTGAACAATGTGAACAGTGTGAACAATGTGAACAGGGTGAACAGAGTGTACAGTGTGAACAGGGTGAACAGTGTGAACAGTGTGAACAATGTGAACAGGGTGAACAGTGTGAACAATGTGAACAGAGTGTACAGTGTGAACAGGGTGAACAGTGTGAACAGTGTGAACAGGGTGAACAGTGTGAACAATGTGAACAGAGTGTACAGTGTGAACAGGGTGAACAATGTGAACAGGGTGAACAATGTGAACAGAGTGAACAGAGTGTACAGTGTGAACAGTGTGAACAGGGTGAACAATGTGAACAGGGTGAACAGAGTGTACAGTGTGAACAGTGTGAACAGGGTGAACAATGTGAACAGGGTGAACAGAGTGTACAGGGTGCTGCCATTGTGAGCAAAAGCATAACATTTCAGTGCCCTTATCCCTTCTTGTATTTTACATTCAGATAGTGTCATATTCCATAGTTTTCATTACTGCAACAACCAATTTTTTTTTTCTCAAATAACATGTAAATGTTGTCCATGAGTTCAGCAAGCCAGCTTCATCTACAAGGTCAAGACACTCAATACATATGTGTTCATACATACACATACCACACACATTCACACACACAGAGAGAGAAAAAGAGAGAGGGAGGGAGGAAAGGACAGAGGGAGAGAGGGAGAGAGAGATAGCTTACATACAAAAGTAAGACAAACCCATCTTTACTTATACCCCTTGGCGTCTTAACAACAAAGGCTAGGGTTACGGCCCTGGGTTTCACAACAGAGTGCAAACCCTCGGACTCACCTTTCCTGTGACTTCTGGCTCTACCACTGACGTCAAACCTTCGCCAAAGCTTTCTCTTAGAGTCTCACATCTTGTTCATACGTTTCTCCTGCTGCTCTTCACAACAACAAACACATCTAATTTTGTTCTGGGACACTTATGTAACCAATCAGTTAAAAGGAATCACTAAGAACCTAGGAAGGTGTGGGGGCTGGAGAGAGGCCTTACAGGGTGCATGGTTCCGGTTTTCAGCTGAAGACATTGGCATCTCTAGTTCCGGGGAGAATCCAATGCCCCCTTCTGGCCGCCACAGGTAATGCACACGTGTGGTCAGCAGATGCATTCAGAACACCCATACACATAAGAGTGGATAAATTTTAAAAACAGAACAGAGTAAAAACAAAACAAAACTATAGGGGAATGGAAAATCATCTTCTTTGAAGAAGTTAAACCTAGCAGAACTTTCTAAATGCACTCCATCAGGACAGATGTAAATTACTAAGACATTTATGAGACAGCCCATTGAGTTTGCTTCTTCCATAGACAGCTTCCTTCCTTCAGTTTACATGCAATATGTCCATCTACTACATCCATTGTGTGGCACATAGTACTGGATATGGTGTGTGCGTGCGTGTGTGTGTGTGTGTGTGCGTGCGTGTGTGTGTGTGTGTGTGTGTGTGTGTGTGTGTGTGTGTGTGTATAGGTACGTGTGTATATGTGTGCCCACAGAAACCAGAGGTTGATACAATTTTCTTCCTCAATCTCTGTTTATCTTGTTTGTGGTGTGGGGACTAGGCATCTTACTGAACCCCGAGCTCACCAATTTGAATGGACTGGCTGGCCACAGAGCTCCCAGATATTCCTATTCCTACCCACCAACACTGGGATTACGGACACTGAGGACCATGCCTGCTTTTATGTGGGTGCTGGGGATTGGAACACAGGTCTCATACTTGGATAGCCACTATTTTACCCACTGAGTTATCTGCCATCCTTTATTTTTAAATTTATCATCCTTTCTTTTTAACTGAATTCTGTTGCCATTTACCTAGTCATATTTTTAAACGCTTATTTGTTATTACTGTTGTGTGTTTGCATGAGTTTTATGGGTTCACAGCCACGGTGTGTGTGTAGAGGCCAGAGGACAACTTTGTACAGTCAATTCTCTGCTTCCATCTTTATGTGGTTTGTGGGGGACAAATTCAGGGTCCCCAGCTGGTCCCCAGCTGGTGCGGCCAGTGCTTCTACAGACTAAGCCATCATACTGGCCCAAGCTTTGTAACTATAAAAGCAACTCGAAATGGTATGAACCTTTCTTACCCTCCATCCTCATCCCCATCGAGTATTCTTGCCGGAAAGTGTAATCTGGACCCTCATGCTTCTCAATGGGACAGGACTGGCTAACAGGAAATATGGAGCACACCATAAGCAAGCAGCAGAAAGAATCCAAACAGTGGCTTTGAAGCAGCAAATTACAAGGAAAAAAAGTAAAAAGGGTGAAGCATTTTTATATCAAATGAGCTTTAGGAGGCTGATCAATCAAATGAATTGAGTAAACAGTGCCTGAACCCTGACTCAGCAATAAGACAAATGGGGAAATCCCACACTGACTGGGTCATTTTGCTGATATTAAGACGTGTTTTAGTTTGGATTCTATTTCTGTAATGACAATGGCAACTATCATTTTAAAAAGTATGTAATTGGGTATGGCTTATAGTTCAGAAGTTTAGTCCATTGTCCTCATAGCAGAAAGTATGACAGCATGCAGACAGACACAGTGCTGGAGAAGAACCTGAGAGACCTCCATCTTGTCACAGGCAGCAGAAGGAGGCTGTGTCCCACACTGGGTGTAGCTTGAGCATAGGAGACCTCAAAGCCCACCCCCACAGTGGCTCACTTCCTCCAACAAGGCCACACCTCCTAATAGTGCCACTCCCTATGACCAGACATTCAAATACGTGAGTCTGTGGGGCCATTACTATTTAAACTACCACAAGAAGCATCAGCATTTTTAGGTATAACAGTGGTGTGTGTGTGTGTGTGTGTGTGTGTGTGTGTGTGTGTGTGTGTGTGTATGCGCGCACCTGCACACAAGTTCTTGTCTCTTGCAGACCTACACTAAAGTATTTAGAGGTACAGTGATAGTTCTGGGATTTACTCCTGACATGTTCTGTGGTAAAATAGGGAACAACAGTGGTCACCAGACTGTCCATGAACTGAGGTATGCCTATTGCCAGGGAATGGATGCTACTATTTTAGTTTTAAATTCTTGTAGTATAAATATATAAAGTACATCCTCACAGGAAGAAAAGAGGGGTAGAGCTGAGACTCTCAAATCACAGATGGCTCTGGTCAGGGGTCTGTGTGTGGAATAAGTTGGAGGGGAGGGCAGCGGGGAACTGTGTGGGGGAAACTAACTTCTGGTCAGGATGTGTTGGTTTCAGTTTGATGTCTACTGGAAAGTCCAAATAAGAAAGTGCTGACACCAATATCAGGACTTGGTAAGGGAGTTTGGAACCCTAGAGCAATTACAGCTAGAGACAACCAGAGGCTTTCAGAGGTCAGAGAACAGTAAAGGGTCAGAAAGGGAAATAGAGGAAGCCACCGGAGCCCTGAGCCCACAGACTGACCTCAGCTTGTAGCCACATTAAACCGAGAAATCCATATTAGAAATGGTTCTTTCTATATTTTACTTATGCCAACTAGGGATATTTTTAATTGTTCTTCTTTTTTTTTTTCCAGTGAGGGTAGACAGTGTACGAGACAGTGCATTAAAAGACAATCGGGCTCGTGCATCTCTGTGGCTTTCAACCCTAACTTCCCTCTGGAAATTGCACATCGCTATGTTGAAACGGTTTCAACAGCTCGTAAGCCCTACACAGCTGGCTCTTGGGTGCCCAGCGCCATTCTGCCGCGAGACTTGGCCAGATGCTAAAGAGACTTTACTAACTCCCATGAGAGATGGCTGGCAGCTTTGCTCCTCGAATTTTATCAAGGAGCAAGGGAGCAGGTGGAAAGCCCCATATTCCCTGGCTCTGTTCTCCACCCTCTTGACCATGCCTGGGTCATATTGAGGTTTCCTGTGCCCCTATGCTTTTGATTTTATCTATGAATTGGTGTGGACAGTCATTATGCATTGCTTCCATGGAGAAGTCTGTAGACATGATGCTATTCTCAACTTTGATTCTCACTTGCTCTGGTGGGTATTTTGGGTTGTCAATTTGACTGCATCTGGGAATTAACTAAAAACCCAAGCATCTGGGCACACTTGTGAGGGAATTTTAGTTAAATGGATCATTTGAAGTGGGAAGATCCAACTTCAATTCAGAGCACTTGAGGCCAGAAGACCCACTCTAAATCTGGGTTACACCTTCGTGTAGCACCCCGTATAGAGGATGAGGAAGCAAAAAGCTTTTGCTTTTGCCTGCTTGCTTTCATTCTCCCTGGCAAATTGACATATCCTGCTGCCGAGGCATTCTTCATGAGAATTAGAGCCCACTTCTCTGGGATCCTGATGTTTACTAAATACCACCTCAGATATCCAGCCTCTGGACCCAAGAGCTACTGGATTATTGCACCTTCCATTGGGAGACCAATTTGCCTGCCATGGAGTGTTTGATGCTGGGGACTGAACCTTGGCCTTGTATATGCTGACTCAGCACCCTGCACACATAGCTACACCCCTATGCCTAATGTCTTTCCTTTAAAAGTTAAATTTCTGCCTATTCTGGTAATAAGACTAGGACAAAGAAGCATAGAGATGCTCACCAGTTATGAGCCCTCGCTGCTTTTGCAGAGGATCCAGGTTTGGTCCCAGCATCTGCATCATGGCTCATAACCATGTGAAACTCCATTTTCAAGGACATGACACCCTTTTCTAGTATCTACATGTGCTGTACACACATGATGCACATACATACAGGCAGGCAAGCACACACATACATAAAATAAAACTTAGTAAAATTTTTTTTAAAGAATGGAACAAAGAAATGATGGAGAAAACATGCAAATAGCTTCAGAGCCATTTTGTTTTAAGTATAAATGTTACATTTTTGAACTTGACAATTATGATAGAGCTAGGTTCAAAATGGGGTCTCACCTGCAACAAGGGAATGACCTGAGACCATATAGTAGAATTTCTCCCCTCTCCCCTGCTTCTCTCTCACACACATCAGTATAATAAAAATTTAAAACAACAAATATTTCCTGTATTTACTTATTATATTAGGTTCACTCTTGTTGCGGTAAAGTATGTGGTTTGGACAAATACATTACATGTGTCTGTCATAATAGAATCCAACTTAGGACTTTCACTGTCCTAAAGACCGCTGACCTTGGGCTGGAGTGATGGCTCAGCCATTAAAGGCTAGGCTCACAACCAAAAATGTAAGACCTCTGCCTATTCATCCCACCCTTCATGGCAGACAGTGCTTAGCAGCCACTGATCATTTCACTGTTTCTGTAATTTGGGTGCTAACAATTGTAAGCTCATCTCTTTCTCTCTCTCTCTCTCTCTCTCTCTCTCTCTCTCTCTCTCTCTCTCTCTCTCACACACACACACACACACACACACACACACACACACACTGTAGTGGACAGCAATAAGTGCCAAGGAGTCTGGGCACACCTCTATATCCTCTCCTTAATTTTACTGTGGAATTAAAACTGCCCTAAAAAAGACTTTCCTAACCCAACAAAAAAACAAACAAACAAACAAAAAAATGCAAAACCAAAACTTTATGAGGTTAAGGAACCTGCCAAGGTCACTGAACTACCTCATTATAGGCCAAGATAGAAACTCAGGAACCCTGTTTCAAGCTGTGTGCACCATGTGGTGGTGTGACCCTCTATTCTGTAGTAGCAGGGGGAATAAATACTGTGACATGCTGTTTCTTAGAAGTGCAGATGAGAGCCATTTCTTTATGAAGGTGGTGGGGGTGTGCAAGCCTGCCCTGAAGTTTCCTGAGTGGTTTTTACAATCCTAAATCATGTCTGCATCTTTGCTAATGCAGAGGTTCAGGTTTGGGAGATTCTGTCTTCAGACTTTGCTCCTTTCCCAGAATTTCCTGCCGGTGCCGTTTCCCTGAGCAGACACACGCCCTCCCCAGGCCTCTGCAGCACTTGAAAAGACCCTATGAGAGCAGAGGAGAGCAGAGTGACCATCATTCGTCCACTAGACTGTGAACCCCAGGGCAGCAGGACTGGATCGCTGCCTTTCAGGCAGTAACACAGAACAGCTGCTAAACGGGTTCACAGTACACATACATCGTTATCTCAGGGTTTCTTTTTCTTTTCTTTTCTTTCTTTTTTTTTTTTTTTTAAGAACTTTTTATTTATTTATTTGCTTTGGTGTTTGCCTGGAACTGGGAACTGGAACTACAGACAGTTGTGAGCTGCCATGTGGGTGCTGGTAATTGAACCACAGTCCTCTGGAAGAGCAGTCAGTGCTTTTAATCGCTGAGCCATCTCTCCAGCCTCTATCTCAGGGTTTCTATTGCTGTGAAGAGACACCAGGACACCGGCAACTCTTATAAGTAAAATACTTAACTGATGCATCAGCTTGCAGTTTATGGTGGGGTTTGGTGGTGTGCAGGCAGACATGTGCCGGAGTACTAATTGAGAGTCCTACATCTTGCAAGCAACAGGAAATGGACTGTGACACTGGGCAAAAGAGACCTCACAGTTTGTCTCCACAGTGACATCCTCCTCCAGCAAAGTCACACTTCCTAATAGCACCACTCCTTTGGGCACCATTTTTTTTTCAAATCACCACAACAGTCAATGGCAAATACTTTGCACCTCCAGAGGAGCAAGAAAGTGTCATCAGAATCTGATGAGTGCCCGTGATTCAAGAGCATGGGTTCATGTACATGAATACCATGTTCTAACATGGAATTCGTATTATGGGCTCTTTTAATGATTACAGCTCAGTCATGAGTCAAGGTGTTTACCAAATGCATTGGTCAGGACCATGGGAGAGGGACAACCTCTGCCATAGGTCTGGGTGCTAGCTGGTGATGTGCTTAGCTTTTGGTTTGGTAGAAGTTGGGTATCTGCTAAGAAGACATTTGGAAGTTTACCCTGGATGTCAAAAGGATGTTAAAGCCGGACATGGCTTGGAAGGCAGAAGCAGTTGGCTCTCTTTGAGAGTTTGAGTTTTGTTTGCATGGCTAATTCCAGAATCGGCAGGGCTACACAATGAGACCCTGCCTCAACCTCCCCACCATTCCAAACAAAACAAAAGACCGTGAAGGCTATTGAGAGGACTGAAGAGAGCCCAAGATACTGTACTGTAGTTATAATAGTCTAATCTCCACAAACAAGATTCGAATCAGTTAGTCAATCTAATAGAATTTTCAACGTAGGTTTTCTTTTTCCCTTCAGGGAATTTAAATTTACAGTAATTAAGCTGATTTTTTTTTTCTTAGCGCATGTACAACATTATTAAAACATAAAAATCTTGGGGTTAAAAAAAAGCTGTATTAGCTCATTTGGTTAATTTTACTTTACAAGTAACTAATAGAAACATAGGTATAAATATTGTTATAAAGCAGCTATCCTAGACACAACAGCCTGGAACTTAGGAAATATTGCTTCTCTGCCTATTTCAACTACACATACAAAGAATTACACAGAAGACATATATGTATGCAAATTAAGGCATATTACTTACAATCTGCTTTCTTAACTTTTAAATAAAAATCTTTATTTAAAAAATTCAGATGATGCCCAGACTTAATATTTTCGTTAAGATGTTAGTTTGTTGGGTTTGGTCATGTTTTTTTAATCACATTTTGAACCAAAAATCTAAAGCCCCAAGGAAGGTAGAGTTGTTGACAATAATACTTGTGGTGATTATCCAAATCATCTGGCCCTCAAGAATGTTGCTTTAGAAATCCAGTTCAGGTTGGCATGGTGGCAAATGCCTTTAATCCCAGCACTCTGGAGGCAGAGGCAGATGGATCTGTGTGCTTTTCAGGCCAGCCTGATATAGACTACACTACAGAGTGAGTTCCAGGATAGCCAGGACTGTTACACAGAGGAACTTCATCTCAAAAAATCCAAAATGAACAAACAAACAAACAAAAAATCAGTTTAACTAGAGGTAAATAAATGTAATCATGTCCAATGCTGGAATATTCTATTCTGCTTTTGGCTGCAGGTTATATTTTTGTGGCTGGAAAAAATTTTCTTCTATGGCACTGACTAGCTCATCCAGCTCCTTCTTCAGCTGCTCCAGATCACTGAAAAATATAAGGGGATGGTGTTTCAGATTAGTGATTATTCCAATGCAAAACAAGTACACATATATATTTTTTGGAGATAATCTCACTATCTTGGTATACCAAGTATGCATACCAAGCTGGCCTCAAACTCACAGAGATCCACCTGCTTCTGCCTCCCAAAGGCTAAGAGTAAGAGGCGTGCATAACCATTGATGTGGTTTTGAGGCAGGATCTTAAGTTGTATCCCAGGCTGTCTTTGAAATCACAACAATCCTTTTAGCCTCCTGAGTGCTGGGATTAGGGATTGCAGGATGAGCCATGATCCCAGCTTCAAAACAAATGAAAAATTTCAAGCATATGTATTTTAAAGATTTGATTTTTAATCATGTGCAGGTGTACATGTAAATATACATGCCTGTGGAGCTGTAGTTACATGTCAGTGTGAGACATCTGCCACTGGTGTTAGGAAAAGAATTAGGGTCCTTTGCAAGAGAGTTTCACACTGTTAATCACAGAACCATCTCTCTAGCCCCTTCAAACTGTATTTTAAAATGCTCCCTTCATAGACCTAGAGAGACTAAAGCTAAATTGTAAGAGGGTGGAATTTAGGAAAGAACAGAACTTCATGAACTTTTGCATGGGAACACATTTGTTGACTTAGGGGGAAAAAATTCTAGGAGGCAATATGTTTTGTTTTCCCTAAAGGTTTTCCAATCCAAGGTCTTCACAATAAATAAAAACACTCTTTGCTCTTCTTTTAAGAACTTTAAAGAACACAGCTGTAGTCCTAGCATCCACAGGGATCCACAGTGTCTGTATCTAAGATGACCCTCATGTGCCGGTGCTTCAATCCTGCTCAACTATGACCACATTGCTGTGGAGTCCTTGGTCTTCCTGGCAGGCCCAGACAGAAGCTTCTTCATGGTGCAAGAAACAGATACAAATCTTTCTATCAAATACTTTAAAACTTGTGTTTAACAAGGAATTCAAATCTTTTCACCCACACCAACCAGCTAGTAAAAACCTTTCTGCAAATATATTAATGGCCCACCCCCTGCAGTAAAACCCTTGTTTACACAAAGGCCTACTGCATTCCCTGCAAAGGGAAATAAGCAGAGAGCCTTGTGTCCATTTTTTAAAAACTAGTGGGCTCCAGCCAAGGGACAGTTACACTTCCGGCCTCTCTTTTCTTGCTTTTCTGAGTGCACCCTCAAGGGTCACATTAGCCCTGGCAGTTGATTCAGTTGGGGTGATGGTCTTTTTCTTTGCCCAGACTTCTAACATGTAGAAAATGGGAACCACAGTGTTGAATCTTTATTACTCTATTACCCCCACCACTAAAACAAACAAAACAAACAAAAAACCCAAATAACAAAAAACAACAACAACAAAAAAAACCCAACAACTAAAGAATAAACAAAAATCTAGGGAAACTGATCCCTTTAAGAAAGTCAAGTTTTCAAGGACATAGGAAGTGTTTATGTATACACCAGGTCCGTGAATGTAAACAATACACAAGCCTAACTCCCAGTGAGATGGATTTCTAGCAGCTTCTAGAGTCTAATGTGAATTAACATACAGCTGAATCTGGAAATTAACCCTTCACACACTTTCTATTATTTCTTTCTTGATCAACTGCAACATTCCCTTGTACTTTATCCAAAAGGAAACGACAATTCCTGCAATCAGTTAAGATGATTTTGACATTACAATGGTCAATAATAGTATATTAAAGGCAACGGATTCATTATAGACATTAATTCTGGCTCTATTGGTTATGTACCCTTGGGCAAGAGGCTTAGGCTCTCTAAGATCCACATTCTTCTTCTATAAAACCAGGATAAAAACTTTACCTTCTTGAGAGAATTATTATACATAGTGGTATATACTGTATAAGGTAATTTGGGCCCAGAACCAGCCCAAAGACTTCAATAAAAAAGAGCTATCACTATAATTATTTTTATTCCTAATAACAACATGTACAGTAATTATGACTCATACATGCATCTGAATTACACCGGTTTCTTTGTCCTCCACAAATGTGCTTTGAAAAAAGTCATTCTCGGGAAGGCAAATATGGTCATAATTAGTTAAAAGCAAAGCGTAAAACTGAAACTCAGTGAGTCTGCCAATTGCTAAATTCTTTCTAAATCTTTTAGTTGCTAAGACACATCTATGTATTGACTTCTTTACTCATGGAGTTAATGTTCCCGAGGGGCGTGTTTAAGGTGCATTTGGGGGTACCAGTCTCCAAAATTTAGTGATGTAATAATTACTAAAAATAAAGTTTGATTTTACTATTGTCCATCTTAATCATAAATGGCCCATTTTGAAACTTAACGTGTGACACTGTTGAATATTTTACAAACAAGGACACATAAGATGGCTCTGTAAACTTGGGTTAGAAATCCTTATTTCCGGGGCTGGAGAGATGGCTCAGAGGTTAAGAGCACTGACTGTTCTTCCAGAGGACCTGAGTTCAATTCCCAGCAAAACCACATGGTGGCTCACAACCATCTATGATGAGGTCTGGTGCCCTCTTCTGTAAAACTGTATGCATAATAAATAAATAAATCTTAATGAAAAAAAAATTAAAAAAAAAAAAAAAGAAAAGAAATCCTTATTTCCTAAGTTTAAATTCAGTGGGTCACTTTATGGAAATAGATATTGAAGCTTCTTTCATAATCAGACAGTCATGTCCCTCTAACCATGCCAAAAATTAATGTAAAATAGATAACTAACAATGGAAGTAGTCCAATTTCTCAATGAAATTCTGAATTGGAAAAAAAATCAGTTATTTTGAGGACTTCAGGGCAAGTCTCAAACCACCCACTGATCCCTCGTGCTCTTCACTGAGGCCACAAGTTTGCAAGTATGACCAGGCTAGGCCTATAAACAACCCTTGCTATTCAAATACTAATTTTGGCATTGCTGTGAAAGAATTTTGGAGGTGTGACAGCCACTTACAAATAGTTTACTTTAAATGAAGGCAATTATCCTTGGTGACCTGGATGGATAAGATTCAAAAGAATATTTTTTCCTAAAGAATTGAATCACATCTGCAACTTCACCCCATGCCCAAGAACTCTAGTCTGCCTACCCACTGTCATGTGAGCCCTGTCCCACCACCAACTCTTCCCTTATATAGTCCACTGGCTCTGTGTCTCTGATTTAACTGTTTGAAAACAACCGGGAACTAATTACAATGAGGTTCTCTTGTTCCTAGGTAGTGCACAATTGCATATTAGGAAGAAAGTATCAGCAGGTCTACAACTTATTTTAAAATGTCTAATAATAATAACAATAATAATAAAACATTAAGGAGAGACATATTGTAAAATACCAGCAATAGTGGAGGCTATGTTGAGGTCTGCACTTTGCTTCATGATCTGTTTTTGTTAATAAAGTTTTATTGGGACACAGATTATGTCCATGCATTGAAACATACATGGCTGTTTCTACACTTCAACAGGAGAGTGGAAGTAGCTGTAACACAACCATGGGGTCTGTAAGCACTCAGACATTTGCTATCTGTCCACACATTCTTGCAAAGTTGTGGCCTTGGTGAAGAACACCAGGGTTCAGTGAATTATCGTTTTAGTATTCCTAGGTCTAAAAGCTTTCAGAAATAAAAAGTTGGAAAAGACATCTTCTCCAACAAAAATATTTTTTAAATAGCAGGACCTAGACTTGAAAGACTTTTTGATTCTAATCAATTTATAGGTTAGATAATTCTATTAATAAATGAAATGCATGGTATGAAGTCTATTAATATTTAAGCTTATCTTAACTGTGTTTTTATTGCTGTTGCATGTTAGTAGGCTGATGTCCTCTTGAGCTGTGACATTATTCCCAACCTAGAACCCAATGTCCCTTTAATAAAGAGGAGCTACCTTCCAATGATTTTAATATTAGGATAGTTTTTAAAAGTTCCCCCCAGTTTATAAAGGTCTGAAATGAAGTCTGTTTAAAAAGCAACACACAAGTGTAAATAACATAGAACTTTACATTTTAAACAGTATTATTATTATTATCATTATAAGAAAATATCTGAAAGCAGCATTATATACATTTCACAGGCAATTAAAAGACAACAATGCTTTTGGAAAATAACACAATGAAATATTTTAAGTGTGGATGAAATTACAGAGATGACCATGGAAAACTCGCCTCAATATAGTACAAATAGCTTATTACTTAACCCCAGGAAAACACTGATACCTGAACACTAGTAATGAAATATTGGCAACTGAGAATTCTTAAAAAAATGAGCTGCTTTCTGCTTGCCTACAGGTTGAAATTTTGCTCAAAATACCAATTTTAAAACTAATACCTAGTTCCATAAAAACATACCATAGAGTGGAGATATGCTATGTGAATATGCCTGGTATATACCTGGATGCTTAAAAGTCTTTAAAAGACTATTTTTTTTTTTACATGGATTATATATTGTCCTGATAGCATTTGGGCAATGTACTAGTGAAATAAAGTACTGGAATCTTTCTCATCAGGTTCTTCTTAAGCTTTTGAAATGTCATTGATAAACATTCTTAAGCTGCATACATGGCTGTATGTATAGTTTCTATCAAAGCATTGGCTACATTCACCTTTAAAGGTACTATCCTGATCGTCAACATATCCTGGCCAAAGAAATGCCAGCAACTCATCATATCATCACTAACTAGCTATGGCTTAAGGCATCTCTGTGTGCTAAGGACGTGCCCTGAAAGCATTTAAGACAATACAATGGTTCCCAACTTCAACTGCATGCTGAGGTCACTCATAGGCATATGGCCCTGGAATATCCAGCCTACCATCTCCAGGTGAGCAAGCATGATTTGTGATCTGGTTCCTTCTCTGCCCTGGGACCCAGCTCAGACTGGAGCAGACCCTCAGGAATTAACAGAGTGTGAGTGGAATGGACCTTATTTTATCACAGGAGTAAAAGAGGAAACTGCATTAGCACTAACCACCAATAAAAACACCTGGAGAAAGGAAACTTTATAGTTATAGTAAGATGGGGAATATCATTTTCCATACAGAGAGTGAGAAGAGGTAGGAAACGGGAGCCTATACTTAGCTGCGGAGACTCACTAGGGTTGTTGTTGTTATTAAGATTTATTTACAAATTTTTCATTTATGTGTGTTTCTCTGTCACATGTATGTAGGTGCCCATGGAGACCAGAAGAGGATTTCAGATCCTCTAGAGCTGAAGCTAAACGCAGTTGTTAGCGGCTTGATATGGACATGGGTATTGGGAATCCAAACTCAGTTTTCTGGAAGAGCAGCAAGTGCTCTTACCCACTGAGCCAGCTCTCCAGCTCCTTGAGAGGTTTTTGGTTTGTTGGTGTGTGTGCTTTAATTAAAAAAAAAAATAAATAAATAAAAAAAAATAAAAAATTCAAGTGTGTATCACTCTAGCAGAGGATCAGAATTTAATTTCTAGTGCCCACAAGGGCAGCTCACAGCTGTCTGTAATGCAGCTCCAGGGATGCCGTGCCTCTGACCTCCAAGGAGACCTGCACTCAGTGCACAGCCTGCCCCTTCCTCCATATACATAATTAAAAAAAGAAATGACAATCTTATCGAGAACAAAAACAAAACAAAAAACCAAAATGTTGATGCCTAGGTCCTACTCAATTATAATTAAAAAACAGAACTTACTGGTGAAACCCAGGTTATCAGGTTTGAAAAAAATCCTGAGATTATATATATGTAGCCAAGTTTAAGTATTTTGCCTGCATGCATAACTATGTAAGGGTGTCAGATCTTGGAATCACAGACAGTTGTCAGCTGCAATGTGGATGCTGGGAATTGAACTCAGGTCCTCCGGAAGAACAGTCAGTGCTCTTAACTGCTGAGCCATCTCTCCAGTCCCTACTTTTTGGTTTCAATACAAAATTTTTCTGTGTAGCCCTGGCTGTTCTCGAATTCACTGAAATGCACTTGCCTCTGCCTCCTGAGTGCTGGGATTAAAGGTGTGCCTACCATGCCAGCTGCTTTTTGTTTGTTTGCTTGTTTTTAAGTAGTCTTCAATAGCATGATGTCATCACAGTTTCTAACTAAGCTACACATGAGAGTTTTTTACTTAACTCTTGAACAGAAGTAGTACATCTCAGGAATAAGAGTCATAGCAGCTACCATCCATCTCATACCTGTTGCCAGGGGGAGCACACAGCTCTGCATAGTACTTGATTTTTGGCTCTGTTCCACTGGTCCGCATAGTTGCCACACCTCCATTAGCAAAGGTAAAGGTGATCATTTGGCTGCTTTTACTGGTAGGAAGAACCTAGAGATTAATTTGTACATGTCACACACTTAAACAGTAACAAGCCATTCTGACCCAGTGAATACTGTCCCAGATAAGCAAGAAACTAATACCAGATGAGTATTGGCCACAAGGACATTCTTCAGAAAATCAGAGAATGTAACCCTAGCAATGTGTGAAACTGAGGAACTTCACAGACTAGTGTTGTATAAATTTATTAGAAGCTATCAAGGTTTTGTTCAAATTAAAACATATTATTTCTGCATAAAAATACACTATAGAAAATTAGATCATACTTCCATGTTGAAAACTGAAACTTTGGCAAAAAAAAAAAAAAAGGTTCATAAGAAGGAGTTTTTGTTTGTTTGTTTTCTGGTATAAGACTCTGACAGATGTGTCTATAGTTATTAACTTCAGGACATGATAAAGTTAACCTAGATGTGTTTCTATGGGCATGGACAAGGGCCATGAGGAACAGAGACGATAACCCTTGCTGCGGGGAGGTCTCTCATAGATGACAGGAAACAGATAAAGATTTAGAAATGGGGTGATGAAACATGTAAACTGTGGGGTCCCAGTACCTGACAGGGAGACAGAAATGAGAAACAGAGACTACGTGCTCTGCAGAAGTCCTGATGGTAATAAAGCCAAGGGTTGGCGTGAGACAGATGAAACATAGAAACAGGATTCAAAAGAAACTACCAGATACTCTAAGATATTCCCTCCTAGCTGCTGGAGTCATGGGCTCCAGCTCTTCTCTGTCTGCAAGAGATGTTTACATTCTCTGGAGTTTGAGTTAAAAAGGCTCGGAAGCTAGGATCACCAGGCACCAAGGAGTGTACAGTTTGATGGGACACATTGACACATCCCAGACTTGCCCCTAGCCACACCTCTAGGGTTTTGACAAGCCAATTTATATCCCTTAGCAAAACAGATAGAGTTAGGCTCTGGACCAGTCCAATAGCTCCAAAATGAAGGTCAATCTTAGAATAGTTGTCTTGCTACTTAAGATGCCTGGAAGTGCATTAGGTCATTCGTCATGCATACACAGAACTTAAAACCAGTTAAGTATGCAAAGGATACTGACTGAGGGATCCCTAGGGAAAGACAGTAGGTAAATAACAAGTCCAAAACTAATAAGAAAAACAAAAATAGACAACAAAAACCAAAATTGGGGAAAATAAAGGCTATAAGGATGAAAAATATTCTTAGTTTTTAAGAAGAATCTTTTAGAAAGGTACAGTATACAAAACAATAATAATATATTACTATTAATACATTAATTAAATAATAACCAAAATATTATGATAATAATAATAGGATGCCATTTTGGAATTAGAATTAGAATTGAAATTAACAATCAACAAACACTAAAAGTTAAAAGTTGAACTAAAAAAAGGAGTAGAGTGGGACAAGAAGAAACATAGAGGGGAGGGTATCAGTCTTGGAGAGCCAGCATCTACCTAGAAACTCAAGAAAACAGCCAACCACCTCCCTTCCTTGACACATCACCAAGAAAACTGAGACCTAAAGAAAATGATGCCATAGGCCAAAAGACCCACTGCGAAGGTTGATTTGATCGCATTGAGACGTTACTAGGAAAGCTGTACACTGTGGGTATGTCTGTTAGGCCTTTCCAGATGAAGTTGGATCATAAGGACTCTGACCTAATCACAGTTTAGTGCACAGATAATGCAGAGTCAGTAGAGTTCTGAGAAGGTGTGGGACTGTGGAAGATGGGGACTATATGGAGGATGAGCTTGTCTTTGAAGGTATAACCTGGCCACGGCCCTGCTGTATTATTCCTGTGTCTTGTTCGCAATGAAACATTGTCATTTAAATTGCTTCTCAGTTATTTTGTTGCAGTACCGAAAGAAAGTCTGACACATCTAAGAAGTAACTGCAACATTGAACAAAGAGAAACACTAACCAACGCACAGTGAAATCCAACACTGAGTTTAGAGAGAAGTGTCTCATTGAGTGAGCAAAATCAGTTGTAAAGAAATGAGTGTGCTGTTAATGTTCTTGTAGGCATCACACATTGACTCTGTTCTTCACTAAATAGGTGAGCAGATGCTGAGCGCAGTGCCTGGACAGGAACAATAATGGAGCAATGCTGAGTCGGGGGAGTGTGAGAGCAAAAAGCAAAACATGTTCACACCTATCAGCTCCTTCAACCACTCCAGGAAGCAATGAGATGTGACCTAGGAAAATGAATATAGGAAGAAGCCATAAGGTCAGGAGCGAGAGTCCAACCTTGGCAAGTGGCCCTCTGAGGACACCTGTGCATTTGATCCAGAGGACAGTGGGCACAGGCTACATGGAGGGCTGAAGAGCGTGGCCAGTGGACCCAGTAGCTGGGACCTGGCGGCTGTGGAAAATGCCATGAGGACACTTTTGGAAGGGCTAGTGACAGTGACATAGAAATCAAGATAAACAAAGAAAGCGATTACCAGTGACAGGAAATGCAACTTCGTATGGACAGTAGGAAGCCCTGTGAAGAATATACTGAGCAACACGAGTTCACCACAAACTTTTTAATGTAATTTATCTCATACAAAGATATGTGTTCATATGCAAAATTAAAACACACACACACAAAAAGGTGAATATCAAAGAAGATATCTAGCTCATGAGACAATTCCTGCTGTCCTCCTAACTGGCCACAGGAGCCCCATACTTCCAATACCTTTAGCTCTAAGAGAGAGCCTACCACAAATATGGATTTAGAGTGAATAGGCCATGTGCAGTCAGAGAAACAAGGCACTCTCTCAGAGTGGACAAGCATCTAGTCACCTTGAATCTTATTAGATATGCATTTTTTTTTCCTCAGACCTACTCAATGAAAGACACTGTCTGTTTGTGGCAGGATGCTTGTGTCGATGTTGGCCTCAGCCTCAGACTATTTAGACTACTTGATCTCCCAAGTGTAGGGATTTATTGGTATGCGTCATGATACCCAGCAAGTATCAGTTAGTCACACACCCTCTAGGTGACTCAGATACTTTCTGGAGTGACATGTGCTGATGAAGAGGAAAAATGGGGTCCAGAGTCAAAAGGTTTCAGCTCCATCTGGACCCTTACCAGTTACTGTCCTTCTGAGTCACCATTTCCTTGCGTGTGACAGGATGGCTTTGGATGTCATTTGACCCCAAATGACTTGTGAGGTCATTTGCATTTCTAGCCCATGATTCCTAGTTTTCCTACATAGCTTATTTTATTTATTTACACTTTTTACAGTGCTAGGGTTTAACCCAGGGCCTGTACATGCTAGACAAGCAGCCTACCCCCGAGTCACACACCACTAGCCCTAATTTTCCAGGTATTTTATTACAATTACGCTTTAGTTTCCCAAGTCAGCTTTAACCAACCATGTGACTACATGAATCTGTTGAAATTGCAGAAATGGTAAACAGAAGATAAGCTAGTTGATAAAAGTAAACATGACTTACAGCCTTTTTATCAGGTTGACTGTCATCATAGCCAGTTGTAAGGTCCCTGATAGCAGAAATTTCAAATTTGCCACATGTTTTGGGATAATTATTCTTCCCATCATAGTTTCTCAGGTTCCCAAATAATTTTTGAATGGTGCCTTGATCATGGCAGATAAAATATGAAGCTTTGGTAATATGATAGCCATACCTATAAGAAGAAAAAAAACCCCAAAAATTTAAACAAAATGAGCCACAAAAGTTCTGTAGACTATATTCAAGATATATGCCTGCTAGCACATTCTAAATCAGGTGAGACTGGTAAGCTCTAGCCAACTTCAAAAGAATAATCTAACATTAAAACAGAGGTTGGTTTGGGCAAGATGGCTCAGTGGGTAAGGGCACTTGCTGCCAAGCTGATGACCTGAGTTGATCAGAACACACATGGTAGGAGAGAAACAATCCCTCTCAGCCATCCTCTGACCTCCATGTGTATTTGGTAGCAGCCCATCGACATAGATTCATACATAATAGATAAATAACTGTTAAAAAAAGAAAGAAAGAAAAGAAGCTGGAAAGACAGCTCAGTGACTAAAAGCATTAACTATTCCAGAGGACCCAGGTTAAATTCTCAACACCCTTGTGCTGGTTCATACCCATTTGCAAACACCAACAGGACATTCAATGGCCTCTTCTGGCCACTGTGGGTACCTGGCACACACATGGTATGTAGACACATGCAGCCAACACACCCACACACATTGAAATTAAAGTAAATAAATTTTAAAAGAAAATGAAAAAGAGGTCCAGGGTAGAAAAGATAGCTCAGTCCTGGCCTTCCAAGCATGAGGACTTGATAAATAATCAGAACCCAAATAAAAAAAAAAAGATGGCATAAAAGCACATGCTTGTAGTCCCAGCACTCGGAGAGAGACAGGCAGATTCCTGGGGCGTGATGGTCAGCCATGCCTACTTGTCAAACTCCAGGCAAAGGCAGAACACTATCAATACCACCTGAGGAACAAAAGCTGAGTCTGTTCCCTGAACACAATGAGAATATGAATCAGTTATCTATTCCCCACCAGCCTGTTTAGGTAAGTCACGGCTTTAGAGAACACAGTCTAGTACTTGCTACAAAGACTGATCTCAACACCAATGCGTTAAACCTTCTTAGGACACTGACTACTTGAAGTCATGCCCTTCAGTCAAGCCATTTGTGCCACATTCTCTCAAGTTAGAATCCACGCAACCGCAAATGGCCATTACTAATTAGTGGCGACGTATCGAACAGAAAAGGTGATCTTGATTTTCATAAGAAGCAGAACACCATCACCAAACTAAGAGCACTTGAAATATGGTCAACATTCCTTCAATAGTCCATAGACGAGTGGTTCTCACCTGTGGGTCGCGATCCTATCAGATAGCCTATCAGATATCCTGTGTATCAGATATTTACATTATGATTCAAAGCAGTAGCAAAATCACAGTTATGAAGTAGCAATACAATAATTCTATGGTGGGAGGGGGTCATCACAACATGAGGAAGTGTATTCAGGAGTTGCAGCACTAGGAAAGTTAAGAACCAATGGCACAGACACTTACTCCACATAGATGGTCTTTAGCTGCTGAGACAAAGATAAATTCTTGGTTGCTAGAAAGCTCACCAGCTCTGCACTTATGACAGCTGCACTGACACCATCCTTGTCCAGAACAAAGGGACAGCACATATATCCTGCAGATAAAGCAGTAGACATACAGCCTTAGGAGTGGATTCTGCTACAGTACTAGAATGGACCGCACGAGGGCAGGCCTGTTGGCTAGTACATGTCAGGGTGTAGTCTGGAGCATATGTATGTTCTTTGTTTTCTGTGCTTGAGAATTTAGATGTGAATATGGTTCCATACCCTGGTGCTTTTCATATCTTCTCTATACATAGAAGGTCCTGGGTTTGAGCCCCCAGTGGACCAGAGTATGATCAGCTTACAGCGAGCTGACAGTGGTGATGTCTGCTAGCACTTGGGATCTAGAGGTAGGAAATCAGGTATTCAACGTGGTCCTCGGCTATAGAGTTTAAGGTTGGTCTGAGTCACATCAGACCCTGTCTCAAAACCCAGACAATTTAGCCCAGGGTCTTGAGCAGTCTGTGTTGAATGGCCTGTGTGGAGATCTCCCCTGCTGGCAAATGTGCTCACTGACTATGCTCACCATCGCAGCTCCAGTCAGATGAAGTTAGTTCTACTGCCTTCAGAAACTTCATGGTTGTCTGTAGTTACCTCTTGACAGCTGGCCTCCACCCTTTTTGCTGTGGTTACTAACTGGGGCTGCTGGACGCTAAGGTCATTATCACAGATTTCAGAGTCACTGAATAACGTACAATTAGTACTTGGTGAACATGTCTCCTTAACAAAAGTCATAGGAAGACAGGCAGCAGCCATGCCACCCTCTGCAATGACGTGGCTAAGTGACTGTGTCTCCACTTTACTGAACACACAGAACATAGTCAGTGAGTTTCCTAAGCTAATGGCTAAGCAAGGCTTCCACAAACAACGGAATGGCCTATGTCCAGGACAAGCTTTCCTTCTACTTCTATATACTGACTGACTGTTGAGGATAAGGCTTTCCAGTGACTCTGGTTAAACTTTCAATGTCCTTTCCTGTGATCATGACTGTGAGGACCGGAGAACCACTTATTGGCCTTCTGCTCCCTGGGCAGATCCAGCATACATCCTCTTTAGACTTTTAGGATAGGGTGGACTTTACCAGTAAATGAAAAAACAAAAAACAAACAAACAAAAAAAGAAATAAAAAAGGAAGAACATGACTGCTCCTAGGTATGATGTCAGAGGTTTATTGTAGCTATGAGGGTGAGCATAGCCAAAGGCTGAGACATCTGGAAGAGTCCAGAGTGAACATGGCCTTGAGCCAGGCTGTGTAAGGAGATAAAGTTGAAGGGGGATGGGGGAGATGGGAGTAAAGGGTAGACAAAAAGGGGCGAGTAATCAGAATGGCTGGATTATATGGGAAAGGGTAGCTGGGGGAAAGGGCAGCCTTTGGACTGCAGAGGTTTAGGGTAGGGACAGGGTATGTGTATCCTATAACAGGGAGGGACTGAAGGATTCTGAGAGAACCTTAGTGGCTAGGTCCACTTTGATGTGTTAAATAGACACCCCAGTTAGCCATTTGTCCCAGATTTGAGACCTAACAATCAACTCCACAAATGTGTGATTCTTGGACTGCCAACAGCCCTGTGCAGAACATCACCACCATGAGGTATGTGTGGATGGCCCACTTATTTGCATACTATTCTTTTCTGTTAAAAAACATATAAGATTCCAATTTTGGAGTAGTTCAACACTTGATCCAAACAAGAAAAGCAAGGTAGACTGTATGATCATATTTCATTGGGATCTTTTGAGCTCAAATATATATATATGTATATATATGTTCTGTGAATCTCATTATTACTTCTTACCAATAGCTTCTTCAAATGCAAATAGGACCGTCTTCCCCTGGTCTATTAGCTGTTTGGCTCTGTTTCCCATCCACTTGAAGCCAGTTAAAGTTTCCTAAAAGAATAAGCCAAAAGAAAAGAGAAATGTTTTGGTGTTGGGGATGCCACTCAACTATTAGGGTGCTTGTCTGGCCCTGAGTTCAGTCCCTAGGGCCACATATACTGGGTGTGATTCATGGCTGTAAGCCTAGCAAAGGGAAGGTGGAGGCAGCAGGATTAGAAATTCATCATTGGCTATATATGAACTTCAAGGCCAGCCTGGGCTAAATAAAACTCTGTCTCAAAATTAAAAGAAAAAAATTGAAAGAAAGGAAAAAAAAAATTGTCTTAGGAAACAAGGGAAGTCAGTCACAAGAACATCTTACCTCGAAATGAAAGCCCTCCTTCAAGGCGATGGCCCGCAGGATTTTGGAGGAGACTGTGCTGGACAGCATGTATGTGTCTTTGAGGGGACTTCTATCTTGGTTCTTTTCTTTCCAGGAAGTGAAGAGCCACCATCCCAGGAGGGCCCCCAGCTCATTGCCTGAGAACACTCTCCACTCACCACTACAAGAAAACAGGCCCTTTGTTTTAGCAGCTTTCAGGAAGACACAGAAATCCCTGGAGCTAGGTAAATAAAGCGGGGCATACTTTCTGTAAACCTGTTCTGGTCTTTAATAACTGGGATAAAATGGACCTGCCACATCACAAACATCCAACCAGCTTCCATGTATCAGCCAAGGAGGCTTGCATTTCCATCTTTGACAAAGGCTGTAGTTTGAAAATGTACCAGACACTCTTATTTTATCCTCTGCGTAGACAACATGGTCATACTTGTCTTAAACATTACATCAACACGTGTCTGTTCCCCCTAAATTCAACAGTGTCTTGAAGGTCTTGAGCTTTATCAAATCTTCTGGCAGAAAATGAACTGCTGAGCTAGCATCATGAGAGAACTTTGCCTTATCAGGCATAGAGACCTTCATATATTACATTCAATTATAAAATGAGGGGGTCACAAAAAGTCATTTCAATTCCCAGCATGCACTGGGTTGTTTTGCTCTGTATTACATGAGTCAAGGATTATGACCCACTGCCCTTAGGCTCAGCAAACTGTCCTGTTAGAGAAATCCACCAGAGGTTTTGCTGGAAAAACATATATAATGACCTGGAAACGCCCACATGGATTCAACCTCCTCAGAAACTGTATCATTGCTAAAGATGGCATTCTGTATATTTATAACATTGTTTCTGTATAACATAAACAAAGTTAATTTCACCTGTCTTGTTTTTCTGCCACAGCAAGTCTGTCCGCATCTGGGTCATTGGCTAAGATAATTTTGGCCTTGATTTTGTCAGCCAAGGCGAAAGATAAAGTCTGAAAACAATAATAAAAGATTACTTAAGGAAAAGAGCCTAATCTTTAGAGTGTGCAGGGTCTTAGGAGCTGAAAGGGCTATCCTAAAAATTGGAGCTGCAGGGTTTTCTTATTGCTTTTTGTTTTCTGCTCTTCCCCACCCCCCCAAGCTCCTTTTGTTTAGTCAGATTTTATTTTCCTAAATTGGAGGTCAGATGATGAGAGTTCCACTGTACAGCCCATCCCTGCCCTGTGACCCCACAGACTGTGGCAGCCTTGTGTCGGGACTGGTATTTCTGTGCACTGTGTGTATCTGGCCACACAAAACAGACCAAACCACCTCCCTCCATATCATTATTACCTAATCTTTCAGAACGGGATGAAAGCCACAACTGTCAATAATAATCATTAACAATTAATAACAAGATTAAAAATCCCTCTCCATTCTATTATCATTACTTCTTGGAAATAAAGAATCTGTCAATTAAAATTTAATTTAATTTGATTAAGAGCACTGACTGTTCTTCCAGAAGATCCAGGTCCAATTCCCAGGACCCATAGGGCACCTCACAACTGTTTGTAACTCCAGTTCCACAAGGAGCCAACACCCTCACACAGACATAAGCACAAAAAACAAAACCAATCCACATAACATAAAAATAAATATTTTTAAAATTTAATTTAAGGAATAATTTAGATTTTTAGATCCTATCTCCTCTTGTAAGATATCAAGTTTGTTTGATAACAATGGTTTAGGGCAGTGATTCTCAACCTTCCTAATGCTGTGACTCTTGAATACAGTACCTCATGCTACAGAACCATTTTTATTGCTACTTCAGAACTGTGATTTTACTATCATTATGAATCATGTAAATATATGTGTTCTGATGGTATTAGGCAACTCCTGTGAAGGGGTCATGACCCATGGGTTGAGAACAGTAGTTTAGTGTATAAAAAGTAAAGTCCATTATTTAATAAAAGTAGGTTACCAAGACACCTTTACCCTCCTCAGGATTTGGGTATTTGACAGTTGGAAACTCAGGATCTGGATCTTTCTGTTGGGGAACAGGTTCAGGAGGAGCAAGGTCAAAGGCCTTGAAAGCAAGCTGCACAAACTCATGACCCACACCGTGGACAGAGGTGTGTACAAATTTCACGGCGCTCTCCCTGTTCACACTCCTAAAATGAGACAAAATGGAAAATGATGAAGGATATAAACAAAGCTCTCTAGGCTTTAGAAAAGACCAAGAGCTTAGAGGCACCTAGGGCTAGGTGCTTCAGACCAAAAGCACCATGTGTAAATACACACACGCACACACATATACCCCAGTTGTATTCATACAAGCATTATATATACACAGCTACAAACACACACACACACACACACACACACACACACACACACACACACACACACAGCTACAGCGTAGGCACCAAGGGGACAAATCCAGAAACCAAACATGGATTCCAGCTGAACGATGTTAGCTGAAGTGAAGCCACAATCTAGTTACCTGTGAAAACAGTATTTTTTGAGGTCTTCAAAGTAGTCATTACTGATGGAAGTGCTGGGGTTGTGAAGCAGGGGACTGCCGTCAATCAAAGAGTCATCCCAAGCCTGGGGCCAGGGCTCTAGATTTTCTTCAATAGCTTGAGAAATGCCTCGATCATGTGGCGAGATGATCTGGGCTCCATTGTCCCAGTACACCTAGAGAAGTCAGGAATGCATTTAGTAGTTTCAAAGTGCAAAACACCCATTCCCAAACAGCACAGGGTGGGGCTCCTTGTAAGAGCACTGTATGAGGAGAGACAAGGATGTACCTTATAGCCATTGTCCTGCTTCGGATTGTGTGAGGCTGTGATCATGATTCCAGCACAGAGCTTCAGATGTGACACTGTGTAGGGCTGAACAGGGCAGGAGACAGTTCTCAACAAAGATCAGACAGAAAGAAAATGCCTGGTATACATGGTTTGAACTTACTCACGTCTCTTTTATTACCCTATTATAACACACCATTCAGCATCCTGGGTCCGCTCCAGGCAACATACAGCATTCCCCTCTTCTGTGGTTTTGCTGTTCTGTTTCAGTTCCTCATGGTTCAGGAATGAGTATCTGTCTTAACTCTTTCATGCCAGGATACCGTCACAACTGCTCTATTTTATTACTAGTTACTGCTGTTAGTCCTTTATAGCCTTAACCCATAAATTAAATATTTATTGGCATGAATCTTAGGCCACAAGCTGCATCAACTTTACATTATCTGTGGCTTCCACTATCATGGAGTACTTTGCTTGTGGCTAAGAGAATACTAATATCTATCTATCTATCTATCCATATATATATATATATATATATATATATAGAGAGAGAGAGAGAGACAGAGAGACAGAGACAGAGAGAGAGAGAGAAAGAGAGAGAGAGAGAGATTCTTATTATTCTAGGAACTAACTGGCTGCCCAAAGTTCAACTTCACAAAACAGGGCAGTGATTTCCTATGTTTTCCTTCCTTCTGTCTTCTCCTCTATAGAGCTAGAAAACTCTTTAAAGACAAAGAGGGGCCAAGCCTTCATTCTGCATCTGTTCAAAGCTTTTGCTTTTGCCCAGGAAGGAAGCAGAAGCCCTGCCTTTTCCCTGCAATCATTCCCTTTCCCCCTGTTTTCTTACTCACTAAAGAAAAAAATTGAGACAATCGAGTATGCGCTCAGCCAGATTCTTCTTCTCTCACTCCACAGTTGCTGCCTGGCCCTGACATTTCAACTCAGTTCCCATCCTTGCAAGACAATGAGCCAAAATGGAGAAAGGGCATTGGCTCATCCTATGCCTGGCTATCAGAGAGACTTCTACTTAGGCAACCTGAGATTTGAACCATCCAATCCTCTCTACATCCCCACCATAATCTTCTCCTTGGAAGCTATGTTACATTCCTTGAGGGTGTGCCCTAATACAGAGAAACGGGTAGAACTAGACTGGTGTGGTGGCTTACATCTGAAATCTCAGCATCTAGAAGACAGAGGCAGGAAGACCACTGTAAATTCAAGACCAGCTTATCCTATAGTTTGGGGTTAACCAGAGCTTTATAGCAAGACCCTGTTTCAAAGAAAGTGGCTGAACCACTCCACAGTGTGGGACAGTGGGAGACACTCCCTCAACTCTCCTGTAGTATTCCAGCTACTGCAGATTGTACAGAATACAAGTAGGATACTGGAATAGAATGTAATATTTCCATCAAATGATGAAACCTGAGCTATACAGAGCAGTGATACTAAGTGCTTACTGGGTTATAGATACCCATGGAGGTGCTGTAGCTGTTCTCTGTTCACTGGGACAGCAGACCTTTCTTCTGGGCAACACATTTTCATTCCTACTTGATGGAAGAAGCTACACTAAGTCACGTTTTATAGAAACACACTCTCAGCATGAGGTCCAGTTCTTAACAGTTGAGTCTGCTGAAAGGTCTCTAATGGCTTTTGCTTCACTTCTGTTCATGGAAGACTCAGTAACAGTCTAGACAGGATTAACATTTGAAATGGATCATTTATATGTAAAGCTGATATACTACCTTGTTCAGAAACCACAGTAATGTTTGAGAGATTCAGACTCAGATTTAGACTCAAGAGACTTCCTAATTGTGATAAAACCTACCAGTTTTTTTAAAAAATGACCATTTTGCTAATTTGCCAAAAGATTCATAGAATTGTGGTTTGAAAAAAAAATGGCCTCCAAAAGGAGTGGCACTATTAGGAAGTGTAGGCTTGTGGGCGGAAGTGTAGAGGTGGGCATTGAGATTTCATATATGCTCAAGCCACCCTCAGTGTCTCAGTTCACTTCCTGTTGCCCGTGAGTCATGAGGCAAGAACTCTCAGCTCCTTCCCTAGCACTCTGTCTGCCTGCCTGCTGCATTGCTTTCCACCACAGCGATAATAAAATAAACTTTTGAACTCTAAACCACCACAGTTAAATGTTCTCCTTTATAAGAGCTGTTGTGGTCACAGTGTCTCTTCACAGCAATAGAACTAAGACAGAAATCAAACAAATAAAATGATAGCTTGTTTTTCCTTTGGTGCTAAAGCTCAAACCCAGGCCCCGGCCTGTGCTACCACTGACCTATAGCCCCAACTTTTATTAGACTTTGAGAAAACCAGTTTGGGATAAAAAGCTGCCCATCTGCAGCACATTACTAGGATGTGGGTGAAACTGCCTTAGAGAGAGACGAATTAGCCCAGCACACATCAAGGAATTGTCTGTTACCAAAACAGCCGAAGTCCAACAGTACCAAGGCTCATAAAAGTCAGCAGAGTACCACCCCAGGTTCTGTGACAAGGAGTTGGAAAGAAAATGGTTACTTACCACAAATGGGGTTGGGGTTACATCAGAGAAGAGATGCACAGGAACTCCCTGGCTGATAAATGCAGCGGCAGCCAGCCGGGCAAACCTAGAGAAGCAGAAAACAGGAGAGTCAGGGTCAGGGCTGCAGGCGTCATTGAGACAATGAACCAGCATGCTGGGGTGGAGCCCAGGCCTTCGTGTGCGCATGCGTGCTAGGCAAGCACTGTACTAATAGGGCACCAGCCATGGCACCTTCTACCATGGTAGTGAGAAAAGGAGGATTTTTTTTTTTCTCTAATGTTTACACTGGTACTGAACACCAAAGCTGAGGACCCCTCTGAAGTCCTCTCCTGCTAGCCATCTTTTGTTTAGGATAAAGGCTTCACCGGTCACCCTGCCATGTGCCCAAGGCCACTGAGCATGTAAGCCAGGCCTGCATACAGGCTAACACTGTCTATCTCAGCCTACTTCAGTGGTTCTTGCTTGGGATCATCTGTCCCTCATGAGGTTTCTGATGTGGATGTTACAGTTACCATGTGTATGTGATGTGATGTTCAGTTACCATGCTTGGGGTAAGGGACGTGTTACTGACAATGAATGGAAATTAATGGGAGAGGCCAGAGGTGCTGCTAAGCATCTTATAATGCACGGAGCAGGCCCACAACAAAGAATGGTCCTGCTGCCATGGCATCGTATGTCACTATGCAGAGGTGATTTACAGGATATGGGAATCAAGCCTGGTGGTATGTGCCTGTAATCCAGGCACTCTAGGAGACTGAGACAAGAAAATCATGAATTCAATAGCAGTATGAGCTATATAATGAGATCTAGAGTCAAAACTGAAAAGATTAAAAAGGGCTTGAGAAATTGTCCACAGGTTGAACCCAAACCATGTGCCTTGTTACATAGGTTATTTGTGCACCTTTGGGTTTTGGAGTTGAGGCTGTCTTAGAACCAGTCTTGGTGGATACTGAGGGCCAGTTTTAAATGCTTTCTATGTTGCTTGAGGGATTCAAATCGTAAATACCCAATCAGCATTCAAAAAACTGTCACCATTACAGCTATCATTTTCTTCACCATCACCTGCCCACAACTAAACAGGAGTCCCTTTGGTCTGGGACTGTCACAAAGCTTCAGCCTGAGAAGGGTATCTGTTCAAAAAAGGAAGAAGCCATGAAGTCTATAAACAGCAGTGAAGAAATTACATGAAGTCAGTGAGAGGCCAATTTAGATGGTTTTGTCCCTTGGGTAAATGTTACACTTTAAATACCTAAATAACTTAATTTTCTTAACTAAGATATAAAACAAAAAATTTTAAAGCTGCTAGCAGATCTTATGATATCATTTTTGTTTGTTTTCTGAGACAGGGTCTCTCTGTGTAACAGTCAGAGAATTAGCTGTACTGAAACTAATTTTGTAGATAGACCAGGCTGGCCTCGAACTCACAGAGATCCACCTGCCTCTGCCTCCGAATGCTGAGATTAGAGGTGTGCACCACCATGCCTGGCTATCCCTACTGTTCTTTTTTTTTTTTTTTTTTTTTTTTTTTTTAAAAAAAAAAAAAGCTTTATTTTATTTATTTGCCTTGGTGTTTGCCTGGAACTGGAACTACAGACAGTTGTTACCTGCCATGTGGGTGCTGGGAATTGAACCCGGGTCCTCTGGAAGAGCAGATGGTGGTCTTAACCCGTTGAGCCATCTCTCCAGCCCCCTCCCTATTGTTCTTACAGAGGCTGGTAACTGTCTAAAACTCCAGCTCCAGGGGATCTAATACCTCTGGCCTCTGTGAGCACCTGCACACACATGCACATATCCCCATGCACAAAATTAAAAATGTTTTTTAAAAGTCAAATAATTGAAATGCTGACTGAAAATAAAAGTATAAAAGAAATCATGAAAAATCCTTTCCTGAAATATGTCTCCAGGTTTCATCCCCAAAGCCCCTCAAAAACTGAAATACCTTCTGCTGCTGCCCCCACTGGCAGGGTGAGCTCTTGCATCGAAGCTGATCACCACGCCCCTCTGCTTCAGGTCACTGAACTGCTTTTCCAGATACCTGCAAAATCCCTGAAAATAGCCCAGAAGTTAAAAGGACATATTTCATACGTATGATAGTCAAGTCAGCCCCAAATTATATTCCCCACTTTCACAGGACAGCATCATTCATAAGAGGACAGTAATTATGTGGAGTGAACAGTAAGATGAAAACAGCTTTATTTTACTGTCTAAGTCAGATGCTGTGCTGAACAGCTATACCGAATATCTCCAGGTTCAGACCAACTTACATAGAATTCCCATCGTTATAGATAGAGACAAAGAGCAGGGGCCAGCCCAGTTTCAGAGCTAAAGACAGCGGAAAGTGGCTTGTACCCAGGTCTAATGAGCAGTGGTTCAGCGTACGATATGCTCTAGGACCAGAAAATGGATTTGAACTCCATTCTGCTACTACTGAGGAAGAGACAAGCTCCTCAGTCTTTTGATGCCTCAATTTCCATGTCTATAAATAGTAACAGCAATACCATGCACCATACAGGGTTTTTATAAGACTTAAACTAAAAACAGACAAAGTGGGGCTAGTTAGTTATGGGCCTGCCTTGTAAACCTGAGGATCTGAGTTCAATTCCCAGAAGTTAAGCTTTTTTTTTGGTTTGGTTTTGCTTTGTTTTTTACAAAAAACCAGTTAGGTATAGCGGATCAGGCTTACAATCCTAGTACTAGAGAGGTAGACCCAGATGTAGTTCCTAGATTCCTGGGTCCCCTGGCCAGCCAGCCTAGCCTACTTGATGAGTTCTAGTGTCTGAGGAATGATACCCAAAGTTATTTTTGCACGCACGCGCACATGCGTGCGTGCACCCCTAGCATACATTATATGCTAAGTATACACTGTAGGCATTTTGCTTAGGGCAGTACTTGAATTGTCATTTCCTCCAAAGAGCTTACTCTTTGCTTCTTCTACAGTGCCAGTCTAGAATTAGCAGGCATTTCAGACATCCCTCTTTACTCTGTGACATAAACTAGAGCAAAGGTTCTCCACCTATGGGGCGCAACTGTGGGAAAATGCATATACCAGATGGTCGTAGGAACCCCCATTCATGAATTTTTTTTTGCTATTTCATAACTGTAATTTTGCTGCTGAGCAGTGTCTCAGTTTCTAAAACTATCTGAAATATGTGTTTTCTGATGATCATGACCCACAGATTGAGAATCTTTCAGTTGGAGAAACCTAGTATGTTTCATATGATTTTGACAATCAACTGATGAAAATCTGTTGGTCTGTTTGTTTTTGATCCTATTTTCCAGAAGTCTAAAGGAGGCTTCATAATCAGTCCATTTTCAGGGCATAACTGGCTACAGAAATCAAGGCTGTGTAGTTTGGTAGCTATCACTACCTGCCACAAGCTGATAGAACATCTTAATACTGTATCTCAGGGATGAAACAACATCACATCAGTCTCAGACACAAGAGAACAGTGAACTTGGAATCCAAACAATCTAGACACTGTACATGGTCAGAGAACCCTAGTTGACTGGGCAACAATAATGTCTACCAATGCAATTATGTATACTAATGCAACTTCACTCTGACTAAAGGAAGTCTTATAGATTATGAATTATAACTATGATTTTGGGTAGAGGGATATATCACAGTCTTGTTTCTTTTTCCTTGGTAAACACACAGCACTCAGCACATCTGAAAGTGACTAAGAAATAAGAACTATGGGGATGAAGAAGGTTTTCAGAACTGAAATGTTACTATAAAAACAAGACAAAAACTTGTATGGCCTCAAAATATGTAAGTATAACCTATAAAAGCTAAAAAAAATGGGTTTAGGTTAAAAATAACCAAACTATCCTATTATTTTTTAAGATTGATTTTTAGTCATATGTATGTATGTGTCTCTGTATGTAGGTATGCCACATGTGTGCAGTGCCCACAGGGGCCAGAAAAGCGTGCTAGATCCCTTGGAGCTGGAGTTACAGGTAGTTATGAGCCACTGGATGTGGTTGCTGAAAACCAAACTCGAATCTTCTAAAAATGTAGCAAACATTCTTAACCACGGAGCCATCTCTCTAGTCCTTTTTCTTATTATTTTAAATTGTGTGTGGTGGCAATGTATGGGTTTAGGGATAAGAAAACAAGTATCAGAACCACTGGACCTAGTTACAAGCAGTTGTAAGTCATCTGATATGGGTGCTGGAAGCAAATTCAGATCCTCTATAAAAACAGTATGTGCTTCTAACTGCTGAGCTACCTCTCCAGTCCCTTGAAACTATTTTTTAGTGAGATAAGCCCTGAGTTAGAATGGGCTATTTCAGAGGGCAGCAAGTTCTTCATCACTAATGTGTCCAGGTTAAATATAAATAGAGCATCAAAATGACACGAATTGATTTTCATAACGAAATCCTAACCTTTCCCAGCAAGGGAGTTTCCTCCAGTCTCTGCTCTCTTTGAGATGCTCTTCACTCACTCACACCTGTTCCTTAGCCAAACCAGGGCAATTTTAAGGTATCCCTGGGCTTGGTCTGGTACCTAAAAGAGCAGCAGGAGGAATGTCTATGCCACAGTGAACACAGAGATCAATCATGCTGCATGCCAGTGTTCTATCAGGGACCACCACCTACATACAGCTGAGGTGACAGCCAGAGCTGGCCATTCTGGAAGTCCTAAGATGTTAAAAATGAACCTGCTACTTTCCTGAAACATTCTCAGCCCTGGGCATCCTATGTCTCATGGAAAGAATTCCAGCATAGATGAGTCGGTCCCTGAAGAATAGAGAGCTTCTAAGGACCACTCCAATGGGTGCCTGGTAGAATTGGATCACATTTAAAATTCACTTTGGTTTCAAAGGACTCTTATTCCTCACACTTCCGAGGCTACTTCAGAAGAGATCCGCTATTCTAGAGGAAAAGTGGGCTCAAGGGGTCTAGGAACTTCCCTATGCCACATTTCCTCATTTCTGGAAATTATATAGAACACAGGAGAAAAGGCTCAAGGTTAATTTGCAATCCAGAGAAGCCCTAACAACCAGGCCTCACAGCCTGTATGACAAATTGGATTATCCAAAGATGGCTAGGGATATACCCCTACCAGGTGACAGTGACCTTCTTTTTTACAAACAGAACATGGTAGGTATGAGTTACTTTGAGTCAAAGCTCATTCATACAATCTAATACAGCTTCCCACTGGTACATTCATTTGTTCATATTCCTTAGTCAATGGCCCTATATAAGAACAAAATCTCCACAAGGGAATCCATCTTAGTCTTATTAATCCACCATGCCTGAAAATCAGTAGGCAGTCAATAAATTGGTTGGGATCACTGGTGGGATAGAGAGCTAATGAATTTTAAAATAAGGATTGCACAGGCCTCAGTTTATAAATTAGAGGGAACTGTCTCTACTTCGTCAGATCCAAAAACATATCCATAATTAGAACAAATTAAATCTATCAGATGCATCAGGAAATACATCAGGAATAATCAGCAATGAATAAATCATGGTACCTGTGTGGTCTGGATGATGGTCAAATCATTCATTCGAGAAATCCCTGCCCCCATAGGAGCTCGAAGACCAGCTGTCCCAAACTCCATCCGGGCTCCGAAGCATTTCTGGAGCTCTTCCTTATTACCCTCAGCGACCAGCTGCTTCACTGACTCCGAAGTTAAGGGATTCTGAAAGACAGACATGGATGTACTAGGCACAGCTTGGTGAGGAGAGGACAGAAAATGAGCAAAGTGGGCCACCCCCTCAACACACACACACATACAAACACACATGCACATACAAACACACACACACATACAAACACACACACATACAAACACACATACAAACACACACACACCCCTCTAGGCAAAACCTGAATATTCACAGGTTTTTTTTGCATTTTCTGGTGTTGTGATAGTATGATGTATTTTCTTTCCAACTGAGGTAAGCAGTTTTAGAGAAATGAACTAGGTGCTGGCTTAGAATAAACATGGATCCTTCACTTACAAAGCCTGGGAGGGCTAGAGCGGTTCTCGAGCATCTTGTTTCCCATCTGTAAAGTGGGGACCAGCTAGAACCTCTCCTGCACAATTTCAACATTTTTCATTAGTTTGTCTTTCTCTGCCTGACACTGAGTGATGATATTAGTCAATTTAATTAAACCTTACTTTTGTGGTAGTTAATTTTTCTAGTTTTTTTAGTGTTTCCTTTGTATCTAGTCAAATTTCAATGACTGCAAGTCAGGCCAATAATAGCTGGTAGCCTGAGTAGTATTTCATACTACAGAATAATCCCAGCACTTGGGAGACAGAGGCAGGGGGATCTCTGAGTTCTAGGACAACCAGGGCTACACAGAGAAACCTTGTCTCAGGAAAAACAAACAAACAAAAAACTGAGTGGCCTGCTTAAACTGCATGATGAACATTAGCCTAGTGCCTTTTCTACCACATTAATTGAAAACAGACACAAGCATGAATCATTGAAGTCCACCATACACTGCCTTGTTTTCCTCCGGTAATAACTGCAGATGTTAAGATTGAAGACATACAGTGATAACCTAACTGCACATGAACATCTGAATTCAGAATGAAGGAACACAGGAGTAAGCACTTTACCCCAGGCTTCCAGTTATCATCCACTAAAATGAACGCTGGGAAAGATAAGGCCCCGTACTTAAACTTTGAAATGTATCTGCAATAAAACTTTGGCTTCCTGGAGCCAAGTCTATACTTCCAGATTATTCCAGATTTTACAGGAACCTAGGCCAACCCTTTAATTAAAAACAATAGATCTCGATCACAGAGAACAATCTTACCCATTAAAGGAAAGGTTCAGAGCTGGTATACAAAAGCTCAACAAACATCTGCAGAGTGGGTGAGAAAACAGACTTGCTGGCCACACCCAAAATCCGGGGCTTCTCTGAATTTTACTGTAGATTTCAAATGTCCTAATTGACCTTGGATATCTAGAAAAGCCTCAGTAGCCTAAGAGAACAAAGCAGAGAAATGAAAAGTCAAGAGAGCAGCAGAGAGGAGGTCAGACGTGAAAGTGACAGAAACTGACAAGAGCCTGAAGCTGGGGACAGTGGCTGGTGCCAGCACAGGTGATAAGCAGTTTGGCGCTTTCGCCTGTTGGGAGCTTTACTGGAAAAAAAAGCATGGGTCCTTCCCAGAGACGCATCTATCTCCAGTTAAAGAACTGCAGAGGGATTGAAGTCAGTGGTCAGTAACATGGTTATTAAGCAAGCTTTTAAGACTCAAGTTCACATCCCAGCATGCACCAACAAGTCTAGCTAAGCAGTTCATAGGTAGGACTAATGTTACAGGGACATAAACCATGGATGCATAGAGTGGGCTGTTCAGTTACGCCAAGATGGAGAGTGACTGGAGAAGATATCTGATGGCAACTTCTGACCTCTGCATGGATATGCACACATGCACCTGTGCACAAGCACAACCACACACACACCTCTGAGTGGGAAAAGAACACTGAAATATCTCCAAAGGACAATTTCCCTCCACCTCTACCCATGGAGGTACCATTCCTAGACAGATTTCATATTCTATAGTAATTATAGTTTCTGATTTTCTTTAATGAAATGTAATGACCAAGCCTGAGTCTTGACTTACAAAATTGAGAATTGCCTAGGAGAGCAACGTTGCTCACATCTGGAGTATCTCTGAAGTCGCTTCTGAAGATCCTGGGCTCTGACAGAATCTAAGGTTCTGCTTTGATAGGTTTGTAAGATGGTGGCATTATGGAGGGGTGACAAACGGTAGGAAATGGGAGCTAGTTGGAGGATGAGGTTACTGGGACTTGTCACTAGGGAATATATTTTTCAGTGGCCTCTTCATGCATTCTCTCTTTTTCCCAGGAGCCATGACATGAGCAGGTCTGTTACACTCTCCACCACAAAGGATAAAACCATCTCAACGTTTGAACAAAGCTGCTCTGTCCCCGCTGCCTTAGTCTACACCACACTTAGTGAAGTGATAAAATAGCCCAGTACACAGAACAATAGGTCATTAAACTCTGGCTTTAGGAGAATCTACACAGTGCAAACTACAAAGTTATCAGAAATGGAAACAGTCTCTTTCCCTTAAGCATCCTGAGGTTAACTTTCCAGGAAAAAAAAAAATCAAACCAAACCAAAACAAAAAGCCAAAAAGTTTCCTCAAGGAGTTGGTACGGTATCATGGAAACAGGATGGGCGGACATAAGTGTGAGTGGCAATGGGCCTTTGCTGAGTCTCGCAACCTCTGTGCAGCCAACAGAAGCTTCAGGGACCTACCGTTTATCATCAGGTACACAGCAGACACACAGCATCAGCTACATAATTTCCAGGGGCCAGTGAAAAATTAAAACGATGGCCTCCATGTTTAACAATAGAAAATCTGAAAGCAGAGTTTCCAACTTAGGCTTAGCCCCCATCCCCCACCCTGGGTCAGTCTATCAGCACTTGTCTCACTTCCTAAAGTCAGCCCTGGAAACTAACAGACGTTAAACAAACTGTAAGGGATTGCTGGTTTTGTTTCTTCCCATCCCAGTAAGAGCCAGGAAAGAAAAGAATGTGCTATTTAGAGAGTATTGGAGGGAAGTAAGCTGCACTTCGTAGACAGGGAAGATCCCATTAAGTTCACACAGGCATAACAAGAGAAAACAAGATCAACTCAACATAGACAAGAAGAATATTATGGGGAAACGTGTAAGCGCAGGCAGGTCGGAAAGAACACGTCAGAGACCAGAGGAAGTGATGTCCGGAGCTGGCCACCTGACTGTTTCAGTCCCAAGACAGTTTACGGGGGGCGTACCCTGTCACCTTCCCAGAACAGAATGTCCCCTGGGAAACTTCGGTCTGTCTGGCCCAGCAGGCAAGAATGTCATCAGGAAGGGTGGTCTAGAATGTGGAGGAGTCCGGGTACCGGTAAAGGCGGGACGGGGCGGATGAGGACTCGCAGCCCATCACAGAACCTCAGAAACTCCTTCGTGCCGGGACTACCCCGGACTCCAGTCCCCTATGTCCACCACGCCCTTGATGGTTCCTCTACCCTGTCTAGCAGCCCAGCGGGCCACAAAGCTGTCCTGGTCCCGCAACAGACTTTTCCGAGCAGACTCTGTGCAGAGGAGGAAGGAAGCTGGGCCCTGCGGCGGGTAGAACAAGCCGTGGCGCCCGGAAACCCAGGAGCCAGCGATCTGCCCTCACCCGGTCCCAGCGCAGCCACTGCGCGGTCTCCCGGTCCAGTCGCTCGTCCATGCCGGAGCCACTGACTCCTGGAGCCGATGTCGGTGTCGCCTCTGCCGCCGCCATCCCGCCGCAGCCACAATCGGGTGGAGGAGGCCGGGTCACCCTTCCGGCAGGGCGGGGAGAAGGCGGAGACAGCGGCTTGCTGGAAGAGGACGTGCAGCTGGGCTGGCTCCCAACTTGTCCTTGCAACTGCACCTCTGGAAGGGCCTGGCTGCGGGGGGGGGGGGGGGGATGCCTGGAGGCCGCCTTACCCTAGTTTCCTAGGCTTGCCGAAGGTCCCTTAGCTAGCATCGCATGTGCATGCATGGTGCCCATAGTGTCTGGGATGTTGGGGTGATTGCTTTTGGAAGCAGAGCTCTTTGGCGCAGGCCAGTAGTGGTTCAGCAGAAGCAGGCAGATCTCCATGGGTTCGAGACCAGTCTGAGTGAATTGCAGACCAGCTCGGAGTAGTGAGACCCTGCCTCAAAATCTGAACTAAATTAAAAAAGAATATAGAAAAGGGGTGTGGAAAATCTTAAAAAGAAGAGCCAAGTGGGTAGTAAATCAAATAGGCTAGCGAACCACAAGGGAAATCAGAAACTGAGATCTGACTTGCAGAGACGGTCTATATCACAAATGGCACTGCTGAAGAGTACCCGGAAGGACTAGTAATTTCAGGGAGCTGGGTCAACTGGATTTTCACACTAGAAAAAGGAAAAAGAAAGTCTATTCATCCAGGTAACGTCATCACACATAAATTCGAATTCAGGGTCAGCTGGGTGATGTGCACACCTGGGCATGAGGAAGCCCAAGCAAGAAAGTTTTGAGCTGCACATGGTTCCTCACGTCTGCAAGGCTGAGGCAGGATTGTTGTGAGTTCAAAGCCTGATCTAGGCAGTGAGTTTCAGGTCACCAGAGCTTTAAAAAAAGTCAGTAGACAACACTGTCTTCTCTATCGAAGGACCTGGGTCTGGTTATCAGCATTCACATGGTGAGTGCTTATAACCATCTGAAATTCCAGTTTAGGAGATCCTGAGTCCTCTTCAGACCTCATACCTGTGGTGCACAGACATATGCACACAAAATACTCAAACATAGAAATAAATAAATCCTTAATTTTTAAAATGTTTTTAGCACCATTAGTCACAAAAAGCTCCAAAGTATGTGGGGTGAGGTGGGGGGCAGTGCTGGAGAGGTGGCTCAGAGGTTAGATAAGAGCACTGACTCTTCCACTCAAGGTCCTGAGTTCGATTCCCAGCAATCACAGGGTGGTTCACAACAATTTGTAATGAGATCTAGCGCCCTCTTCTGGCCTGCAAGCATACATGCAGCCAGAAACACAGTATATATACATAGTAAATAAATCCTTTAAGAAAATCTGATACATGCAGATGGCCAACAATAGAATGATAATTACATATCATATGATAATCATATAAATGAATTATGCAACTCAGCGATGATGATGTGATTGATATGATGCAACACACTCCAGTGAGAATGAACAACTGTTGCATACAACCCCATGATATAGCTAATAACTGTCACATAGAGTGAAAAAATTCAGACTTACCAGCTCTGATAGATACTGAATAAGAAACATGTAAGAAAAGAAAGAAAAATCAGTGTTTTTCAAAACCGGAGATGGGGGTTCACTCTAAAGGTCACTGGGGAGGTGTAAGGAAGGGACAGCTTTCTGTATTTATTGAGCTTGTGGCTTCCTAAGTGCAGAACCTCTGTCGCTTGCTGTAAGTTCTTTTAAAGCAACTGTGAAGTCTTTTCAAGCAACATCTCCCTATGGAGTGGATATCTGAAGTATGACGATGACTTTAGGGAGTCAGTTCTCCCTTCCACCTTAGGAGTCCTAGATACCGAATTCAGATTGTTGGGCCTTTATTTGCTGAGCATTCTCATTGGCTCGTATCTCAGTTTTTAAAAATTATTAACATAAAAACTGCAAAGTAGTTCAATCTATAGACATTAGGATAAGGGTTATATTTGGGAAGGAGGAATTCTGTGCCAGCCTGTGCCCCTCTCCCCCAGTACTCAGGGCCTTGCTTGTACCAGCCAAGCACTTTGCCACAAACTGCAGTCCCAACCCCACCCACTTAACCCCCATTATTTTGGTTTTCTCTTGAGACAGGTTTGCCAAAGGTTGAAGTTGTTTTTAAACTGGATATAGTTATAGCTAAGACTGGCTTAGAACTTGTGATCCTCCTGCCTCAGCCTCTCAGAGCAGTGTGATTATTGCTATTCTATTGCCTGAATGAAAATAATATAGATGCATTCATATATATTTTTAATAATCCATAGTCTTTTGTTGGTTTCTTGGCTTGGTTTTTGGGTCTCCTGTAAACCAGAATGGCATTCATGACTATTTCACCAAGTATGGTCTTGAACCCCTGCTACCCCGTCTGTAACTCCCAAGTGGTGGGATTGTAGGCAAACACCACCACACCCAGCTACAGTTTTAAGAGGTGTGTGTTTTCTTTGTGTTCTACCGCAAACACTAGATAAAAGCAAACATATTAGGTTCTCTGGTATCTGTACAAAGGAACTAACACGTCTTAACTATCTGATAACGAGACTGGTAGGGAAGTGAGAACAGTCCTGAGGCGAAGATTACAAGGCTTGCTGCCCGTAGGCTTCTCAGAGCACTCACAGTTTACATAGAGATAGGTAATCGGAGATGGCAGACCTTGGGGATGGCCACTCAGCAAATCCTTTTTAGACAGAATGTGATCCTGTCTCTGAACCAAAAGGCTAGGAGATGTAAGCAGACAAGAAGGGAAGAAGGACCCTGTCCTAGCTAGGTTTCTGCAGCCATAGATGAATACTACAAACTGGATACTTTTATAAATAACAGGGGTGTATTTTTGCTCATGGATCTGGAAACCAGGAAGTCCGTTATCTTTTGAACTTTTGGAAAATGTTGAAACCGTAACAAGAAGTCCAAGTTGTTTCCCCACATGTTAATCCGTCCCCCTCCTTCCGTGTTTCTGTTCTTTGCTGCTTTCTGCCAAGATGGGGTCCAGGTGTTTCCCATTAATGAAAGTTGAGCAGTGCATCAGAGCTCATACTGGTCCCTCCGTGTGGACAGTGTGATAGCTAATTTGATATTAACTTGACACAGGCTAGAGTCATCTGAGGGGAGGGAACCCCAATTGACAAAACTCCTCTATGAGATGGGTCTGTAGGCAAGCCTGGAGAGCATTTTCATAATTAGTGATTGATGGGGGAGGGCCCAGCCCATTGTGGATAGGATATCCACACCCCTGCTCTGATAGTCTTGGGTTCTATGAGAAAGCAGGCTGAGCAAGCCAGTGAGCAGCACCCCTCCATGGCCTCTGCATCAGCCTCTGCTTGAGTTCCTGTCCTGACTTCCTTCAGTGATGGATATAAAGGTGTAAGCCAAATAAGCCCTTTCCCACAGCTTGCTTTTGGTCATCGGGTTTTTATCACAGCAACAGTAACCCTAGAACAGCTGGGTTACTGCAGCTAAATTCCTGTGGAGTCAAAAAGGAGGAGAAGGAGGAGCAAAATGGGTGTTTTCATCTCTTTTATTGTATCAGGAATTAAGGCCCAGGGTGACATCTAATAAGAACTATTTTAACTTCATCAGCTACATCAAGATTCTCAAAATTCCTCCACAGAACCAAGAAAAGAAAGCACATAGTGTGTTCATACAAACATACCTACCAGGCTTTGTGTCCTGACAGTGATACCATAGAGACCTGAAGCTGTTGATTTCCCATAGGTGCCCTGCAATAATGATGTCACATCTGGGGAGACCCATGTCGAACAGTTTATTAGACCAGGAACGACACCATGGTGGTTCGGATGAGAATGTACCCTTCAGGCTTAGGTATTTGCATTCTTGGTTCCCAGTCGGTGCGCTGTTTGGGTAGGTGTAGGTGTGGCCCTGTCAGAGGAGGTGTGTTCCTGGAGGTTGGCTTCAGGTTTCAGAAGCCATGCTGCTGCTCCTACAGCTTACTTCCTGTTTCCTGCTTCTGGGGAGGCTAGCCCTTAGCCCACCACTCCCGCCACTGCTTGCTGCCGTCACAGACCCTATGGAACCGGAAACCCAAGTAAACTCTTTCTGCTGTAAATTCCCTTGGTCATCATGCTTTACCAAAACAACAGAGAAATAAATAATTTATCCACTTAGGGAAGATCTCTGATCTCAACTATTATGGATAAGGAAATGAGATACAGGAATTTAAGAATCTTAGGGGGGTTTGTTTGTTTGTTTTGGTATTTTGAGAAAGGCTTTCTCTGTGTCCTGGAACTTGCTCTGTAGACCAGGCTGGCCTTAAACTCACAGAGATTGGCCTGCCTCTGCCTCCCAAATGCTGGGATTAAAGACATGCACCACAACTGCCCAGTCTAAAAGTGTGTTTTTGTTGTTGTTATTTTTTTAAAGAATCTGTCTTTAAGACTCACAGCTAGCTAATGACAGAGGCCATGTTCCCACAGCCATTCTCCTCATTTCCTCCACTGACACCCAGCCCTCTGTTTCTATTTAACACATGTCTATAAAAGGAAGTTTTGTGAATTCTGGTAGCCTGTTTGCATGTGATAGTAGCTGGTACTTTATGATAAACTAATTCTACCAGTCTCTAGCACTGACAGCATGAGGAGATGATCTGAGTGATTTTATTTTTTTACTTTTATTTTTTTTATTATACTCTTTGGCTGCCTAAAAGCTTTTTCTCATGTAAATATAGTAATTTCCCTGGAAGTGTCCCAAAATGTCCCAATACTTTGTCAGCAGTTTCCAGTCCCTATGAATCCATGCCAGGTACTTCTAAAGATCTTTAGTATGGGAAAATTTAAATATTTGCTACCTTTGATCCTCAAGTAACTATCATGAAATCATACAATCATCAATTTGTAGCCAATCTTGCCTCCTTCACTTATTTCCAGCTCCTGAATTACTCTGAAGAAAGTTCTAGACATTGTATTATTTTGTGTTTAGATATTTCTGCTTATATTTTTCTGAAACCTAAGATCACTTTAATAGTAACCATAGCATTATGATCTCATCTAAACATTTCCAAATTAAACTTATTATCCTCTAATGCTACCTGGTGGCCATTTAATGTCCCAGTTTCTGCCCCATCTCACTTAAACTTAGTTCCCAGTCAGCTTGAATAAGAACCAATGAAGCGTCCCCTTGGCTGAAACTCTCTGAAACCTCTTTCAGTCTCAGGAACAGATTTCATTTCCTGAAGTTCACCTATCAAGAAACAGCCCTTGGCCTGCAGTCTGGAGTTTGCTTATTGCCTCTGGGGTGTCATTTGGCCAGTTTCTCTCTTGCTTCCATTTCCTGAAAATTTACTTGTTTTAATTTTTCCGTTATGGGTGAGACCCTTCCTCAATAAACTGAATTCTCTGAGGACAGAAATACTGTCTCATTTGTCTCTGTCTGCTTGAAACATAATGCTGTTAGTCTTCAATAAATATATTTAAAAATGAAGAAATCAAGTGGCTGTTAGTCAGAACACAGAAGAGTTTAGAGCACTGCTGAGGTGATGGTTCTTAATTCCTCTCCTTTTTTTTCCTGGGGACCTCAGGTAAAAGTCATTTAATATTTTTTGACTTTTATTTCCTTATTTCTAAATCTAAGATGAAAGCAATAATCATGTATTAGTCACAGTTCTCTAGAGATATGGACCCAGTAGAGTGTGTGTATGTGTGTGTGAGTTTATAAATGGACTTTCTACACTGGCTTACACAACAGTCCAAGAGGCAGAGAATTCAATGATTACTCTGCCCAAGAAGCTGAACTATAGACCAATGGAGACCAGTAATGAATTCCTAGGCCAACACTTTGGCTTGCGGCCCCCAGCAGAGCTGCTGGTGTGAGACCACACCGGAGCACTGTGGAAACTGGAGTTTCATGTTTGTGATGGACAGAAGCAGCAACAGACTTGAGGAGGAGCTTTCACAAGCTCAAGTCTCTTCTAGATTTAGCCTGTGTGGTTCTCCAGCCTCATGGATGTCATTGTCAGCATTCACAGTAGGCCCTTCACCCCCAGCTGTTCTCCTAGATGCCAATCCAGTCTGGAAAAGTGTTCATGGGCAAACTCAGAAGCATTCTTGGCCAATGGAGAGACCGCATCTCTCCAGCCAGTCGGGTTGACAGTCAAGACCAACCTTCACAGATCACCTGTTGTCAGTTTGGCACCAAACCTATTTCCTTATGTCACATTCAACCCCCAAATAAAGTCAACTAGCAAAATCACAGTTATGCCCTATGTGATATAACCATGACATACACAATTGAAAACATTAATGCCTTCTCCAGAATAAGTGACAGTATTTTGATAAATACCTACTTTTCTCCAGACATAACTTAAAATTATAATATAGATGTAATGATATTTATCTGATCTTATGTTATAAGACAAAGGAATAGAAAAAAATAAGAGCATTGGCATTATATATATATATATGTTAAGGACATTGGCATTATATGCATATGTATGTGTATATAGTCTTAATAAAATAGAAACACTCATGACAATTATAACCTATGATTTAATTGGCATTTATAACTATCTTCTTATACTAACCCATCAGGATTCCTGATGGGTTTATAAGCACCTCAGCTGGCCTTAGTGCTTTGTTGTGTGATATTTTGATTGTATTCTGACAATAAAACTTGCTTGGAGAAAGAGGGCAGAGCTAACCACTAGCTGGCTTTACCCAGATAGGTGACCCATATTTACATTTCTGATGATTCTGGGGCCATTTGCCATTTTGCCTGGACTGGGTTTGTGCAGTTTCTTATTGTTGACCATAATAGGATACAATATAGAATACCTGGTAGTAGCAGTGTTACTCTTTCATCTATTTCTTTTACTTTTATTTCTGTCCTGGAAATCAAACCTAGGGCTTTATGAAGGCATAGAAAGTATTCAAAGCTGTATCTCCATTATTATTGTACTTTTAACCACTGTTTTATGTTTCTTATTTATGTGATGTATATGTGGTCTTGTAGATGGATGAATCTCTCCTGCCTGCCAGTTTCTAAATCATTTATTAATATTATTTGTAAATGGCCAGCCTTTAGCTCAGGCTTGTTACTAGCTAACTTTTACACTTTAAGTAAACCCATACTTCTATTTATGTTTTTCCATGTGGCTCATGGCTTCTTGTCTTATTTTTTACATGTTCTACTTGCTCACTGGCTGGCTGGCATCGCTCCCCACTCTGCCCTTCCTCTTCCCAGAATTCCCCTAGTCTGATTGCCTTGCCTATATTTCCTGCCTTGCTACTGGCCAAGCAGAATTTTCTTAAATCAATTTGAGTGACAAATCTTTACAGTGTACAAGAGCATTATCCCACAGCATGGATACTTTTGCATGTGTTCAGGTGCATGTGCACATGCATGCAAATGGAGACCAGGAACATTGAGTGTTCTGCCATATAATTTTTGCCTTATTCCCTTGAGAGAGATCCTCTCACTGAATCTGAAGTTAGGTGACAGCCAGCAAGCTCTAGAACCCACATGTCTCCAACCTTCACAATTCTGAGGTTACAGATGTGTGGAACTGCCCCCATCCTGTTTATTATTATTCATTTTATTATTTAAAAGAACACTTGTCATAGAATGATGTGGAGTTTAGAGGACAACTTTAGAAAATGGTTCTCTCCTTTGGACATGTGGATTCTTGGAATTAAATTCAGGTTGCCAGACCTGGCAGCAAATGCCTGCAGCTCCGGAGCTATCTTGTCGGCTCCATGCTTACCTTTTAATTTGGGTGCTGAGAATTTGAACTCAGGTCCTCTTGCTTACACAGCAGAGGCTCTTTTTACCAACTGAGCCATCTTCCCAGCCCTTAGCCATTATTTTAGAATGTATTCACTTTTTTAAAACAAACAACAACAAAAACCTAGCTGGGCATGGTGATGGACGCCTTTAATACTAGGGAGGCAGAGGCAGGTGAATCTCTCTGAATTTGAGATTAACGACCAGCCTGGTCTACAAAATGAGTTCCAGGACAGCCATCCTCACATCCCTGTGTGTCTTGGGAGGAAAAAAACCAAACTAAACCAAACCAAACCAACCAACCAAACAAACAAAAACCCACTGAGAATCTCATGCTTTGTTTCACAGGCAGTGGTGTCATCAAGCTCATGTTTACTGAGACACACAGTTCGCCATTTCTCCCTGCACATGATGTCATCTCATCTGGATTTACTCTTCATGGCCCAAGAGCAAAAGGACTGTGTGTGCAAGCACATTTGTGCACACTTACACTTGGGAGACATACATGCATGTACTCATACAGCTGAGGTGTACAGTAATCTATACTATGTAGGTCGTGTAAGAAAAATGTTTACCAGTGATGAAATTGTTTCAGAACACATTTGCAGCACACAGCCCATCATTAAGTGAGGCCACCATGCTTAGAGAGTATAATGAATCATGACGGGTGATAAATCATGAAGTGGTGTCTCGAGTATTTGTTTTATCTTAAATATAATCCATTTGTAGGGTAATATAATTTCACTTCTAAAACCAATTAAAAATGCTTTTAGTGTTTTGGCTTTTCTGTTTGTTTTTGTTGAGAAAGAGTCTCTCTCATGTAGGCCTGACTGATCTCAATTCACTGAGTGCCTATTACCTTAAATGGCTGATCATGCCTCTGCCTCCCAAAAGCCCTCTTTATAGGTTCTGAGACTCAAACACAAGCCCTCTTGAATGCTAGGCTAGTATTTCTACTAAGTGAGCTCCATCCCCTAGTGCTGTTTTGGAGATAGAATCTCCCGGTGTGGCTCAGGATGGCTGTGAACTCACTGCAATTATCTCCACCTGCCAAAGGCTGTGATTACTGTCACCAGCTGCCACACGTAGCTTAGTAATGACTGACTAGCCAAAATTGTGCTCCTGCAGGCCCAGGAACAAGAAGAAGCTGCTAGGAACATTATCCTGGTCCCAGCAGTCCTTTATCCAAAAGAGGCTGTCACCAACTTCTTTTCTATCTTATTTTGTTTTTCTAAAGCAGTTATAGTTGTGTGCTTCAGTGTTAAAACTTTCATTAGTAGAATTATATCTGTTGGGTTAGAAATATGACTCCGTGGCTAGGAGCACTTGCTGTTTTCCAGGACATGTACTGGGGATCCCATAACTACCTATAACTCCATCTTGAGAAGTTCTGACCCCCTCTTTTGGACTCTGTGACTCATACATTCATGTGCACATACACACACATACACACACACACACACACACACACACGCACATACACTGAAGTATAAAATAAATCCTCAACAGATTTTATAAATAAAATAAAAATTGTATTTATCTCTCCTCCCTTTTTTCTGTGTCTCAAGTATATAGAACATACCGAGTTTATTATAGGTAACTGACGAGTGTTTCCTGAAGAACAAAGGAGTAGATTTCATGAAGAAGAAATTAAAATAGAAATGTATACAGGCTTAAATCTTACATATTTTTTTCTACACAACTAGAAAGCAAACTAGTTCAACTCTCTGAATTGAACCTAGAAAAATGAAATTGTTATCACTATATTCTTGTGACCTAATTTCAAGGCTGACGAGAGTAAATAATTCAATGGTGCAGTCTTGTCAGTATTCATCACTGGCCAAAGACCCCAGCAACAGTGGGAGCTTCTGCAGCCCGTTTCACATGCAGTGACCTTGCCAGTGAAAATTAAACTACTATCTACATCCATGTTCATGACATCCTTAAAATTGACTAGCTTCTCTCATTGCTCATCTTAATAATTTGCTTTTCAACTCCCACTCGGCTTTCTGGTTATGAAAATGTAACAACGTGAGGACTGGGATGTAGCTCAGTGGGAGGGCTTGTCTGGTATGCAGATACTGTATTTGATCCCCCCGAGTTTAAAAGAAAAAGAAAAATTAGCCCCTGGTCTGCTTTGTGTCTCTGCATAGGTATTTCTTCTTTGTCTTTTTCCTCCTGAGGAACTCAATCGACAGCAACACCTTCCCATCTGTATCTGCGTGTTGCAGCCATCACAAGCCAGGAGCCACTCTTCCTCAGGAGAACAGTCCTTAGTCAGCATCCTTGGGTCTTCTGCCTGAGGCACTGAGAATCTGTGAATGCAGAAAGGCACTGTGTGAAACTGCTAAGAGGCTAGTGCCTGTGTGGTCCATCAGAGTGGTACCCAGCCCTGTGAGAACAGAAGCAAATCATGTGCGAACCCTGGAAGGCTCTCTAAGACAGGCACATGGGCCTGCGCCCCCAGGCTAAATGTACTCCAGAATGGACATGATTACAGATCAACTTGTTTGTTTTGCACTTACTACTGTCCCACTGCAATGTCAAAAGATTGGACACCCCTGCTCCAAAGTGTTTTATTTTAAAAATGCGTCCCTATATTTAAGTCTTAGCAGGATAGTAGGCACTAAGGTAAGTCATACTGCTCCAAGTGGAGGAGCCTGGTCCCATGTGGCTTCCCTCACCCACCAAAGTGACATTGACCCTTCTCACTGTTATTTCTTTTTATCTATCTATCTATCTATCTATCTATCTATCTATCTATCTATCTATTTTCATCTACTGTTTTATGTTAGGGGAAGAGGGGCAAGCCACAGCACTCACATGTGGGTTCCAGGGATCAAACTCAGGTTGTCAGGCTTGGTGGCAGGCACCTTAACTCACTGAACCATCCAGCTGACCGTTCACTGTTATTTCTAACTCTATCTGTATTCATATAGAATTTATGCTTTATGAAACTAAGTGGCTTAAAAAGGAAACATGGCTAGACTATTAAAAGAAACTCTCTGGGCTCCAATATAATGATGTGCCAAGGCTAGAAAAATGGCTCAGTGGTTGAGTACTTGCTGTTCTTCCAGAGTATTCAATAAAGCTTCGTTTCCCAGCATCCAGGTCAGTCAGCTCACACCCACCTATTGACTCCAGTTCTGACACCCTCCTCATGCGACTCACATCAGGTTGCTCCCAAATTTGCTAAGCAGACCTTGAACTCCTGATCCTCCTACCTCCTCTTCACAGATGCTGGGATTATAGGCAAATGCTATCCATCTTTAGCCTTAAGGTTGTTTTTGTGAGGGGTGTGTGTGTGAGGGGAGTGAGACAGGAGCACTCTTTGTAGCCCTGGCTGACCCATAGCTCACTATGTAGTCCAGCCTTGCCTTGAATTCATGAGAGCCACCTGATTCTCTCTCCTAAATGCTGAGATCAAAGGCATGCCTAGCAGCCTTTAAATGATGCCCTGTTTAACTTAAGAAAATAAAAACACAAAAACCCTAGCTGCCATCTTGAGGGAAACAAGAGGCAGTTTTTACTCTGGAGCTCCACAGAGTGACCCTGGTCCAGAAACACAGATTTAGGTGACCCCAAATTCCATGTTTCTGAAGTTATGTAGCTTTACAGAACAAAGAAATGTACAGATTAAGGCAAGTTTATAATATACTGGTGGGTAAAATCAGAGAGCCACTTACAGCATGATGGGGAAGCTTTGCTATAGGCCTCAAATCCTCCCTGATGGCATTCTTAGCTATTTGGTTGGTGGCAGCTTGCAGTCAGCTAAGTTAATAGATTCTAAAAGAGATGGGCAAGGAATGGTTGGGTGCTGGGTGTGGTGGTGTAGAATTAGTCCAAGATAAGGTCTAGACCTGTGAAGTTACCAGTCTCCCCACAGCACTGAAATTCTCACCAGTCATTCTCTGTAGACATAGCTTCTATCTTGGAGTTATTGCTCACTAAAGAAAAAATTATAAACATGTTGTCTTTCTCATTCTAATTACTATTCAATTTTCTTCTACTTCTATTTTTCTCTAGTGGTTTAAGTTTTTAACCCCTCTGCCATTTCCACCTATTGGCGCTCCTTATGAAACAATAGGATTTATTTCCCTGAAGATGTACAGAGCTGCCCTGTGGCCTCTGTGAGCAAGAGTTCTTAGCTCCTCAGCCATAAGAGAATTGAATTGTTTCTCCACATGTCATAAAAGGTTTTACTGGTAAAATGTTAATGGCTGGCAATGCAGAATGTCTTTGAACAGAGATAAAGACTTCTGCAAAAAGCACCCAGGAAAGATAACTCTGGTCTGGCTCCTGGCAATTGTCAGGTCTAAAAAATACTACAGCAGAGTTTTACTTGATGGAATCTTATCAAAACATGATTTGATGAATATAATTTCCTCAACACAGGCTTCTTTTCAAATTAAAGGCTTAGATAACTTTATGGTTGGACACCTAAATAATTAAAGGTTTTCAACAAAGTTAATTTTATTTTTGTATGACAGAGACACTATTACATCTCAATGTTCACTTATGCTTGAATGTAAGTATGTGCTTTATTATAGTCAGATAACCCTAATGAAATACTGCAGAATGGGTGGGTAGTTTATCCACCTCCTTTTGCCCCTGGAGTGCTGGGATCACAGGTATGTGCCACTACTGCCTGGCTTCTGGTATATATTTATTAGAACTGCTGTCTTTCCTGTTTTTACAGGCTAGAAACAGCGTGTACAGCAGATCTTAATCTGCCACTGTCTACAGACATCTTGCTGCATGAGGACATGTTGAGCATTGTCAGGGCTGCCAGGCCTGGACACCATTAAAATGTAGTTGAGGTCTCACTTCAGAGGGTAATGTTATGCCCATGTCATGAGCCACCCCTCCAAACCAGGGATCACCAGGAGCCCAAGACCTTTTGCAAAAGCAAAGAGCCTTTATTGTAAGCTTGAGCTTGGGTTCTCTGTCTACTCTGACACAATGATTGGATTAGGGAGAGCTCTGAGCTCAGTATCTCAGGGGTCTTTAGGAGTAAAGGAATGAGGGGGTAGGGAAATTTCAGATTCATATGGGAGCTGAATTCCTGATTGGGCAGGAGTGAGGCAACAGAAGTTTTGTTAAACAGTGATTGGAACAGGCATTGCAGCAAAGGAAATTGGCAACCATTACACAAGTGATGTAAGCTATCCTTAATGTTTTAGAGCATTTAGTGCTTCTTTTACTATATTCTGATGGGTCCTTTGCAGGGTACAGTCTGTGGCTTTTCCTGGTTATTGTTAGGGTGAGGCCTAGTCCTAGGATTGTTTAGTCTGCATCCTGTCATGGCTGCACTAACGCTAAGTAGACCTCTTCAGATACCAGAGCCAGTTCATAATCTTGAGTCAGTTACCAATTTACAATCACATGGCAGTTACACCAGTGACATTTAGTTACTCGATTTTCTATGAGATCCAGGGATAGTCTCAGCCAGATGAAGTCTCTTCTTCATCCAGGAGTGGGACACCCCAAGCATGGGTTTGTTCCAGATCTCAGGGAGGATAAGATGTGGACTACTTTCACATTCAAGGGTTTAACTGGTTGAAATTGCTAAAGGTAAGCCAAAGTCAGCCAAGCTAGGGTTTATCATTGTTACAAATAGTTCACTGAAACTGTGGCACTAGCTTTGCAAATTACCATATAGTCATAGAAAGTAACATAATTGTTTCTATGGATGACTTACTTCTCTTGGCTCTACCATGAGAACATGGGGCCTCAGACTTCCCTGATAGGGATGTATATTAGTAGAGCCACCTTGCAAAATGATTAAATTAACAATGTATTTTCTGTAGCAATGGTGGAAGTGTTCCTTCTACAACAGGGATCTGCAAAGCTTATTGTTGGAGGACCAGACAGTAAGTGTCTTGGGTTGTATCATCTGGGAGATTGTGACTACAGATGTGGTTGCTGGTTAGACAACATGCATGGGAATGAGTGTGTTTGCACTCCAATAAAAGTTTGTCTGTATTTATATTTTCATCTCATATAATTTTTTGACATGAGAAAAAATTTCCTTTTCCTCTTTTCAGACATTTAAAATGTAAACATTCGGTTGGCAAGATGAATACTTATTGCCCAAACTTGGTGACCTGAGTTTGATCCATTAAAAGTTGTTGGATTCTAAAAGTTGTCTTCTCACTGTAGGTTTTTTGTTGTTGTTTTCTTTGTTTTTTCTCTTTGGTGGCCACCCAGCTACCAAATAAACACGTGGAGACTTATTCTTGCTTATAAATGCCCAGCTTTAGCTTGACTTGTTTCTAGTCAGCTTTCCTTAAATTAAGTTATCCCACCTACCTTTTGCCTCTGGGTGCAGCAGGAATCCCTGATTGTATTGGAGAGACATTGTTTTTTGGGGCAGCGCGCGCCACGGCGGAGTAAGAAGAGGTTTCCGGGGCAGCGCGCGCTGGCGGCGCGCGGCTGCGCGCAGAGGGGAGGCGGGACTTCCGGCTCGAGCGCGCGGCAGCTACGGACAGCAGCGGATTCGGCGCTTTGCTAAACTCCCTTTTGCTC
>PVIH01002375.1:0-114508 GCA_004025045.1 Sigmodon hispidus | reverse complement strand
CTGGGCTTTTACTTTTCTCTATTTTTACATACTGTGGTATTAATCCTAATTGATCATATAAAAATTTGGGTCCAGATATTGGGAAAAAATGCAAAGATCAGAGAGACAGAGTAACAAGCCACACCACTCTGAATCTTCAGGCTGAAAAGGGTAGATTCTGTCTCCATGAATCCTCAGACTGAATAGGAGAAATAAATCGAAAGCCAAAATGGAAGGGGCAAATTCTGTCTCCTCCTGACTCATATTTCTTTCTTGCCCAGCTATATCACTTTCTGTTTCAAGTTTCCTAGTGCTGAGATTAAAAGCACATATGTTTTCCAAGTACTGGGAACAAAAGCATGGGATCCAAATGCTGGGATTAAAGGTGCAAGCCACCACCGCCTGGCTCTTTTTCTCTCCTGGACTGGAACAATCTCTTGTAGCCCAGAATGGCCTTGAACTCACAGAGATCCAGACAGATAGATATCTGCCTCTGCCTCCCAAATTCCGGGATTAAAGGCATGTGCTACCACTGCCTGACCTCTGTGGCTAACTCTGTGGCTGACTCTCTCCTCTGATCTTCAAGCAAACTTTATTTCTTTAGAGTCTATATAATATACCGTATTTCACCTTTTTTTGTCAAAAATAAAAATGAAGGTTAAATTAATATAAGAAAAACCATATACAATAAGTATAATATCTATATACAATATATACAAGCAACAATTATATCAATAATGTCCAATCTGTTAACATTTAACAAATTCAGAGAAAATATTTCATTATTTAACCTATCTTGGTCAGTCCAAAGTATTGTATCTAATTCACATTCTATCTAACTTGTATTACCAACCAAAAATTATCTTTTGATATCTCTCAGATTTATACACTTTATACCTTTTAGTGAGTTTCTTTTCTGAATCTGTAACTAGAAACTATAATCATAACTATCTAGTCTTCAACTTCGTCAAAGACCTGAAAAAGAAATAATATTAATTGAGTAAGCAGGAAGTGGAAGCAAGCAACTTTCAAAAAATATAAGAAATGACAGAAACAGCTGGTTATCTGGACAGTCATCCAAGGCTCCTTTGCAAGTTGGGGCAGCTATCTTCAGGCTACAGGCCTAGCATATTTGACAGACTTATTTTGAAGCAGAATTTTCTGAAGGGCCTTCCTACTTATCATGGCAAGGTTTGTCAGTCCTTTCTTTTGTGATTTGTTCATCTCATTTTGGGCATCATACTAACTTTCTTGTCCACAGTGGCTAACTTTTGTCACAAAAAAAAAAAGCAAACTCCAAGGCTGGAGAGATGGCTCAGCGGTTAAAAGCACTGACTTCTGGAGGACCTGAGTTCAATTCTCAGCAATCACATGGCAGCTAACAACTGTCTGTAATTCTAAGATCTGACACCCTTACACAGTTATACATGCAGGCAAAACACCAATTCATATAAAAATAAATACTAAAAAAGAAAAGCAAACTCCATGTGGAGTTTCTTCAATGCCTATCATCTTCTCTGAAGTAGATTGGTGCTGCCAGGAGCAGATATGTCTCATTGTCATAAAAAAACAAATAACTTATATTATTAAAATATTTTAAATGTCATATTATGTGGATCTTTGAAGTATTTGAAGATGACCTGTCTCTCTAAAAGATATCTCTGCTTGACCTTGAAAATATATCTAATATGCCTACAAGTTTGATTTTAATGACTAACTTGCATTTTTTATATCCAAATTAGTTGGCAGTAATAACTTTTAAGGACTAGAAATTTATATTACATTGCTAGATGAACCATGTAGGTATAATACCTTGAACAATAGTAGAAATGTATGTACAGTAACAAAATTATTCTCACCTTTGTATCAATGTACACAATTTGTATACAATATACAAAAGTACAATCCAATGTAAAATATTTGAAACTAGTAGTTGTTTTTTAAAAGTAGATTCAATAGTCTACCATTTAATCTTACCATATCTACATTCCTCTTATTTTTTTTTCAAACAAGATCTCCAATTAGGGTCTATGCAACATCTGGTGCTCCAACATGGTGCATGTACATCTACCTAAAGCCTGAGAAAGCTTAAAAGGAGATTCTAGACACAAAAGAATGAGTCAAGCATGGCTTCTTTGTAGCAGTGTTTTCTCAGGCAGACTATGTTTGCTAGAGGCAAGCAGAAGCTCAGCTCCTTTTAGAGAGACTTCCTGACTCAGTGTTAGTGACAAAAAAAGAGAGGCTTTTTTAAGAGGCCCTGCTGCCAAACACTTAAATGGAGTATATGAGCCGTAGGCAGTGGTGTTCTACTTGGTGGCAATGTGGACCCTAAAATTCCCCAGAGATGTGGGTGGTAAACATGGCTCCTGCCAGTACCTCTGACATGAAGCTAAGCTCTTACAGACCAAGGAGTTGGACAGAACCAGCTGCTATAGTTGCTTAGCAGATTAAAGGCTTATGTGGTCAGAAAAAAAGAGATATATAGTAAAGACAGATACAAACACCCCCTCCCCCAAACAGTTTACAGTATGTTTAAAAATATATGTAAGCTTAGGAGAGAAAGAAAAAAAGATAAAGTCATTAAAAAAATAAATTAATTTTAAAAGGCCACATAAAGATGGAATATATACAGAGTCTAGATACTATATGTTATTGTGTTGTTTTGAATTGTTTGGCTGCTGAGGAAAAAGCAACAGATTCTGAAAGACATTTGATTATAAATGTTGCTAGATTAATCCAACCTATATATTTTGAAAATCCCTTGACTTCAAAATTTAAGTCAAAAGATATGTTATTTTGGAGAACAGGGTTTTGTTTTTATTTCCACAGAAAATAAGAGGCTGTGCATTTATTCTGTGTTAAAGAAAATAAGGTTTGACTGTGGAAGACCCCCTGAAAAATCTCTAATGGGACCAGATGACTCAAATGATACAATGTTTAAGAATACCTCTGCTGAAGTTTTTTCTGAGTTCTGCATCAAGCACAGCTCAAGGTTGCTGGCTAAGATGTTCCAGAGTTATAGACTATTCCACTCAAAACTTTCCCATAATCCTAAATTTTCTTTGGGTCCCCATAAAATTTCCAGCAACCCCAATCATCAGGAAGCAATTTAGAGAACTATGCCCACATTCCCCCAAAATGAATTATGGATGTTTGTCTTTAGTGTGTTGATTACAAGTTGTTGTGGATAATGCACAGGAAAAAGGCTAAACAAAGGAGATTAGATTCAGGGTTTGTGTAAAAAAGGGAAAATGCTGTTGGAAAATACTCTTGTACACTGTAAAGATTTGTCACTTGTATTGGTTTAATAAAACAGTAATTGCTCATTAGCCAGGCAGGAATTATAGGTGGGGCAACCAGACTGGGAGGATTCTGGGAAGAGGAAAGACAGAGACACTGGAGTTTGCCAGACACAGAGAAAGGAAGATGAGAAGGCTGGACTGAGAAAAGGTACCAAGTGAGGTGGCTAAGCATAGATAAAAATCATGGGTTAGTTTAATTGTAAGAGCTGAATAGTAAGAAGCTTGAGCTACTGGCTGAGCATTTATAAGTAATATTAACCCTCTGAGTCAGTTATTTGGGAAGCAGCTTCTGGATGTTTTAGAGTTGTTGGCAGGACAGAAACTTTTGACTACAATACACTTTTTGTATTCCGTGACAAATACAAATATATCTGATGTAGACCAATCAGATGTTTTAAGCAGGCAAAGTAACACAGTAACTTTGAATGTACACATCTTTGCATCATTAAACAAATATTTCACAGTGTTAACAAATGTAATATATTTTAAACTAATATTACACAACACCTCATATCTTCAAGAATGCTATGACATGTGCATAAATGTATTCACATATGCATCATACAAAAACACAATAATAAATAAAAATTAAAAAGTATACAAATATATGTAAAAATCACTCTCAGTTGTGGTCTAGGTAGAAGCAAGCAGAGAGATGTCTTACCCTACAGACTATAGGTGAACTTACACCTGTCTTAGGATTGCTGTGCACACGCATTAAGAGGATTCTGATAGAAGCTTGTTGTTACTTGTAACAGTAAACAGTAACAACACAAAAAGTTTATCATAAGCACAGGCAACAAAAGGTAATGTGTGATGTGATGTGTGATGTATCCATATAGTAGAATACCATATGTCACCCCAAATGCAAGAACTTCAGACAGCTCCATGTCTTGATGTGATTGAATCTCAAGCTCTTTGTATTGATCATGAAGCCAACCACAAAAATCATACAGCACAATATAGTTGTATATAGGCTTGCAGAGGCAAAACTAAGCAATGTAAAAGTCATAAAACTAATAGAAAGGAAGAAAATCAAGGGGAAAAGACAAAGAAGTGGTTAACGTAGAAAACAAGAGTGAATGTGAGCCTTTGAGAGACACATGGGAAGGTTTCCAGGCTATTGGGATTTGCTTTTTACCACATTTTACCACATTCTGTTTTGTTCACTGGGTGTAATGAAATCCCAGTTTTTGGACAAACCAGACTCTACCTTTGGGCTATGTCACTAGTCATGTCCTTCCTAAATATAATTCTGAGTTTCAGGGCTTGTAGGAATGCCATTCCTTCTTGTTTTAAACTGTATGAATTTGCACAAATAATATGTTAACTAATATACAATTTATTAAAACTTACTTTGATCTTTAAAAAATTGCTATTAAAATTTTGAAGTTGCTGTATTGCCTCTTTCAGATTAGTTTAGGTTTAAAGGCTTAGTGGATGAACTTTGGTTTTACAACAAAGGGCAGCCTCTTCAGGCATCATGTTTAATGTTGGTTAAAAAAAAAAAAAAAAAAAACAACAGAAAATGTAGAGTTGAAAAAGTTTCAGAAACTGTGGGATGACATGGAGGCATTGCGAGGTGTTCTGTTTTAGCCAGTTTAAAGTATTTTAGAAAATTTGAGAAATAGACAATTTTTCTATACTTATTTAATAATATTACTTAATTCAAATTTGAAAACTCCCCATTTTGGGGAGTGGTGGTGAAGACATGGGCCTGTGGTTCAGAGAATGGACTGCTCTTCCAGAGGACCTGAGTTCACTTCCTAGCACCCTAATTCTAACCCTGACCCTGACCCTGACCCTGACCCTGACCCTGACCCTAACCCTAACCCTAACCCTAACCCTATTGCCTGTAACTCCAGCTCCAGTAGATCTAACACTGGTTCCTCGGCTACCTGCTCTTACATGCAATAGCCTCATTCCCCCCCCCCACTAATTAAAAATAATAAAATAGGTGCTGGAGAGATGGTTCAGCAGTTATAAGCACTGACTACTCTTCCAGAGAACCTGTGTTTGATTCCCACCACCTACTTGACAGCTTACAGGTGTTGCTAACTCCAGTTCCAAGGGATCCTATGCTCTCTCCTGACCTCTTCAAGTACCAGGGATGCACATGGCAGACAGACAGGCATATGTTGTAGAATATTATTTTAAGATATAGAACATTTGTTTTAATGATGCATATATGTGTTGCATTCTTTCATGTTGCATTTGTTTAAGTCTGTGAAGCTGTGTTACTTTGTATGTCTAAAATGGCTGATTGGTCCAATAAAAAGCTGAATGGCCAATAGCAAGGCAGGGGAAAGAATAGGTGGGGATGACATCTAGAGAGAATAAATAAGAGGAGAAATCTGGGAAGAGAGGATAAAGGAGTGAGAAAAAAAGAGGCCGGCCACCCAGTCACCCAGCCACCCAGCCACCCAGCTACCCAGCTACACAGCTAGACACAAAATAAGAAGGAAAGAAAAGATATAGAAAAAGGTAAAAGACCAGAGGCAAAAGGTAGATGGGATAATTTAAGAAAAGCTGGCTAGAAACAAGCCAAGCTAAGACCAGGCATTCATAAATAAGAATAGCCTCCATGTGTGAGGAGGAAGAGGAGGAGGAGCTGAATGGCAGCCCTCCCCCAAAGAGTCAAAATAGTAAAATAAGACAGCAAATATACACTCAGGCAAAACACTTTTATACATAAAATAAATAAATACAAATATATCTTTAAAATATATCTTTTTAAATTTTCATTTCTATTCATTTAGATACATGAAACCCTATAGGCTCTTTCCCTGGAAGGTAAAATTTATAGTCACATTGCCTACGTGGGATACCGTGATACCAGTGGCTGAATCTGCTTTACACTGGCAACAGCTTATATAATCTTCCAAGAATTTCAGAGTTCTGTTTCTATTCAGAGAGGAGACATCTGTTCAGCTCTAAAATCTTACCCAGCTTGACTCTGGTTAGCCTGAATATTTAGCACACACCTTAATGTAAATGTAAAAGTGCAGTATATAGAAATGATTTAAGCAGAAATTACTAGTGAGTCCAGAACTGCAACAAATGTAGTTGAAGTCATGGCAACTGTAGTTTAAAAGCAACTGATACACCTGTTTGTTTGCTTGCCCACCATCCCAATGTAGTTAAACAGCATTTGCTTTTGTTTTTTGTTTAGAATAATTATTGTAGCTTTAAATTGAACAAAAATATTTGTTTTATTTCCCTGTGTAATCTTAAAGCAGTATTGTATTAAAAATATTTTATTATTTGCAGCTTCCAGATCTTATGCACTTGAGGTGTAGGAGAAAGCCCCAATAGTCAACTGGACATTGTGCTCTGACCCACCACTGACATTTTAGGCCCATTCATCCAGAAGGATCTGTAGGAAGGGACTCCTCCCCGCAATGACTCATAGTCATCATTGTAGTCATGCCAAGGGATGGAGGAAATAAAATCAGTTGCTGAGGTATGAAGAAAAATGAATCTGAATAAAGAGAGTTGGTGTTGAGAGGAAGGAGTAAGAGAAATCCAGGTATGGGAAGTAAATGGTTAACAACAGTGTTTTGGTGGGTGCTATGTTACTTTTCCGTGGAGACTATTTTTATTCACTTTAATCAGAGAGGGGAAAACAGACCCAAGAAAGCTTCCATTGAAGTCCACATTCATGAATCAATAAGTTTATTGGAGTTTCTTATATGAACACAGATGAGGGGTGATTTCCTAAACATGAGTGACTTGGGTATCTGTGGTGATATATTGCATATTTAATAAAAATCAGCCTGGAGGGGCTGGAGATATGGCTCAGTGGTTAAGAGCACCGTCTGCTCTTCCAGAGGACCCGGGTTCAATTCCCAGCACCCACATGGCAGCTAACAACTGTCTGTAGTTCCAGTTCCAGGCAAACACCAAGGCAAATAAATAAATAAATAAATAAATAAATAATCAGCCTGGAATATCAGAGAACAGAATCACCCACAGCCAAGCCATGAAGGTAAGAGAGTAGTGACCTATGTTTTTAATCCCATCACTTGAGAGACAGAGATCTTTCTGGATTTTGTAAGTACAAGGCCTAACAGCCAAGCAGTAGTAGCTCACAACTTTAATCCTAACTCTAGGGTTATGATGCAGAGTTGAAGCCGAAAGTGAAACAATTGGGTGGGGAAGATATTTATGGCAGGTGTAGGCAGACATTCAGGTATTCTATAGAAGCAACTAGCCAGGCTGAAGACCTTTGAAGATAGCATTTATCCTGTTTGGTCTGAGAAGTTGGTTGGGTGAGAATTGACTGTGATTTGTTTCCTCCATCTGATATTCCAGCTATTCCTCAGTATCCGGCTCCGGGTTTTCATTATATGCTAACTAGAGTTTGTGCAATAGGTATCCACATCACGGGAAAGCCCAGTATGGTTAAATAATGCCAACGCTGCATGGCTGGAGTCCCCTGCACAAAGGACAGGCAGCCACACTAATCAGTCTCTTCTCTCTAAGCAGCGATACACCATTGACATAAACTCAGGGAGAGGCTGGAATCTGCTGAGTTTATTGTGAGTTTCCTTCTCCTTGCAGACTTCTTCCCATTCCTCCACAAGGCAAAGCTTCAGTCTGCTGAGAAGAGCTATGAACAGCAGTGGTGCTGCAAGGAACCTCAAGCCACATTACAGAGAAAACAAGAGGAAAAGTGGAGATCCGTGCCTCAGATACTATACTCATGAATCTACAAGGCCATCAGGATACCAATGCTAACATCATTTTAAGCTATAAAAGGTGAAGTCAGAAGTCATATGAAAACCTTTTAGAACATGCTGAAATCCTAAAAGCAATGAAACAGAAACACCTGGTTCTTTAGAAAATGGAGAAATCTAGTCTGAAGGAATTGGAGCCCATGATGAAGAGACTGGTAATGAACTGTGGTACAGTCTGAGTTTCCCAAGGATTGTCTTACAGTTCAGATCTTGGCCTTTAAGAATAAAACTCCACTTAGCACAGCTATAGCTTGTTGAAGCAGATAGATTTATTTTCATTAAAAAGGTATTTATTATAGTCTTTGAAAACTGAAGATTCCACAAGATGTTAAGTGACATGTAAAGAACACTTTGCTCTTCATATGTAATCGGATTGGAAGTAAAACATGATAAAATTCATGGCTCAAAAGGATGAGAAGCATCTTTTCATTTGTGATTCCCTCATTTCTAGTGAGCAATGTTTTGCATCAATTTTTTGCCTCCCAGTCACCAAGGAATATAGGAAGACTTCATGCCAACACAGCTGTTTGGAGAGACCTTATGTCTGAATTATCCAGCCATTCTGGATTTTTCATGATATTTCTCATATTTATGTAGCTATGTATATTTTAATGTTAATTTTCATATCTTACACATCCCTTTTTTATAACTTGTATTGCCATTGCCCCCCCATTTTCAAAATGTAGTTTTTAATACACTGGTAGAAATTACAAAGCATATTTATATATGTATATATATATGGCATATGTGCTCTCTTTCTCCATTTGTGATGGTTTGAATAGGAATGGCCCCCAAAGACTCGTGTGTTAAGAGTGGCCCTATTAGGAGGTGTGGCCTTATTGTAGAAAGTGAGTCACTGTGAGGGTGGACTTTGAGGTCTTATATGCTCAAGCTCTGCCCAGTGCTCCTTCTGCTGCCTACCTGCAGATCAAGATGTAGCTCCTTCTCCACTCTCCACTCTTTCTCTAGCATCATGTCTGCCTGCATGCCACCATGCTTCCCACCAAGATGATAATGAACTAAACCTTTAAAATTGTAAGTGATTCCCAATTAAATGTTTTCTTTTATAAGAGTTACTGAGGTCATGATGTCTCCTCACATCAACCATAACTAAGATGGTACTCAAGTGGGGGTCAGAGGCTTGAACTCAGGTCGTCATCAGCCTTGTGATGACAATGCCTTTGCCAATGAGTCATCTCGCTGGTCCATGAGTAGCAGTTTCAGAAACTGAACTCGAACTTGGTTATCAAACCAAATATCTTGACATTAGAGATGTTGATATAATAGGTGATACTGTTTTAACTTAAATTTTACTTTTATACAGAATATCCCTGATGTAAAATATTATTTTAAGGTGTGTGGCTTTTGTTTATGCTCTAGAACATTTGTTTAATGATGCAAAGATGTGTTTGATTAAATAAAATTCACCTGGGTCAGAAGGCTAACTCAGCAGTTCACTGGCAGGAAGTGGTTGGGAGGAGCCTGGTGGAGAAGGGTTTTTAAGGAGGGGCGAGGAGCCTCTTCAGGGCTTGTAGACCGACCAAGGGAGCTGAGGAGGTGAGCTACTTGCTATTAATCCTCCCTGAGGAGCAGAATTCCACCTTAATCTTGGAGTCTTGAATTCTTCAGAGGGGCAGAGATTTAGGTAAATTCCCTTTGTAGCTTTGAAAGAGTCCTGCCTGAGGGAACAGAATTCCCTCGGGCCACAGCTGTTGCAGTCCAAGGCTGCTGGTAGCTGCAGTTGCTGATTCGGACACCGGTGGCTAAAAAGGCAGGGGAAAAACAAAAGACAGCACAAATAGAAATGAAAATAAGTTAATTATTCTAATATTTATATAGGGAAAAATTCCATTTATCATGTGAAAACGAATACTTTTTAAGAATATATAAAATATTTCATGTTTATCCTTCTGATCACAGCACTCAGGAGGCTGAAGCAGGAGGCTTACTGTGGATTAGAGGACAGCGCCAGCTACATAGTGAGTTTCAGTATGGCCTGAGCTACGGAGTTAGGCTGTCTCAAAATAAACAAACACCCAGCAAACACAAGGCAGAGGCAGGAGAATTAGTTGATATATATATACACAAACACCTATATAATTTGAGACCTTGTTTTGGGGAAAAACATTAAAAGGTATAATTTTCTTTCTTTTTAAAAGTTAATTTATTGTTTTTATTTATGTGTATGCTTGTATGTCTATAAGTGCATATATTACATAATACAGGTGTGGGTAAAGGCCAGAAGAGGGCATTAGCTGTCCTGGAGTTGTAGTTACAGATGGGTATGGGACTCCTAGGGACTGAATCAGTCCTCTCAAAAAGCATCAAGTCTTTTAACTGTTGAGCCATCTCTCTACCCTGGTGTCATTTTCTTTTCAAAGCTCTTCATTGCAAACCACAGTTTTGTGCTTTGTAAGTCAATTAGAAACCAATGTACAATGTTATGAAAAGCTGATGCTTTCCTTTCCCTGCCTGACTCCGAGGTCCGCGTGCGCGCGTGTTAGGTTGCCTCTTACTTGCTTGCTGCCCTTGGAGCAACAACTCTCCTAGCGCCAAAGAATTAAGAAGATACTAGACAGCGTGGGCATCGAGGCGGACGATGACTGGCTCAACAAGGTCATCAGGGAGCTGAATGGAAACAACATTGAAGATGTCATTGCCCAGGGTATTGGCAAACTTGCCAGTGTACCTGCTGGTGGGGCTGGGGCTGTTTCTACTGCCCCTGGCTCTGCAGCTCCTGCTGCTGGTTCTGTTCCTGCCAGGAGTCAGATGATGACATGGGATTTGGCTTGTTTGATTAAATTCCTGCTCCCCTGCAAATAAAGCCTCTTTATGTATATATATATATATATATATATATATATATATATATATATATATAAAGCTAATGCCATAAATTCTATAAACTAAAACTCTGTTTTTATATTTTATGTTAGTTTGAAAATTAAAGATTCCAGCTATTTTATTATTTCCTTTTCTTTTATGATTTTCTGAACTGTTACTGGCACTAAGCATAGGAATATATTTTACTTGGTTCAAAAATGGGTACTGTCTCCAGCAAGATGGCTCCATGGACAAACTCACTTGCCACCCAGGCTTGATGATCTGAGTTTAATCCTCAGAACCCAGGGTAGAAGGAGACAACTGGACTCCCACAGGCTGTCCTTATCTCCTTTATCTCCATCACTCACACACACACACACACACACACACACACACACACACACACACACTGTCCTTATCTCCACCATCACACACACACACACACCTCCTGTCCAAAACCCTAAAATAAATAAATAAATAAATAAATAAATAAGTCTCACTCTTTTTTAAATTACTTACTATTATAGAGACTATGACAGAAAAACCCACAACCAACTAAACTGCATAGAAACAGAAACAGTGATTATGGGTAACCAGTCCTGACTTATACACCAGAATTGCACCTAAGGCACAGGGAACCCTGTGGAAGAGACAGCAGAAATACTGTAAGAACCAGAGGACCAGGAAGGTTACTGGGAGAGTGTGTGTGTCCTAGAAAAGTCAGAGAAGCTACACCCATAAAATCTCACCAACATGGCTGCATAATCAAGACCTGAACAAGGAAAACACCAATAGACACGCAAATATCAAAGGACCCCAACCCTAGACAAAGGGACATGGGCATGTAAAGAATGCTTACAGAGGGAGAAATAGCCTTCCTCAGAGAAGAGCCCCCACATTGGTCATCCAATACCAAATGGTCAGCGCCAAAGTCACATATAAGTAACATTATAGACTGAGCAGATGGTATTTATATATTTAGAAATATGTATGTGCTTATATGTACATATAAACAGTTAAAGAAAAAAGGAGATGAATTTAAGAGAGAGAAAGCAGAGTAAGATGGTAGAATAGAGGGAGGAAAGAGAAGGAGCAAATGATGGCATCCTATTTTAATTAAAAAAAATATAAATTTGTATTTGTATAATGCATTGAAGAAGAAAATGTCAACAGTGGGAAATAGAATCCTAGGAGCTAAAAATGGAAACAATTTTAAGGTGACCTTATCAATCCTGAGCTTTTAATATATGTGTTGACTTTTTTCACAGCTGGGTAAACTGGGTTTTAAGTTGTCACCTGATTTGTCCTAAGTCACACCTGTAGCAATGAGTCAGCTCTTCTAAGCAAATCTTTAATGGGATAGCCTTGGTAGCCTGCCTTTTATCACTGGGTAGCTGGGAGGCGCTGTTGTACAGGAAAAATCAAGGGTGGTGGTGAGCTGAGACTTGGCTTTTGCCATTTGGTGGCAGATCATGGTAAATTTCTAGGAATATTAGTAAGAACAGTGACCAAGTGTCACAAGCTTAGAGGAGATGCCCAGGGCTTGGATCATAGAGCATCAACTAGTAGTCATGGTTATTATTATAATATATATAATAGAAATAATGTGTTGTCAGGTGTGTTTGTGTATTAACTATATATTTTATTAGTGGTATGTTTTATGCTTATATGTATTTACTGCTTATCTGAAAACCATCCTCTTAATTTCTCATTGATGCTTTAATTTTCATGTTTTCCCACATTCCTAGCAGAATGTCTTTTGCCATATTTAGCTCGTTGGTGACTCAGTTTCCCTCATTTGCAATAGGGGGAGAAATTGAACACAACCTTTACCTTCCACATGCTAATTAGCTGAAGAAAAATAAATCTTGTCTTCTCAAAGGAAAGCCTTCAGGTCTGAATTATCTACATTGGCCTCCTACAATGATCAAGTCCTCTACTGTGCACTGCGAACACTGAATTGAAAAATGATTGTCAGGAGTTGAAAAGTGGTGCAGACAGGCAAGGAGATTAAGTGACAGTGAAAAAACATTTCCAAACAAGTAGATACGATTTCAGAGAAAAATCCATTCGGATCCTCACTTCATGAACATGCTGAAGTATACTTCAAATAAAACAGAGAGTTAAGTGCTATTGAATTATAGTAGGCTGAAATAAAAACTCTCATAAAAAACAACTCAACAAATTGAATACAGCTATGGAGGGGGAGGAAAATCGGAGCAGGGCAGGCTAGGAACAGAGAGGTACAATCCATTTACATGTAGCAAAATGAAAATATGAATACATACAGTATATTAAAACAAACATCAAAAGAAATAAATGAGATAGTGGAAACACGTGGCAGCATCCGACACATTTACTACCATTTTCTAGCCATACATGGATGTAGAAATCAATGGCACTCACTTGCTAGCTGATTCAAGATGATATGGAGCATGACACACAGTACATTATGGGAAAGGAGTTCACGAGAAAAAGTATTAAAAATTAATAGAAACAGTGATTTCCAGTGTAGCAAGTGATGCATGTTCAGCATGGGAAAACAAGTCATGATTTTAGCAAAGCATTGTAGAAGAGATTCTCCTTCTCTTTCACTGTCTACCCCCTTCCTTCCTTCCTTTGACACTCTCTCACTATATAGCCCAGGCTGGCCTCAACTCTTGCCTCCTAATGTGGAGGTTTACATATTTCTTTAGAATTACTTTTCAATGTATTCTGCCCACTCTTAGTGACCCCCAGAAGGAACCCCAGAACCACACGGACTCTCCGAATGCAAATGCAAAGTAAGGCTTATTACAGCTGTACAACTGAGCTCATCTCCTGCCACACAGCAGTGCTAGTGGAGAGTGAGCTAGCCCCGCTACCCAAAGGAAGACTTTTTAAAGCAAGTATCAAACAAAGACCATAGAAAATTTGTTATCAGGCTGGGGAGGGAGGGGCCCAGAGAGTTTCTTTATTATTGCTGGCAGGTGGGGAGGTGTTGGCTGATTGGTTGTTTTAGGATGGGGAGAAGATGCTTCCCAGCTGGACTGGAATGCTTTCTGATTACTCAGGACCTTGGGCAGTTGGCTTTGGGGGTTTAGAAACTTCTCAAGATGGGGGACTAGAAACTTCTCAGCTCTAAAAATAGTTCCAGGTCTCAAGATGGAGGGACTTTAGTTTCCACAAATGTGTTTCAGGTTCTTCTAAGATTTTCTGTAGTAATTAGTTTCCGGCCCAGACTAACCCTGAGATCTGGACCAGTTGTCCCAAATAAACCATCCTCAGCTGCTTAGTCCCAAATAACCATACAAAGGCTTATATTAATTACATACTATTTGGCCTATGGCTCAGGCATATTGCTAGTAGCTCTTACAACTTAACTCAACCCATTTCCATTAATCTGTCTTACCACATGTCTTGTGGTTTACCTGAATTTCTTTTTTTTTTTTTTTTTTTATATTTCAGAATTTCCTTATATTGCATTTGAATATTAAAAACCACCATCTTCCTTGTATAGACAGAGCTGTGTCCCAGGACAGGAGAGAGCTTGTAGCTAACAGCTACCCACTGTCTCATCTCACAACACAAGAGGCAGAGGGAAAGACAGTCTGCGATGCCACCACTGGATTAGGGTGGACATTCACTCCTTACTAATTTAAAAGGGGATAACAACAAAAAGGCATACCTAAAATCCTTTGGTAAAGTCTATTTCAGCTGCCTACCATCCCTTCCCAGGAAGAACAGACACCCTTGTGGTTGGTTATTTTATGGGGTGTAGCTGGGTGAGGGATGGATTTCACATTAGACCATAATAACAGCACACCAAGCTGGGCTTGGCACGTGAACCCAAGGCCACAGTGTAATGGACTCTGATTTGACTAATTTTCTGAGGGAAGCCACCTGAGGGGTGCCGGGGCACCCTCACACCTTACCCTCATCCTCCTCAGACCAACACATGCCTCCTGCCGAATGCTTGGGGGGGGTGTTCCCTCCCTCTTGTGCCTTAGTTGAAGCTACTTATAACTCTGATACTGCAGGAGGAAGAAGTGATGTGGGCAGAATAAACTGCCCCACAACTCTTGTGTTTAAAGAATGTAAGGCTCCAGTATGGCTGGCCCACCGTGCTTCCTTTTTCAGCCAGCAGTGGGTCTGAGTTCAGGGGGCCATATGCTTCTCTGGTGCCTGCTTGTGAGCCAGGTAGAGGAACAGTATGCTGGAGAGGGCGCTGACCAGGAAGATGACATCAAACCAGCGGTGGTAGAAGTTGAACTGAAGTTCTCCAAGGACTTCTGTGATTATGGTGCGGTATTCCGGCGGCATGCTCATTCGGATCAGCAGCACGGAGGAGACGAAGTACATGCCCATTATCTGTGCTAACAGCAGGACAATGACATTGGAGGACTTACTGCTGGAGATGGCATAGAAAAACTTGGTAAGAGTGATGAGCAGGCCTCTGATGGATGTGACAATGATGATTCCAACCAGAATGAAGGAAATGTGTTGAGACCAGAACTTCACGTCGAACTGGATCCCCAGGTAGTTCACAGTGATCTCAATGCCTCTGGTGACAGGGTCAGTTTTCCCAACTCGATCAAGAACAATATTGATGGTGGCCATAAAAATTTTCCAGACACAGTAAATAGAGAAAAAGTAACCTAGGAAATTGAAATACTTTCCCTTAAATGTTTTGGAGTATTCAATTCTTTCCTTAGTAGCATACAGATCAGCTGTTTCCAGAAAAAGCTGCCTGCTTAGTTCTTCCAAAGCATCTACTTCCTGTTGGATAAGAGTCAGATTTTCACTTCCTGGGGCCGAGGCAGTCACGCTCTTCAGCATGCCCCAGAGTCCTGATGGCTTGTTTTGCACTTCCCCTCTCTGGAACATGGTTCTCCGTGCCACAGCCATCCTTTTCTTTTTGCTTATGATCATGTCCATGGTCTGCAACAGCCGTCGCTCCAGTGCAAGGATGTCCGTGTCAGTCACGTTCCTAAGGAAGTAGGACATGTATGTGTATGGGCAGTTGACAGCACCAAATCCAGACAGTAGAGCCATGAGCGTCACCCCGATCACACCCACCCGACTGATGAGCTGTTCTATGGACAAGATCCCATGCTTTGGGCTGAGGATGGGGAACGGGTCTCCCAGCTTCCAGAAGAAGTACATGAAGGTCAGCCACAGGACACAGGAGAAGAGCAGGCGCTGCTTGTGCAACAACTGGATGTTGCTCACAATAAAATAACCAATGTAGAAAGGTACCATGAAAACCAGGATGAGCAGAATCACACACAGGTTCATTTTCCAGTGAAAATAACGGGAGCTGCTGTTCAGAACTCCCAAGATTTCAAAGATGATAAGCTCAAACATGGTGCAGGAAAAAGCAAAAGTCACAGAGAAGATCACCTGTACAACATACTGCCGCACCTCATAGTCCTTAAACAGCTGGCGCATGAAGAAAAGCCATCCGAAGCCAAAAAACAGGATCTGGGAGGTGATCATGATGCTGGAGTCGATCAGGAAGCTCATGGCGAAGCCTCGGGAGGCCCATGCCCAGCAGTCTACACCTCAGGGAAGCGGCATGTTAATACAATCCACCTGCCGTACTAGGCGGCCTGCGCCCCGGCCACCCAGGCTGGCCTGGCGCGTGCTTACCTTACCTGAATTTCTTTACATCTTCCTCCTTGGAGCATCTCAGAGCATCTCCCTCTGGCTCTGCCCTTCTTTCCCTTTATCTATGCTTGGATTTCTTACCTGCTTACAAGCTGGCTTGCCATAGGCCAAAACAGTTTCTTTATTATCCAATGATAATTCACAGCATACAGAAAGACATGCCACATCAATTTTCCACACCCACAGTCTAGAGAGATGACTTAATGCTTAGCAGCACTTGTAGCTCTTGGGGTTCAGTTCCCATTATTCACTTTATACACTTTAATCTAGTTATTCTATCTTATAAATAGACTCTAAAAAATAAACTAAAAGGGAACAATATTAGTTGTACAAACATATCTGCCCTATTTATAGTATAAGAAAGCATAAAGAAGAAATTTAATATACCAAAACATAAAATGTGTGATAGACATATATGCATATGCATCAGCATACTCTTTAGGCACACTAAGTCTATATGATCTGGGAAAATACTGAGAATTGTTTTAGTGACAGCAATCTGTATGTGTGTGTGGGCATGTTGGGGCTTCAGCCTAAAGTCAAAGGAGTGCGAGGCACTAACTCCACCACTGAGGGTCATTTCCAGCCCAAGCTGCAGAGGAGGCACTGAGTGTGGGTGCTATGATCATTTATTCAGATGATTTTCTGTCTCATGGTCTCTATTTCCACCATGGGCAGATGGTTAAGCTGCTTCCTTAAAATTCCTGGGAATAAGGCAGGCAAGAGACAGTAGAGAAGGTTCAAGAAGTGTCTGGGAGCTGCAGGAACTGCCTGAGGAAATGAGGTAAGACGTCAAGTGTTCCTGGAGGGACCATGCCTGCAGTTACAGTCCCTGCATTTCTAAATTTGTTCCAGTCTGGAGTGATTTTTTTCCCCCTGCTCTGTCATCAACTCAGAGTTAGAATGCGGGAACAAAGATGGAATGGAGCGGGAAAGCAGACTGACATTGTGGACAGGTAGAACGGCTGCCATTGAGCAAGGGAGAGAAACTATTGATCATTTACTTGAAGTAACAGAAACAAAACTTTCTCTTAAGCAGAAAATTACTTGTTCATAGATCAGAGGGAAGGGTGAAGAATCAGACTTAGGAAACAGATAGATACCAAGGGACATTAAAAAAAAATCATGACCAGAAGGACCACCTTTCTGGAGTGGCTTGCCAGTGTTGCTAAGGGTTCATTTCTGGACCTGCTTTGTCTGATGTCACAGCATCATAAGAACATGTTCTTAACTGCCCATTTGTCTCCAGTGGTCAAGAACTAAATCCTTAAGCAAGAGCTCCAGAGGCTAACCCTGGGCTGGATGTCTATTTCTACTGTCAGGAGACAGAGAGGCATCTGCTCTCTTTAGTTAGACTGTGGGAAGAGAATCTCTTTCTCCCAGCAGAGCTCTTCACAAGGATTCTCCACAGCTGGTGTGGGGGCGTGGTGCAGGGTCTAGGCACTGAAGAGGGAAACAGAGGAAGAGCAGTATGTGGTTACAGCAGCAAATCTCTGCTGTTCTTTCGTGTCCCAGGGCTGAGGTTTGGACCAGACTCAGACTGTAGGGTTTAGACCCAGCTCACAGCAGGAAACTTGTGTGTACAGGAGACATGCCAACAAGGGGTCTTCTGCAGGGTTTTCTCAGCTTGTGATTTACTCTAAAGAGGCTGTTTGTGAGTCTGCTATGATGGAAACATAGACATATATCTTTTCACACCTTTAGAATTTATTGACTAGTAACAAATTCACAAGATTTAGTGGCTTCAGTGACAATTTGTCACAGGAGCTGTCTGTCTCCTTTGGTAGCTTGGCCAAAAAGAATTCAGAATCTTTTATTTAACATTGGTTACTAATATTAGCTCTCTTATCACATAGTATACAGAAAACGTCCCCCCCAACACACTACAGTATACAAGTTGAAAAGGCTCAAGCAGAGTTCAAGTTCACAAGTGAGTGGAGAGTTCGTTGGTAAGAAACCAGAGCAGTGTGGGGAGTTTGGTCTCACACACACACTAGATAAAAGGTTGGTGAGGGCCAGGCCATCACAGTGTTAGGTGTCCATCTCATGGGGTCCAAGTGAGGGAATTACATTCTTTCATTGGTCTGGTGTGTTTGATAAGTTCTTAGGTTTCATTTCCCTGATAATTATTTAATATTTTCATGTGCCGCCAGGGTTTCTGTTCATCCTAATAAACTTATAGGCTGGCTCCTGTCTACTTCCAGAAGACATTTATCAGTTTGTGCTGGGTGGGTATGGGTCCCTGATAAATGGTATGGTTTCTTGGTCTACCAAGAAGGCCGACGTCATCCTTTTAGATCAAGATGGAGTCAAAATGGAATCTCCTGGTGCAAGGCACAGTCCCCAAAAGACACCGTGTTAGTAACTTACAGTAGTTAATAACCAACACAAAGAAAAAAAAAAGTTAAACCTAATAGTATAGTTTCCATGACAGTCATTTAATCTACTAGCCTGAGTAACTTTATTATCTATGTCTGAATAACTGTATGATTAATATTTCTGTAGAGAGAAGCTGAACAGTTTGAGTCCATCTGTCTGTTGTTAGGTTTAAAGAGTGGAAGTGTAGGACTGAGTAGCCCGATGCTTAATCACTGTCTCTTGGCTTTTAGATGAGTGTTCTGCTCTCTTCCTGTTCTCTGTCCAGGCTTCTTTGTTAACTGGCTGTTTGGTAGGCTAGGTTCAGTCAGCGTCCACCCCTCTAGTGGTTACTCAGGGATACCGGCCTTGTCTTCTAAGGATCTGACACCACTACTGCGTACTGACCTTGCAGCCCTGGGGAGGCGGGGATTTCTCGCTTGCTGACCTCTTGCATAGCCTTCCTCTCTATCTTTCCCATGACTTCCTCTCGTTGCTGGAAGGATGAAAAGTACTATCTGTTCTCTTCACTGGCTCCTGACTGACACAGGCTGAGAGCAAAATCTAGACATTGTAGAAGTCATTGGTCTTTACCTGAATTCTAAGTCTGAATTCAGACTCAGACCAAGGTCCTGTCACGTGGAACACCTCCATTCACATGGGAAGCTATAGCCTGTTCATCACATCCTTCTGTCTTTCCGTTCTCAGCTGCATTTCATTCCCCAGACACAAGGGGGTTGCTGGCAAATGGAATATGCCCAAACCCTAAGAATCTTCACCTCTCTCCTCTTCCTCCTCTCTCTATTCCCTTCCTCCTCCTCTCATCCTTTCTTTATCCTCCCCTCCCCTCCTCATCCTCTTTCTCCTTTTTTCTTCTGTGTATCAGGGCTGCAGACAACATTGAAATACACAGTGAAGAGGACCTTCTCTCTGGACCTTTGACTGCCTTAATGGACCGGGTTCTGCTTCCATGGGCCTCTCTTCCCATAGGAACCTGTCAGGTGTAGAAGAAGCCTGCTGTGATAAGTCACTGAGGATCTGGGTCTCCTCTGTTATAGCACACAGTGACACCTTAGCTGATACACCTGGAGAATCTTGAGATAGTGCCTAAGGATGACAGTCTAAGGCTTAGGACCCCAGCTCAGCAGCATACTCAATGTATGGCTCTGAGTTACTAACCCCCTGTAAGGCTCAGTTTCCCATGTTGTATAGCACGTATTATAGTAATAGTTGATGATGAAATGCTAAAGAATTAATACACATACTTCCACATGTAGTATCTGTAGGCATAAGTCTACCCATTACTATTTTATACCGCATGTAGTTACTGAGAACTTAATTGTTGTTAGCTAGTGTGTTACTGGTCAACTAGGAGGCAGATTAGTTCTCAAAAGCAGCTTTCCTTGCCCTGTGTGCTATTTTTAGTAGGTAGTGTCACAAAACTCTAATCATACAAGCCAAAGAAAGTGCTATTTTTAGATGAGTGGAATTGCATTATAGGGTCAATCACATGGCCACTGAATTTTCTTCCTGGGCTTATGATTCTCTCCATCCCTTTCTCTGGTACATACAGTGGCCAGTTCCACCTTGAAAGGGAAACTTCCATGCCAGACCAACAGGGACACAGCTATGTAAAGCTCTGCCTTGATTGGCCGCCCCTGTTAGGACTGATGATATCATCCTTCTCACTTGCCCAGCACTACGGGACACAGACCGTTGTTCAGCTTCTTCCTGTGCAGTAGTGAATGAACAGGAAAAACACGGCAGGAAGTTTAATGGAAGAATTGTTTATAGGTCAGGAAGAGCCCAAGGGTTGGGGAGCATCAGCATAGAGAGAATAAACGGAAGGAAGGACCGTTGTGCTTGCAGACTGCTTCCTACTGTGGGCACCGGGTCTATGGGAGCGAGTCAGCATGCCCAGGCTGCAGGGTTGTTTCCCAAGTTGTTGCTGCTCTTTATCTCACATTTCTTTGACTTTTTACTTGCTCTCTCTTGATGCACTGAAGCTGCAGTTCAACATCCAGTCTTGGGCCATCCCCTTGACCTTTGTGTGATAAATCTGAAGGGCACTCCACCTGAGTTTTGACATTCAGGCTAGTGTTCTTCTTTTGATTCTGTGTTTTGGGTCCAGTTCTATTGACTGCTAGGGATTCCTTAGCTAATGGAGAAAGAGAGTCCACACAGGAGTAACATGCATTCTACAGTGTCTCAATTCTGGACAGAGCCGTGTCTCCGGTCAGTCCTGGAAGGCTGGCAGAATCTGGTAGACTCAGAATTATCCTATGTACTGTTTTGTCCTTCTGATTCAGAAAAACACTTTCGGAATGAATAACACATGATAAATCAACACAGCACAGCTCCACAGTGATAAAGACATGCATTCATCTATAAGAGAAACATTTACAGAAAGGTATAGAAATTCATCTCATATGGAAAGATAAACAATTTGATTACGTAAATTTATAAATTCTGTTTCAAAGAAATAGTTCTATGGTACATATGTCAGCTTATTTTGAGGCAGTCTTTTGGCTAAGGATCAAGTATGCATTTAACTGGTAAGCTGATGACATTAGGGATGCAAAGCATCTCTACTGGATTGCTCTTCCTTATTGGCTTAGCTGCTCTGACTACTAGAAAGAAAACGCTAGAAACAGAAACAGGATCAGAAAGTTAACTCTCATGCCTCAGGCAATTGCAGGTTTAGGATTCACACAGACTCTTGGATGCTTTATTTTTTTAACAGCTATCTTTGTTTATTAAACTCATTGACATTTCTCATTAAGCTCACTGGCATTTCTACATGAAGCATATCATTGAAGGTCACAGATCAAGTTTCTCCATGGTCATGGTTGAGTTATATGAAATGTGGCCAAGCTTACCTAAGACATTTTACTGTAGGAGGAAGTTTCTGAGGGAGGCCAGATGTGTTTCCTGAAGGTCGATATGGCCAACCTGGGCATCAGGACCTAAAACAGCAGACTCACACTGTCTTAGGTATGGAGATCTGGGATGTGCATTTGATGTACACATTCACTGTCTCAATGTGCTTTGGAGTTAATGAAAGATGAGGTGGTTTTTGATGGAAAGGGTTTCTTGAGTTTAGGGAGAGGCAATGATGCTTCCAAAAGGTCAAAGTTGATGCAAAGGGCAAAACCTAAAATAACCTGATGCATGAACAAAGGTTCCTGGTGATTAACTTGTCACCTTGAACACATTTTCTTTGTCAACCAAGGGCATGGTCAATATATAAACCAGGTAGGATTGAGAATAGAGATTCAAACACATTATACATAAATATGAATATTAAATAAAATATATTTTTTAAATTACACACACAAGAATGGAGACAGCATATATGGCTCTTGTAGAGGACTAGAGGTCACTTCCCAGCACCCAGGTCAGGTGGGTCAGAAACCACTTACAACGCCAGTTCTAGGGGATTCAATGCCCTCTTGTGGCCTCTGTGTGTACCTGTTTGGCCATAAAACATACATTCACATAAATAAAAGGGACATAACTTTTAAAAACTGCACACATATACATAATAGATATAACATTATATATGAATGTGGGATATTGCTCTTGTACATTGTAAAGATTTGTTGCTTGTATTAGTTTATTAAAATGCTTATTGGCCAGTAGGAAGAATAGGCAGGGCTAGCAGACTAAGGAATTCTGGGAAGCAGAAAAGCAGAGCAGAGCCGACAGTGAAACTCAGAGGAAGCGGGATGAGAATGTTACATTGAGCAAAAAGGTACCAAGCCATGTAGCTGAACAAAATAAGAATCATGGGCTAGTTTAAGATTAAGAGTTAGCAAGTAATATGCCTGAGCTATAGGCCAAGCAGCTTGAAATTAACATAGGCCTCTGTGTGTTTCTTTGGAACTAAGCAGCTGTGGGACTGCAGGTCTGGACTTTGGGGCTAGGCTGGACCAGACACTTCTTACTACATAGGAAAGAGAAAGGTGGGAGACTGCTGGAAGCAGGGAGGGGGAGGGGGTAGAAATGAGAGGCCATAGGGTTTAATATGGTTGAAATATATTAACACAAAATATAGTAGAAGAAAAGTATCCTTGTGAAACTCACTATAATGTACAATTTACCAATATAGAAAAAAGCTTGACATTGGAAAGCACAACAATCATAATCAACATAGAATATGGTCCACACCGAAAATGTTGGTCTTTAAAGTATAAAGGGCATATGTATGTAAATGGCACCATGAGACCCATTACATTACATGATAACTTAAAAAAATTAAATGAAAAAAAAAAAAAAAAGCAAAACCAAAGGAAATGATTGAAGCATCACAGTGGTTTCAGATATCTATAGGCCCTCTTCGGCAAGATGCTCACACTGAGATGTAGAAAAAGACAGAAGCTGTTTTGATCATTCTACCGGAGGAGGGAAGTTAGGGGATTGTCTCCACTTCAGGAAAAACAGAACAAAAGAAAAGCCACCAAAGATGTGGGGTCAAGTGGTTTTAGTTGGTGAAATATTTGACTTGCAATCATGAGGACCTGAATTTGGAATCCTAGCAGCAGTATAAAAATCCTGGAGTGATGGACTTGTCTTTAGTCCCAGTGCTGGGGATCCCTGTGCTTGCTGATCAGCTAGTCTCGGAGAAACAGTGAGCTCATGGTTCAGTGAGGGAATCTGCCTTAAAAGTAAGTCAGAGTGTGACAGCAAAGACACCTAATGCTGACCTCCGGCCTTCATATTATACATGTACATGCATACCCAAGTGTACCATCTCCATATACACATGCACTATGACATAAAAGATAATAACCATCAATATCAGCAAATGCTTTTAATCATCCAGTTGTTGTCACTGACTTATAAAAATATTATAAAGCCATAAAGATAACCAAAGCCTCCATGAAAACATAACTAGAAGGAAAAACAATAAACGAAAGACACATTACTACATCTAAAACAGTAGACTCTAGTCAACTGAACATGGCCTCCTTCTCTTTCTGTCGTGATTTTACTGGTCCCTGAGTTTCTCAAGTTCAGTGCAGTAGGTAGATATTTCTGAATAGATAATTACTTGATATTAGGGACTTCTTTGTGTATGGATAATGTTTAGCAGTATCGCCAGCCTCGATCAGATGACAGCGGTGTCACTTGTCACCAACAAACAGCACCCCAGCACCACGTCTGACAACCTGAAATGCTTCCAGATGCTTTCGTTTACAACTCTGACAGAGACCTGGTTAAAGTAGCTTGAGGGAGGAGGGGTTTCTCAGGCTCCATGTATTATTTTTTTGTTTTGTTGATGTGACAAAATACCCTAGAGAAGCAACTTACTGAGGGAAGGGTTTGTTTCATCTTCCAGTTCCAGGGTTCACTGCGGTGGGAAGGTTGCCAAGGCAGGAACTTGAGGCAGCTGGTCTTGCTGCATCTGCAGTCAGGAAGCCGAGTGCGATGACTGCTGCTGCTCAGCTCACTGTCTCCTTTATATTCAGTCTAGGACTCCAGCCGAGAGTGGCGCTGCCCACAGTTAGGTGCATTTTTCTCCTTCCAAGAAAATACTCTTACAGACCCACGCAGAGGCATGATTTCTACTTGACTTCAAGTCCTGCCAAATTGATAGTTAATGTTAACTATTCCATTCACATTTCAGAGACTATGTTCTGTGATGGCCAGGAAGGCATGTGGCTGGAGTGTGTTGGCTCACGGCAGCTGGGACATGTTACTGCAGCAGCTATGGCAGTTCCTCCCCTCCTGCTCCCCCTCCTTCCACTTCCTCTTCTTTCTCTTCAGGCAGGATCTTACTTTGTAGCCTTTTTTGGACTAGAACTCACTAGGAAGACCAGGCTGGACTTGAACTCACAGAGCTCAGAGCTCTACCTGCCTCTGCATCCATAGTTCTGGGATTAAAGGACTGTAAGGCTGCACTTGTCTCTCCTGAGGCTTTTTCTTTACATCAAGGTAGACCAGGAAAGAGAGACGGGACAAAGGGCAGGTCTGCGCTATAGCCTTCAAGGTCCACCCCTAATAATGTACCTCCCAAATGTCCACAACCTCTAAAACAGCACTTGTGAACTAAGGAGCTGGTTCAAACATGTAAATCTGTGGGGACAGTTCAGACTTCAGCTGTAATGTCAGACTTTACTCTAAGTCCCTGATGTATGGGGAGGAAAATCACAGCTGTTGAAAACCACTGGTTTACACAAATGAAAATATATATATATTTCAAAAATAAGGCCATAAATTTGAAGGAGAGCAGAGTAGTGTATATTTGAAGGTCTGTAGGGAGGGAAGGGAAAGGAACGATGTTGTAATTAAATTATACTCTCAGGTCCGTTGCTGGTGGTGCACAACTTTAATCCCAGCACTTGGGAAGCAGAGGCAGGTGGATCTCTGAGTTTGAGGCCAGTCTGATCTGCAGAGTGAGTTCCAGGACAGCCAGGGCTACACAGAGAGACCCTGTCTCAAAAAACCAAGACACACACACACACACACACACACACACACACACACACACACACACACAAACACTTCAAAAATTTTTTAAAAAGAAAGAATAAATTGTCCTATATAGGTTTCATAAATGTGTAGGATTGGTTAAAAAAGATAAGTAAGGCACTCACACATTTATACAAGGAAGCATATTTTGAATATCTCCAATTATTCCCAGAAGAGAACACACAAAATGGTAAAATAGTATCTCTAAGAAATCTACCCTTGGCCTTGACAGAGAATGTTCTCATCAGCTGACATCTGTTGGCTGATCACAGGAACTGTGTGAGGCTGGTCTCATGCAGACCTCCACCTTTTTATCAGGTGAACCTTCTAAGGTTGAGAGAGTTCAAGGTTTTAGAATAGCCAGCAGAGGCTCAGGGCCTTTGTCTAAGATTTATCATGTTATCTTAAAGTAGATGTTGCCTGAGCCTAAGGAAATGACCCTTTTTGTGGAGGAGGGGCAAGTTCAATTGCTCAGTCTTTGGAGAGTGCTTTTTATTCAGAGAAAGTCAGCACTGAGATGAATTCTCTTTCCTGAATCTGAGATCAACTCTCACCCCTGTGCAGTATCACCTTAGTGGTGCTGGCAATGCCATCTTGTTCTCCATCTCTGAGACATTCAGTGTTAGAATCTGTTTTAGAAATGCCTCATATTTTATGTAGGAAAGTAGAGGATATTTTTATCTGCACACCTGGCATCAAAACTCTTTTCAGCGAGACAGCTGACTTTATAGAAGGGAAAGAAAACCACACACACAGTAACACTTGAAATGGAGAGAAGGTTGTCGAAGGTACATTTAACAACAGCAACAACAACAAAAAAAAAGTCATCACGATTTTAACTTTCCTATTGAGAACAAAGAGATAATTATGTTTGGCTTGGGGGAAACGAAGAAGGAAAGGATCAAGAGTCAGAAAGTCCAAATGGAAAAATGCATAGATTTCTCCACTCTCCCAAGGGCCTATGAAATGTCACAGCTGGGTCTCCTTTTTCTCACTGTGACACACCAGGTAATGAGTACTGAATACTATACCACTGTGCCTTAGATCAGTGGAGCTTTATTTAAAATTCAGGGAGTCTCTCTGTTGGCACCTGTGCAATGCTCAGTGGTGCCCCTGGAAGTCAGGGCTGTCCATACTCTCATCTGCTTCTCCTTCTCTATTGAGTTTGGGGCCTCATGGTGCCAAATCACATTCCCTGGCTGGATGCTATGTACTCACGCATCCAATCCACATTCAATGCAGGAAAAAAGGAAGTAGAGGAAAAGGCCTTGCTTTCCTGTTAAAAAAGTAAAGTCCCAGAAAGTAAAATTCCCAGAAACCCCCTGGCAATCGTATCACACTGCCTCCTTCTACAGAGGGGGGGGGGGGGAAGACATCATTTATCTTGTCCATTCATCTAAATGAGGGCAGACTTTGAAAAAGTATGCCATCAGATAAGGTCAGCTGACTGTGGTAACAATCTGGGAAATCAGAGTGAGAGTGGAGGTCACATGATGTGAGCAGAAGCAACCTGTGGAAAAGGCAGAGGCCATGGAGCCTGGTCATGGTCATTCAGGATGTGCAGAAACCTTGCCAAGAGCTTGGGGCTTCCTCTTGGGTAAGGTTCCAGGGCAGGAAAGACCCTGAGAATATGGTATTTGTAGGTTATGCTGACCTCCAGGTACTCATCAACTCTTTCCAATCCTGCATCTCTATAGGCTGCAATTTCCTTCCCATTATCCCTTTTTTAATTTCACTGTTAGTATTTTCCAAGCCATTCCTGAAATTTCCATGGCTGCCTTGTTTCTCTGCTTTCAGCTTCTCTCCTTTCTATCCAGCCTTATTGTTTTTGATGTCTAGCTATTGTTTCATACTTTACAAAAAAGAAAAAGGAAAAACTAGACAAAACACTTTCATGGAGAAATAACGATAGTGGTGTAGACTTGTAAACCTGATACTTTCAAAGAAAAGGCAGGAATACAGTGGTTACAGATGAGTACATTGCCAGCCTGGGCAACATAGAGACACTGCCTCAAAATAAAAAGGAGTGAGAGGGTTGGGTATAGCTCTGTGGTAGAACATTTGCCAAGCCTGTGTGAGGCTATGGGTTCAATCTTTGGTGCAGAGAGACCGTCAAGGATGGTTGTAAGCCACGGACAGACTTGGTCTTTGCAATGCCATCATTGTGCTGGTCCTTCTTTGGCTTTTCATGGCTCTCTCCTTGACGACCGTTGTTCTGCAGCCTCAGTCCTCAGCCTCTATAATGTCTGCGGTGGTGTGAATGAGAATGACCCCCATAGATTCATATGTTCTAATACTTGGCCCCCAGTTGGTAGAACTATTGGGCAAGAACTCGAAGGTGTGGTGGAGGAGACGTGTCACTCCAGGGCTGGCTTTGGGGTTTCAAAAGCCTGAGTCAGTCTCCATCTTTCTTTGTCTCTCTGTGACTTTCCCTTCTACTTGCTCAGAAGTAAGCTCTGTGCTGCTTCTCCAACAGCAGGCCTGTCTGCTTGCTGTCAAACTCCTCACCATGATGGTCTGGACTCCCCGTCTGAAACTGTAAGCCGCAAGCAATAAACGCTTGTTTCTATATGTTACCTTGTCCATGATGCGTAACCACAGCAGTAGAAAAGTAACTAAGGCAGCATCTTTGGATTCCAGGGCATGAAAGAAGGTCCAGGTAAAGACTTAAGGCACAAATTGCACAATGCATTCGATAAGACACACCCACCTTATCAAGCAAGAGACAGTGAAAGAACGTGAACTGCGAAGAGAAGATGTGTTTTAGACATTCACCAGGAAAATGGCTAAAATACCTTGCTATCTTTAAAATATAAAAGGACTCCAAAGCAACATATATGGTCTAAGTTTTACACACACACACACACACACACCTATAAGCTCTCTCATACACTCAGACTTTTACTCACATGCTCAAATACACACAGAAAGAGAGAGAAAAGGAGGAAGGGGGAGGGAAGGAAAGAGGCACTGTACTATATCGTCTCTTAGTTACCAAATTTAGAGTTTAGTCTCCACTAAGGTGTGTCTCCACTATCTTGCTTAATCCACACAATAAACACATCTGTTGATATGTATCAAGGTCATAGTTGCTTAATATTTAAACACACTGCCAGTAAGCAGGACTACTTCTGATCACACTCCACTCTCACCCTAGGTTCTTGTAAGACAGTGTGCTTGTTCTTTCTTCAGCTTGGATGAGAGGCTTTGTGTGGAGTGCAGCGATTTTTAAGGCTATGGAAGTGGGCGCATGCGTTCTGCCCCTCAGAAGTACTCTAAAAGCAGCCCAGAGATAGGACGGCTTCCCCTCCTCACCTGACAATCAAATTTTGAATCATGTGCTACTTGGTCATATTTTCACACTTCCTTTAAAAGATCAAATGGACATAATATGAATGACAAACTAAAAGCATTTTTAATGGAATTGTGTGTGTGTGTGTGTGTGGGGGCTTGGCCTGTACTGGACCAAAAAAGCAGCTTTTGTGGGTAAACATGTTGGTTGCCCAAGTCTATTGCCCATGCTCATGACTCATGACTGTCTTAAAAATAAAACAAGAACAAAATAAGCCGCTACTTGTAGTAGCAAATAAAACAAAACAACCTCCCCTGAAAACAAACAACTGTACCAAAAGCTAAATCCAGAAAATACAACACTGAGTCCTCACAAGTCTTCCAGCAGCAGAAATGAAAAATTCCTTACAAAAGCTGCTCCAAGATGGCCAGGAGCTCCACAGGGGGAGCGCTAGGCTGAGAGAGAGAGAGAGAGAGAGAGAGAGAGAGAGAGAGAGAGAGAGAGAGAAAGAGAGAGTTAAGATCACCAGCTGCTCTTCTAGAGGACCCAGGTTTGATTCTTAGTACCCACATGGCTGCTCAAAACTGTTTGTAATTTCAGTTCCAGGAAATCTGACATTCATTCTGTCCTTGAAGGTCACTAGGGGCACCCATGGTACACAAGAATACACATAGGCAAAACACTCGTACACATAAGACAATTTAGAAATTATCTTTAAAAATATCACAAGTGAGTCAATGTGACAAGTTAACAAAAACTTCCTGATGACCAGCCCCAATGAGGTATTCTCTCAGGGTCCACGAAGATGGTACTTCTTACTGAGGAGGGGATCTACAGGAATCAGACTTAGAGCACTTCCTCTAATTACATCTTTGTTGGCACAACAGTGAAGGCATAGGTTTATATGCCCATGCAGGCTGATTCTCCCACAAGGCAATGCAGGACTTGAATCAGAGTTGTAAGGAGGGGCAAGTGCTCTCAGTTGCTAGGTGACTGAGTAAACAGGCACCCTCCTTAGGAGATGTGTGTATGGGGGGTTTCTGTGAAGGCTTAATTTGCACAAGAAGTGGAACCTTTTGGGTGCTCAGGTCTTGCTTCAGAATAGATATTTGTTTAGATACCTGCAACTAGGGATTGGTAAATTATCTTAAAACCTTAAGTTAGGATCCTATGTTTATGAATCCAGGTACAAGTACAGGGAGTTAAAAAGGCTAGGGTTAGTTAGCTCTGGATAGCTCTCTTATCAGTGGGGGGTGGTGAATTAGGCCATATCAGTGTGTCATCTATCTGTAGCTGTCCTTTGATACCCGAGAGAAACTTCCAATGGGTTACTTTGTTAAGGGATGACTCCGCCAGATGTTTACTAGTAAAAGTAACTGCAGGGGAGGCAGACACTGAGTTTGCTCTAGGCAGAGGAACAAATATCTGATCTGTAAGGGATCTTGTCTGTGTGACTGTTTTCATATACATCCATTTGTCCTCAAATGTATGGGGGAAGTTCTGCCCACCAAATGAGCAATCACACTGCTAAAAGTTCCTGAGAACTAAATCCCAAGGAAATAACAAATGTGGAAACTGCAATCACACCAGAACCCTATGCAGGAAACAGCTAACAATCCAAAGGCTCCTTGAATTTTGGCTTTTCCTTCACCAGGAAGGGCCCTCGGCTCTGATGGGTCAGCCTTGTCCATGCCAACTGAGTTCCTACCTCATATTTCTGCGGACCCCAGCTACAGGTGTGTTCTATGGCTATCATGTTTGATAACTGTTACACTGAAGGTCAGTGGAATTAAAAAAACAAAAGAAAACCCTCAAAGGAATAATACATGTTGGGCTAGTTGCATTCTTCTGGAATTTAAAACAACTTGCTACTTCAGCATACAGAAAGCTGAATTAAAAAAAAAAAATAGAAACTTCTTTTGGCTTCTTAGAGTTGATCTCAGTGCCTCCAGCATGTTCACTGGGCTCGTCCTGAACGGCTGATTGTTTGTGTGAGACTTAAGATCTTGGGTGGCTCTGTTTCTTTGCAAGTGTTTCAAAATACAACCTGTGTAGTTACTCTGGACTGTTCAGCAGACATGCAAACCATTTTCAGAGCTCTTTCTAGACCTTCAGGCTGTAGAACATGAAGTGCTCTTCGTCCTTGTAAAAGCCCTTCATCTTGGTACAGAGACTGTAGGAAGCTGTAGGTGACATTAAAAAATGATAACCAGACACAAAGCACTCACCAGAACAAACCTTCACCTAAGCTTTGTTTGAAGCTTGAAATCTACATGCCTAACAGTAAACAATGAAGGTGCTGTCCTGGCTCCCCACTGCTACCTCTCCAGCCCAACCCCTTTCTGCCCTTTACCTATGTCTCAGTTTAGCACAGCTTTGAAAGTCTAGAGGCAGCCAGGAATAAAAGGACCCACACAGGAAGCTCTTGTTCCACCCACACATGGCACCTAGAAAAAAAGCAGATTTTTTTTTTAACCTCTTTTTACCTTCTCCTTCTTCATTTACCCTTCTTGCATGTGGTGTCCATCAGCCCAAGCAAAATTGTTGAGAAGAGCAAAAGTCCCTCACTTTAAGATCCATCCAGATGGGAACGGATAGACTGGAGTTATTACTCTTCCTGGAGGAAAATAAAAGCAAGCAGGATGATTTGAGTGTGCAGCAGAGACCATCATTCCCTGGAGTTATGTCAGCTACTCAGTGCATGAGCACCAGTGTACGTTTGGGTTTGATTTGATTTTATCTTAACCAAATAAACAGTTTCTCTATTCTATGGGATATCAGTTTGGGTATGAAATTGAGTCTGAGAACTAGGGAGTCATGGTGTAAGTCTGTTTTACTTCTCTATTGCTGTGAAGAGACATTATGGCCAAGACAAGTTATAAAAAACAAAACAAAAGCATTTAATTTGGGGCTTATAGGTCCAGAGGGTAGTAGAGTCCATGAGCATCATGGTGGGAAACATGGCAGCAGGCAGGTGGGCATGGTGCTGGAGCAGGAGCTGAGAGCTCTCATCTATCTTATCCTCAAGTTGTAGGCAGAGAGAGAGAGAGAGAGAGAGAGAGACAGAGAGAGAGACAGAGAGAGAGAGACAGAGAAAGAGAGACAGAGAGAGAGAGACAGAGAGAGAGAGACAGACAGAGAGAGAGAGACAGACAGACAGACAGACAGAGAGACAGAGAGAGACACAGAGAGAGAGACGCTTTTGAAACCTAGTGACATAGTGACACACCTCTTCCAATGAGTCTGCACCTTATTATAGATGGCTGTGAGCCATCATGTGGTTGCTGGGAATTGAACTCAAAACCTCTGGAAGAAGTCAGTGCTCTTAACTTCTGAGCCATCTCTCCAGCCCAAGTCCAGACCTCCTAATCCTTCCCCAATAGTTCTAAGGAGTCAAGCATTGGAACACATGAGCCCATGGGGGTCATTCTCACTCAGACCAGCACAAGGTCTCAGCCTGAGTCCTTCTGAAGGCTGGAGACCAGGAGGAGTCTGCAGAGGATGGCACACCTCTGCAGCTCAATTCCAGAGTGACAATCCACCTTTCCTCTGCTATGTTGTTCTACCCAAGGCCTTAGGGAGTGAGGAGGTGTCTCCTTTACTCTAAAACTGTTTTTTTTTCCTGATACACTGAGAGCTGTTTTACCATTTGAGCAAACTTTAACTCAGTTGATACCTTATATTAACTATCATGCTCTCCTGTGAAAATGGATATTGAATAAACACTTCGAAAATCAGTTACTTGTTTGGGGGTGAGCTGCGACGGCCATGCCTAATCTGTTTCCTATTCTGCTGAAACTGATGCAGTATCCTAGCTGGAGTCTCTCCCTGGAGTATGCAGTCTGGAGACAGAGCTCCTATCAAACCCTCTACTTTTTTGTTTGTTTTTCAGGATAAGGTTTCTTTGTCTAACAGTCCTGGAATTCGATTTGTAGACCAGGCTGGCCTTGAACTCACAGAGAATAGTCTGTTTCTGCCTTCGAACTGCTGGGATTAAAGGCATGCCCCACCACCACCCAGCTATTTTCTTTTTCTTTATGTGAAGTTAGAAATCATAGACCCTAATGCCTCATGCAGGTAATAGGGAGACACCAAAATAAATGAGACTGGTCTGAGCCAGGGCTGTGAACAAAGCCTACAAGAGGGCTGAATGCCAGGAACACCCACATCCAACTACCACAGATGTAACAGTGAAATGACAATGGTGGCTGGGGCGGCTTGCTCTGGCAGTTGGTCTCATCTGAGTAATTTCAAACTGCCTGTGGCTTCAGCATGTCCATGTGCCCATGTTGATTTCCCACAGGGACCATGATTAGATAAGCGCCGTGTATTGTCTTTCATCACTTTTACTTTTTAAAAAATAGTGTTCAGTCTATATTACATGGTGATGAGAATTATACAAGAAAACAGCTCCTATACTTGGGGAGGGGATGGGGATAATAGTATTTTATTTCATTTTTGTTTGAACACAGGGACTTCAGAAGTTTTGAGACACTGTCTTATCACAGGAGAATTTACAGTTTTGCTTATTGTTTGAAATAGTCTCTTAAAATTAGCAATATATTAACTGATTTTATTAATTTATATAAGAACACTTCCTGGTAAAAACAGATTAAACTGTGTCCCATTAAATTGATTCTTAGGCTTCTGTGTTTCTTGCCTTTGTTACTTGTGGGCAATGATGTCATGTCTTAGCATTTAACTGTTCCCATATTTTTATATTTTTATTTTTGGTCACTTTTCTGTAGCATATTAGTTTTATATGTTGGTTAGGAAGAGTCAATACTGTTCATCAATAGCATCTCTTCAATAAAATGACAAAAATGTTCTGGAAGCTCAAGTTAACATTTTTTATGTTATGCAATTTACAAATTGGTGGAACTCTAGACAGGCTAACTCAGATCGAAAGCATCCATGGATCTGTAGGGATGAGCTGTTATTAGGAAGGTGATGAAAGGCCTCCTAAGAGGACTATGGACCCTTGCCAAGGCAGGCAGCCCGCAAGCATGAGCCCGAGTGTTCATGTGCTATTCACATGCAAGGTGGAGCTGGCATAAAGAATTGAGAAAGGGAGAAGCAAGGCGCACAGCATCTGTCTGGACTCTTACCGCATCCCTGCAGACGTAGGGGTTAGGCTGGGGAAAATGATGCCTCATTTTGTGTGTTCAGCTCTTTCCTAAGCCTTGTTATGTAGGTGGTGACCCCCTTGTCAGCACTGAATAACCCACTTCCTTAAGAACAGGGTAACCCACATGGGCCTTGTCTGGAGGGTATGTGGGGGAGTCAGGGAGGAGGGGCTAGGAGGTAGGATATTGGCAAGAAGAGAAAGGCTGTAGAAGACTAAGCATTTAAGATAAGCAAGGGAAAGTAGCCTTAACAGTCTCTTTCCTCACTGTAAATTCTACTTCTGATTTCAACCACGGATGTGACTTGAGTTGACTAATTACATACCCCACCACTTAGAGCTCAAGGGTCACCAGCTATCAAATGAAAAGGACAACAGCTCATGAGATACACACAGGGCCATACTTCTCAGACTTCCCCGGGTCTCTCAGCTGCATTCCCTCAGTCAGTCCTCCCTTGGGGCAGTTCAATTGCCTGGCAGTCAGGTGAGGACATGTGACCAAGTTCTCACTAAGGAGTATCCACCATGCAGGCTCCCCTATGACTTGCTGTGCCTCCTCCATGCTCTCTTTCCCTTTCCTGACAACCAGTGAAAGTCCAGGCTCTGTCATGTGGATGAGGCCAAACCCCAAGTGACAGCATGGAGTAGAACTCTGAACAGCCATGATGATTCACCTCCACCCCCACCCCTCTCTACCCTCCAGGTTCATTGCTGCAGGCTTTTGTTGGAGCATCCTAGCCCTGTCCTAACGGCTGTAACTCCCTTGGGATGGTCATAAACATTTCTCCTGAGACAGGATGGGCGGAACTAAAAACAGGACATCAATATCATCAACATTAACTGACTGGAAAGATGGATCAACATTAAGAGCCCTTCCTGTTCTTCTGGGGAACTTGAGTTTGGTTCCAGCACCCACTTCAGGAGGCTCAGAACTGTCTAACTCCAGCTCCAGGAGATCTGACAATTTCTGACCTCCACGGGCATCAATCTGTATACACACACACACACACACACACACACACACACACACATAACACTTAAGATTATAAAAAGACTAAGGTGTCAAAGAAGTCAATTTGCAGAGGAAGATTAGAAACTATTTCTTATCCTGACTTTGAACAGAACATTCTTGAGAGATGCCCTACAAAATACAAACTGAAATGAAGTATGTGTGTGGGAGGGCAGAGAGGGCGCCATGAAAGATCATAGACCAGATTCTTTCCCACTCTTAGGAGTGATTTTTCATTTCTTAATATGATGCCTCTCTCTCTTTCTCTTTTGACCCAAATGGAAGCCAGTTTTCCCAGCAATCTCCATCACTATTGGTGTATTTATTTTGCTGTCAACTGCTGTGGAAAATCACTACCGATTCTGTATATTTCCATCTACCATTCAAGGAGAATAATGTTTTACTGTATTTGAAATCATAAAATAATTACAATGGTTTTTCCAAACATAAAATGTCATTATTCAGTTTTTCATATACTCTCCCTCGGGGGAAAAGCTGATAATTTCCTTATTGCTTTAAAGAATAGTTAGTGGATTAATATAAAATTTGAGCTATCCAAGGTCAACAGATGGGGAGATGACTGTCACTGACAAGATATTCGGTTACTCACAGTTTCCAAGAGCAGAGGGAGCATTGTGCCACGGGATAGAGTGGGACAGCAGGGAAGCACCAAGTTTAGTGAGGAGGCAGGGGGATGATTTAGAAATTGTGGAGGCCAGAAAGCAGCTTTAGTAGAGCTAGTTTGACAGATTTCAGGGGATTCTAAGGTACAAGGGTCAGGTGTTTTGGTTTCTGGGCCAGGAGTGACAATGGCAGGTGAATAACAGCCAAGTTCAGGGCAAGTGTTGACTATTTATAGTGATGGGCTCAGTGTGGAGGAAGTGTATTTGAAGCCAGAAAAATCTTGAATGTCAGCACATCAGAAAACAGAAAACAAAAGAGGTAAATAAAACCTTTGTCTTTGATAGTACTGAAAAATCTCTTTGCTTTAAAATTGGCTTTTCCCCCTTCAACTTTTGAGCCTGGTTCTCACTAGCCAGGATGAGACTGGAACTCATTATGTGGTTCAAGGTGATTGATCCTAAAGTTGAAGCAATTCTCTTGCCTTTAAAATCGTGGGATTGGAGGGATGGCTCAGCCGTTAAAGGCTTGGCTCACAACCATAAATATAAAATCGTGGGATTGCTTTACATACCCTGTGAGTGACTGCCATTTTTAATTGAGTGTCAATTGTTAATTATCAGACAAAGCCATGAAAGACTTAGTCCTAGCTGAATACATCTAACAATCAAGCTGTACATGCACACAAACTGTAACAAGGAGCACCAATACAACAGCAAAAAAATAATATGCACCAGGAGCGCTTCAGGACCCAACTAACTCCTGGCTGAGATGATTCCGGAAGGGCTGAGAAAAGCCCACTGTAGATCTGGAGGAGGAGATAAAAGCAGAGGGACATTGTAGCAGGATTTAGCTCCAAGAGGCCTATAGCTTGCCTTGTCTCTGCTCACCCCCACCCCCCCAGCTGCCTGCACAGCTCTCTGTGCCCAGTGGTTGAAAGTCTTGGCTGAATGAAGATGAGTTCAAATATAATGTGGCCTACCTACAATCCAGCACTTAGATCAAGGAGGTGGGATAGTGAGTTAAAGGTCAGCATGGGCCAGATGTGTGTGTGTGTGTGTGTGTGTGTGTGTGTGTGTGTGTGTGTGTGTGTGAGAGAGAGAGAGAGAGAGAGATGGAGGGAGAGGAAGAGGGGGTGTTCTCAAAACTGGGTGGTGGTGGTGCAGGATTAAAGGATTTTAAAGAGACTAATTTGGATAACAAAGAAAACTGTGTTTGGAAGAGAAATTGTACCCTTCTAATCTGCAAAGCAGACACTTGAGACAAAGTCAAGGAGAATGTTTCAGGTGTGGCTAAGTTAAGTCCTTGGAACCTGAACTTCGGGGTCGGGAAGTGAAGACTTGGTGGGGCAGCCCTGATGGATACTCTGTCGGAGAGCCACTCCCAGGAATCCAGAGTCACAGTTAGTGATCCTGTGTTTGGGAAACTGACTAGCTCTCAGCCTCAGGACTGCGAGGGACCCCAATCCACTCCTTCATTTCCATAGACTGTCCTTTGTTTGGTTAGTTAATTAAAGCACTCTGAGCAGAAGGCGTTCCCAGAAATGACGGGGAGTTTTAGTTCAATCTATCCTAAACTCAGTGATATAGCATAAAAAGGATGTACTGGAAATTACATAAATAATAGAACAACCAGTTAACCATATGGCTTTCCAGGAATAGGCACAGACTGGCCCTCCAAGAAACCACCTGAAGCATGCCCGTGCCAAATTCTTGCTTCTCTATTTGCAAGTGCCCTTCAAGGAGAGGCGTGTGATACAATGGAAAAAGCTGTTGACCACTATTGACCTCCCTGGGTCACAGTAAGGTTGAGGATAGATGATGTATACCAAGGTCTTTCCAGTTGTGTCTGAGGACTCTAAGAACTTAGGTAGTTTGGACCTTGAGGCTCCTGGCTCCTGTGGATGGGTGGGACAGTGTCGGGAAGGTGAAATGACAGCTTTGTTTTTCAGTCAAGTCCTTCCCACCCAAGGAGCTCTGCTTTAAACTTTAGGGGATTGATGAGGTGCTCTAATTAGGAGACAGGGGAGGAGTCTTGCAGAACCTAAGATCTGAGTCAGTGTCTTCAAAAGAAGCACCCTCCTCCAGGGATGCTGGGAACTTAAGTTTGATAGCATCAGGGGAACAAAAGTGCTCACACTGAGATGCACAACTGTCATGAGGTGTGGTGAAAGATATCTGGGAGGGTTGTCTCCAGGCTACCCCTTGCTGCACCGCCCACCTGGCTGTGTAGACAAACAGCCTGCTCTCTTGGTCTCTACTGATCATGGACTTGCAAGAAATACTCTTTGAGGAAAGGCAAAACTAAACAAAAAAACCAAAGGAAAGCTAGCTGATGAAAGCCTCAGGAATCCAGGTAGCTATAATCAGGGTTAGGTGCTGGGGTGAGAACTCTTGGGCCAAGGGAGGGGAGTGGTTAGGAGGACTGAGTCTCCCTGGGGCTGAGAGAGGAGAGCAGAGGTAGGCAGTGCATGTGAGCCTCTTCCCCTTTCCTTCGGTCCCCTCCTTTCTTTCTTTTAAAAGAAACAAAGACTCAGGATCTCCTTTCTGGGTGTTTTGGCAGCTTGTATTTTTATAATCACCACATCATTGAAAGACTGACCTGCAAGAATTTGGCCTTCTAAAGGGTTCAATGACAAAGGTGCAAAATCTGTTGTGGTAATGGGTACTTACAAAGATCTAAGGCATTCATGGGAGGGCCAATTATTTCTCATGAATAGGTCAGAGAGAATGGAGCATATGATCTGAGGGCCGGCACTGCAGCAATGTCCTGGGTGTGATGACAGGTGAATGGGTGAATGACCTGTGTAAGAAAATGCAACCACAGTTGCAGGTACATATTGCATGAATTCTAGTTAGTATATAATGAAAACTCAGAGCCAGATATTGGGAAAAAGCTGGAATATCAGAGAGGAAACAGACCACAGTCAATTCTCATCCAGCCAACTTCTTAGGCTGAACAGGGTAAATACTATCTTCAAGAGTCCTCAGCCTGGCTGGTGGCTTCTACAGAATGCCTGAATCTCTGCTCCTGCTGCCTTAAATATCTTCCCTGCCCAGTTGCTTCACTTTTGGGTTTAACATTGTATCATAATTCTAAAATTAGGATTAAAAGTGTGAGCTACTACTGTTTAGTTGTTAGGCCTTAAGCTCACAGAAATATAGAAAGGTCTCTGTCTCCTGAGTGACAGGATTAAAGACATGAGTCACCAATCTGTGACCCTCAAGGCTTGACTGTGGGGGATTCTGTTCTCTGATATTCCAGGCTGATTTTATTAAATATCACCACAGGTGCAGATTAAAAGAATGAGTTGTGAAATTAGAACCACATGGGGTGACTCTTGACTCAAAGTGACAGTGGACAAATGAGGTATTTCTAGAACCAAATAGCCAGAATGTATGAAGGGCTTGCTCAGTGCCTAGCCCAGGGTGAACGTGACTGTGGTATTTGTTTATCTCTGCAAATCTTGATGATTATGAAGGTGCCAGTTGTCTGTGTAATTGGTGTAAATGTAAGTATTAATCAGCAGAAGCAAAAATAGGAAGTGAGGGTCAGGGATGCGTTCATGTCCTGTGCTGCTTCCATGAATTGCTGTGGCCAGGACAAGCACATGCCCTTACACATGTAAGCTCTGCAGGGTGAGACTCTATCAGGCTGAAGACAGGTTATGGATAGCGCCGGTTTCTTCCTGAGCAGTGAGTCTCCATCTTCCTCACGCTGGGACCCTTTAGTACAGTCCTTCATGTTGTGACTCCTAGCCATAAAATTATTGTGTTGCTACTTCATAACTGTAATTTTGCTACTATTGTGAATCACCATGTAAATATCTAATCTGCAGAATATCTGATATGCAACCCCTGTGGAAAGGTCTTTTGACCCAAAGGGAGGACTGTTGTTCTGGAGGTTTCAAGCAGAACCTGCTTTTTTATCTCTCTTCCTTCTTCTAGAATTAACCTCCATCTCAGTCCTCGGCGCCATCATCCACCTTCAAGGCCAGTGAGAGAATGGTTTCTCTGTGCTTTGCTTTCTGTGTCCAACCCCATGATTTCCCTCTCTCGCCCCAATTTAACTACTTCACCTTTGTGACAACATTTGTTATTACATTGATCCCATGTGGATAACTCAGGTCCATCACTGTCCCAAGAACCAATATTTTTCATCTCTAAAAAGTCCTTTTTGCCTTGGAAGGTCACATATTTCAATGTGGACAGTTTTTGGTTACCAGCTATTTAGCATGTCACAGGTACTCAAGGAATCAAAAAGAAAGATTCAAAAACAAAGTACTTGAAAACTGAGTAAGGGAATGGCAAATAATAGCTACCAAAAAAATGAGTCAGCAATATAGTGAAGGCATATTGAGATGACAAGACATGCCTCTGACCTCAGTCTCAGGGATCCTCAGAGATGTAGTTTATGGGAATGACGGCCTCCCTCAGCCTCCTGGGATGTCTCAATTCTCTACAATGTCTGTCAGTCATCATCATTCTCCTTTCATTTTCTTTTTAAATTTGAAGTAGGAGCTTACCATGCAGCCTAGGACAGCCTCAAACCCATGGCCCTTTTACTTTAGCCAAGATTACAGGTGGGCACCACCACACCTGGCCTTCTCACCCATCCTGTCTTTCTTCTTCTCTCTGTTAACATGCAGTCATGAGACCTGGTTCATGTGACTTTGTCATGAGCTTTGCTATCCAATGAGCTGCAGTTTTCAATTTTGGCTCAGTCTCTCCCAAAGCTGACCTTGGCCCAGGCACTCAATCTCTCTGCATCTGAAATGCCTTATTGCAGTTTGAATGTGTCTCTCAAGGGCTCGGGTGTTGGTCTCTGGTGTGGCGATGCTACATGGCGGGAGTTTTAAGAGATGAAGCCTGAAGGAAGTAGATTATGTCATTAAATCACACATGCACACACACACACACACACTCATGACCTCTACTCCAGAACCCTCTTATTTCTTGTCTTTCCACAGCACCTTTGCCATGCTGTAACACGAGCAGAAAGTCTTCACCAGGGGATAAACTGTTTGGAATATTACCTTAACTAGGCAAAGAGGTGTTATATTTGCCTATGCTGCATTTGTTTAACTATGTAAAGATGGGTTGCATTTGTTTCACTTTTGTCTGCCAAGGCACCTGATTGGTTTAATAAATAGCTGAACAGCCAATAGCTGGGCAGTAGAGGGATAGGTGGGGCTGGTGGGCAGAGAGAATAGGTAGAAGGAGAAATCTAGTTTTGAGGAAGAAAGAATGAGGGAGAAAAAGGGAGACGTGGGGCCAGCTAGCCAGGCAGCCCCCAGCCAGCCAGATATGGTGTAAGACAAACAGAAGGAAAGACAGATTTGGGGCTGGAGAGATGGCTCAGTGGTTAAGAGCACCGTCTGCTCTTCCAGAGGACCCGGGTTCGATTCCCAGCACCCACGTGGCAGCTAACAACTGTCTGTAGTTCCAGTTCCAGGCAAACACCAAGGGAAATAAATAAATAAAGTTTTTTTTTTTTTTTTAAAAAAAGAAAGACAGATTTAAAAAGCCCTGACGCAAAATGAAGATGAAAAGAAATAGGTTAAGTTACAAGAGATAGCAAGAAATGAGCCTAAGCTAAGGCAGAGCATTCATAACTAATAATGAGTCTCCGTGTCATGATTTGGGAGCTGGCTGGTGGCCCAAAGAAAGCTGGCCATAGCTGGTAGCTACTGAAACTTTTGCCAACACCAGTGTGAGCTAGCATCATTCTTATCAGAGCTGCAGATCTAGTAACCAGGGCGAAACTGAGTCTCCAGTTCTCCACCTCTTCCAATCTCAGGAGGGAAAGAGACCCTACATGCCCTACACTGCATCTGTCATTCTAGGAACATTCTTTCTCATCCTGCACCCTTATTACCTCCCTCACGATAACATAGGTCAGCTAGGAACGAAGGCTAGAGCAATCTCATGAGATTAATGCATTCCATCTGTTTCCAAGGCACAATAAAACCCAGAGAATTCACATAATTGCCCAAGTTTATATAGTTAAAGATGACAGAGCTGTGGCCAGACCTCTGTGTCTGTGACATAGAACCACAGTGTACATTTTATTGCCAACAGATTAACATTCAAATTTCTTGCTACTTATTTGCAAAAGTAGAGCGGTCAGAACATTTGTTTGTTTTCCTTGGAAAATTCCCACAGTGAAAACCATCAGTGGTAGGGCTTTTACTTTGAGTGTGGTCCTTGCTTTTTGCTCTGGATGTCCACAAGCATCCCCTGAAGAGCAACCCAGTCTCTGCTGCATGTGACATGACAACGAGCCAAGCAGGAACCCTTCTCTTTTCACCCCAAAGTCCTTGGCAGGAGGCCAGTCCATAGCTCTCTGCTCCTGCTCACTGAGTTACTGCTGGGCTGGTCATGTGCACGAATGGCTGACTAAAGGGCATGAAAACCATGAGACCTAGGAGGAGGAGTACAGATATCAGCTGACACACCAGCAGACGAACACACTGTAGCCATCTTCAACACTGACCTGTGTTGAGGAAAGGTGGTGTCTGCCAGCCTCTACCCCTCCTGAGGAAGAAGACATGGCTCTGAGGATATAGGGCTCAGCCAGCAGAAAGCTCTTGGAGGCAATGAGAGAAAAGTACTTCCAGGGCACAATGTTTGCTATAAAGGCCACAAGTTGCCCTTTGACCCCTGCCTACTTCTACTAGTTATGTACAATCACTGAGAGCTCTGGGTAGGTTTGACCTGTGCACATCTACTGCTGCCTGCATTATTGTGTGACCTTAGCCAGCCAGCGACCACACCTATTTCAAAGACTCTGGTGAAGAAGAAGACAATGATTTAACACATGTATAAATCACCATGGGGCCCAATCATATTATACCCTGCACCAGTGTGAGCTAGCCATATTCTTATTATCACTGAGGCTATAGTTACCTGGAAACCGAGTCACCATTTCTCCATCTTTCAATTTGAGGAGTAAAACTAGCCTCTGCTATTCTTCAAATACCTTGCGCCCCCTGACCTCAGTCTTGGGAACATCTAGTACTAAGCTGTCAGGCACAGAGGCTCTGACATGTACTTCACAGCAGTGTAATAAGTCTTATGGAGTGTGCTTGTTCATACACACTGAGCCATTGAAACAAAGAAATCTAAAACTGTTGTGGTCTAAAATGGACAGAAGTATATAGCTCAGGATCAGAACCAGCATGCAATGGGGCCACAGGAGGAGAATCTCGGCCTTCAGACTCTTTCTGCAACAAGGTGCTTGGATCCTCTCCAATTAAAAATATTATCTGTGAGGTGAGGAGAGATTGTTCAGTGGTTAAAAGCACTGGCTGCTCTTCCAGAGGACCTGGTTCAATTCCCAGCATCAACACTGACAGCTCAAGACTATCTGTAATTCTAGTTCCAGAGCTTTCAATGCCCTCATAGAGACATGCACACTGTCAAAATACCAATGTAAATAAAATAGAAATAAGCAAATTAATAAAAATGTGCCCAGGGAAAAAGGAAAAAGTGTCAGGTGCTAGACCTTTCATCCTGCTTGGAAAATAAGGCTGTCTTACATGACTTCTGAACTTTAGGTACCATTTTATTTTTAGTCATTCATTACGTTACATTTGTTTTTGTTTGTTTTGTGCAAGGATGTGGGGTGTGGGGGTGTGCATACCACAGCATGCCTGTGGAATCAGTTCTCTCGTTCCACTATAGGGGTCCTGGGGATTGCACTCAGGTTGACAAGGCTAGCCTGCAAACATGTTTGCCAGAGCTTTGAGCTGGCGCCCCAGCACCAAGAGGACATTTTCATTATAGTCTGAGCTCTGGTTAATATGGAGGCTGATGTAGTAGTCTGAGTCTCATCGCTATCATGGCATATTTGGGGCAGCTAAGTTCTAAGGAGAAAAGGCAGGTTCACTCCGGTTTTGGAGGTTCAAAGGCTGGATGCTCAAGCCTTACAGATGCCCATCACAGTGGGAACTGGAACAGTAAGAAATACTCTGGGAATCAGCGCAGAGGGAGGCAGATGAGACTCCCATAATCCTCTTTAATAGAGCTTCCAGTGAGCTCCCAGTAGGCCTGACTTCTTAAAGGTACATAGCACCCTTTAAAACCAACACCCATTAATGAAGCCGTCACACATTCAGGTCATATGTGCCTCCAGTATGTCCTTTCAGCCACCTGCCCTTTTAAGTCCTAACAAAACCAAAAAATAAACACATTTAAAAAATTGGACCCTGAAAAGTGTTTTGTTTTTGTTTTTTTAGTTTGTTTTATTTTGTGGTGACTAGATAAATATGCCTTGAGTGAAGAGGAGATAGTTTCTACCCTGAAGTCTAATTAGACATCTGTCTGCAGTGGTCTTCTGTGTCGATTAGTGTGGACAGTAAATATTCATGAGGTAGAAGATGGTAATGAAGAAAACACCCATAATTGTTGGCTGTTATTAGTTATGAGTGGAGCTGGCAGAATGAACTTATTATCCTCAAGAAATGACATAAATGTTGATCACACACATACACACATACACACAAACTGTGATGTGCACATGAGACAAAGCACAGACCACACACATATAATGAGTCTTTATATTTTGCCATCTGTTCTTGAGTTTTTTATTTAAAAATCTCTTTACACACAAGGATTTGTGATGGAGGAAGTTGGCAACCATATTGCATTCATTTTCCAGGGTGCGTGGAGGCCACGGCATTCTACCAGCAGCTGCATGGTGCAGAGGTGGGCTGTCCCTCTCTGCCACTGGCACTCCTGTCTCCACACAATGTGACTCATTGTCACTCTGTTCAGGTTGCAGGTGTCTTTGGAGACCCATTGTCCCAGGAACAAACAGGACAATACAATATCTCCATTGTGTTTGACAAGTGAGGAAATATGTGATGCTTAGTACCCAACACTTCTTAGTGTATTTGTTGGGATAGAGGTTGAGTGGCTATGAAACAGATGTTTTAAAAGGTCCGTGGCTTAAGAGCAATACTTTTGCACTTTCCAAACAGCCAGGCCGCACATGGGCAGGGTGGTCCTAATGCGAATGCTCCCTTGGAGATCTGGTTTTTCCACCCACTTTGAGTTGATGTGTTAGTGATGTATGTATGGCTTATGGAAGAATTTAAAGGATGCTGCACCCCCACAAAAGAGGACCCCATGTGGCCATTGTACTCGGGAACATCCTCACTTTTCTTTGACAAATTATAAACTTGTCAAATTTAAGAAGAATCTTAAAAATGTTTTCATGAAGTTCATTATGGAATGCCTCTTAAAAAGAGTTAAATTATAAAGCACAGCACACTTTGTATGAGATGCCAGCTTGCTCATGTCCCTGAACATGGAGCATTTGTCTCCTAGATATTTTCTAAGAATATCAGACTGTGTTTCATAGACTGACACACAGTTTCAAGGGATTTCAATTTTCTCCTTTGGATAGAGAAGCCTTGCTAGATGAGGTTCCTAACACACTGTCTAGGGTTCAGAGGAAGTAGAAAACAACGCACCATTACCATGTCACATGATTCTGCCCATCTACTACTTTCCTCCATCTCTTCCATGTGCCTCCTTGGATGAGGAAGTACCTGTAAGTATTGCAGAAAATCTCTCTCTCTTCCTCCTTCCTTCTCTGTCTCCCCCATGATCTGTAAGTTTTCAAAATGTCTTCTCATCGACACTGTGAACCTTATCATTGTAGAAGGTAGTTTTTTCTTAGTTAATGGAATGAAATAGACTTCTTCAACATAGTCAAAGCCGAGCCAAGAGTTTGCAGGAAGGGCGAAAGCCATTTCCTTTGGGGTAAAAAAGAGGAAGATGAGGTTTATTGGCAACTGGTAAGAACATAGTGACTGAGCAATGCCACGCTGCAAGGAATGCTGGGGAATGTAGTCTCTGACTACCAGTCTTTTGCCTAAGTAAAATTTTACTCCATGAGAGAAAGCAATAAGAGAATTTGGTTCCTCACTATGGTATGGATCTTAAGTGAGCCAATGAAATTCTTTTTTGTTTTCTGCCACTCATTCCTAGAAATGCTATTTGTATTTTAAATGTTTCCCTAAGCACAGTGAGATGTTTCATACAGACTAACATGGTTTTTTTTTTTCTGTTTTCTTCTCTCATATATTACATCCCAGCCACAATTTCACCCCCCACCCTCCAGTCTCTCCTTGCCACTTCTTTCCTCCAGATCCACCCTTCCTATGTCCCTTCAGAAAAGAGCAGATCTCCCAGAGACATCAACCAAGCACGGCATATTACACTAAAATAAGGTCAGGCATAAACCCTCACACCAAGGCTGCATGAGGCCAGTGGGAAGAAAGGGATCTCACCAGGAGACAGAAGAGTCAGAGACAGCTCCACTACCTCTGTTAGAAGTTCTACAAGAACACCAAGCTACTCAGCCATAACATATGCAGAGGGCCTAGGCCAGGCTCCTAGAGGCTTCCTGATATCTGCAAGTACCTGTGAGTCCCAGTCAGTTAATTCTGTGGGCTGCAATAATAAGTTTCTGGCCTTCTGGCCTGTGGTTTAGACCTGCAGTCCCACAGAAACACATAGACACTTAATTTCATGCTGATTGACCTATGGCTCAGACATGTTCCTAGCTAGCTCTTTCATTTTAAACTAAACTATGATTCTTAACTTGTTTAGCCACGAGGCGTGGTACCTTTTCTCAAAACATGGTTGTCTTCTTTCCTCTGAGTCTGCTGATATCTCTGCTCTGCTCTTCCTGTTCTCAGAGTTTTCTTAGTCTGGCAACTCCACCCACATTTCTTGTCTGCCTTCTGCCAATAAGCATTTTTATTAAACCAGTAGGCAGGACAATTATTTACAATGTAACAGAACATAATCCCAGTATGGTGGACCACATATTTGTGATGTCTCTGACCCCTCTGGTTCCTCTCACCCTTTCTCTTCTTCTTCCCTGGGGTCCACCTACTGTTTGGCTGTAGAACTCTGAATCTGCTCCCATCAGATACTGCTCACAGACCAACATCTTAATGACCTTCCTTTACTCTTCAGAAGATCTATTGCCTCATAGCTGATATGCCAAATCCAATTCTGTTGGTAGCTAATGTCTCCTTCAAACAATGACTCCTTCTTGCTATGAAACAAGTGTAGCCATGGGTTGAACTTGCCAGTTGCCCGGGGTTCATATGTCTAGTTTATGTTGAGAACAGGTCTACTGTTGTTTGATTAGATATAAGCAATTCATCAATTCTAGCACACACACAGCTCAGATTATACAGAGTATTAAACAAGCTGGGAATTAGATCAAGATAATAATTGTTACCATGTGTCCATTGTAACCACGTTTTTGTGTTTACTACTTTGTGTACATTTTTTTCTATCTTTGAATATGTGTTACGAGGCTGTTTCCTGGGATCACCTCCCAAATGAATGACTTGTATCAGTCCCTTGTATTTGACACAATTCAAGGAGCCCAATATATAATAGGCAGCAAAGATTAAACAATATTTACCCACTGGAGCTAGATAGAGATGTATGGGATATATAAGTGATCATTTTCATTGGGAACACAATAGAGAAGATACAATAATGGGACAGACTATGGTACTATCTAATGTAGCCATCTCCAGATTTCTGTATTAGACTGGTAGAGTTCCAGCACACTCCTTTCTGTGTATCCAGTAGACCTGAATAGAGATGGTACTTGCCACTGAAGCTCTACTCTTCTTAGAGTGGATTCACTCTTAGAACCAATGGATCCAATACTCCCAGTCTTGTAGGCTCCATTTATCCAGTAGTCATGTCCTGTGATAAGATAAACTGAATTACTGAACATATCCAAGTCTGGATAGAATGGTCAAATATCCCTGACTGAATAAGTCTCTTCCTTATTATTGTGCTTCTCAGGAATCATGTAACCACCTATTTTTTAGGTCCTGAGACAGGGTTTTATTCACCCTTCTAGAGACATTGCTCAGATTACAAAGGCTCTTCCTCTAGTCATAAATGCTGCTTGGCCAATAGAAAAAGGCTTTGTACAGAGTGGCGAGGGTAAGCATCCTGATTTATGGGTAGAACTTATGCTGGACTTTAACCCTTAGCCCCTCCAATGTGTCACGTTCCTGTGTAGTCGGCACAACCCACGCCACCGCTCTTTCAGGATCCATGTCATCATTTCTGGCTCCCATTGCCTAGATGGTGCTTGATCATGACCTGGAGCTATTTACTCAGCCTCACTGCATCTTATTTCATCACTAGCGTGGTGGCTTTCATAAGGAATTACCTCATGGGAATTTTGTGAAAATCAAGTGGTCAGAAGATACAGATCAAGAGCTCTGTGGTCAGATTACCATGGGTCCAAATCTTGGTTCTGTATTTTGCTAAGAGGTATGGCTTTGAGCAGGTTACTCAGTCATTTGAGCCTCAGGTTCCTCATCTGGGGAGAGCAATGTTTACTCTCCAGTAAGAAGGACATTACATAAGGTGACTTTTCCCAGATGTAGAAGCAAGACTCTGGTGCAGGCCTTCCTTTCCATCTCGTTCAGCGCTTAGTGCATTTTATTTTCATGGAGCACCAATAGTGTGAGTCTTCACAACTCAGAGATGAAAAATGGCAGCTCCTCGCTGATAAATAAAGAGAGATAGAATGAATTGAAGCAGGGTGTTCAGTTTTGAGAGAGCATACATATCTTTGTCTACATGGTCTCCTTAGTGACATTGTCACTCCCACTTTATAAGGCCGGGAAGAACTCTCAAGCCTTTGCCTTGGCTGCTCTTGAGACCCACATTAGGTATCCGGTACTCTCCTCCGTGCAGTTTGCTCAGAAGTGAGCTAAGACCCTATGACTGCTTAGAAGCACCTTCACAAGATGTACATGCCAGAAGTGATTGAGTGTTTTCCAGGGATCATGGGCAACAGTGTTTAAGGCTTAAGCTATCATCCAGCTCCTACTGGACATGTTTTTTTTTTTTTATACTAGAACAATTTATTTCTTTAAAGGTACAAAATAGATCATTGAATCAGCAAACATCATATCACTCTGAGTTTTGTTGTCAGACTTAATGTATGAAGCTAAAACATACTTTAACTCTTGTTTTATACAAGGAAACATTAAACCTATAGTATGTAAACAGAACAAGTGGTGTAACCCTGGTAATAAAGAGACCTTCTCAAGGACTGACACAATGCCTTTAGTAAAAACAGAGTTCAACAAAAAGACTTCATTTTGCCAAAAATTTAACTAAGAATAAATTTTCAATCAGTTTGGTGTCTGGCTAAATAACAAGAGCTCAGAGAACTTTAAATTTGCAAATCATGTGCATCAGAAGGGGAAGAAAATATAGATTTTAAAAAACTTCATTTGATATGCATTCAGCAGACACCAGTACAGTTACAACTGTCACAGTGCTCCTGCTGCCTTCTCCAGGCTACACCTGTCCACACCTGTCTCTTCAACACTGTCACCTCTGTCTGGCTGCACTTATTATCTCCACTGGAAAGCACAGGGTGTAACTTCCCTTTGCACTGACATGTTATGAGAATAAATACATAGAGCTAAAACTCAAATACATCATAGTCTTTTACACTAAGTATTCTTTGTGTGGTCTCACTACTTCACTGTCTTTTTTTTTTTAATCTTTTTCTTTTTTTTTCTTTTTTTTCTTTATTTATTTGCCTTGTTGTTTGCCTGGAACTGGGAACTGGAACTACGGACAGTTGTGAGCTGCCATATGAGTGCTGGGAATTGAACCCTGGTCCTCTGGAAGAGCCATGAGTGCTCTTAACTGCTGAGCCATCTCTCCAGCCCCTACTTCACTGTCTTATACTTACCATTTCATTAGCTGTCCTGAGTTTCAAATGTATTTGTGCTGATTGAAAACATTTGTGTTTGCAGTAAAAATATACATACACACTTATATATGTAAATACTCATGCACATGTATTTATTTGTAGGCTTATATATCCTGATGAGTTGACGCAGAGAGTTAACAGTTAAGGCAAATAAATGTGTTAGTCTCTCTTCTGTCACAAACCCATACCCTTGTCCCTCAGAACATTATATTTTCATGTAGTTAAGCAGAGTTGATTGCTTTTATTATAAAAAATGAAAATAGTTTAATGACTATCATATGGGAAACAGGATGGTTGTTATTAAGTATGTTTGTATAATAATCTAAATCCTTCTGTTTGTACTCTGTGAAAGGTCACAGGACCAAATGAGGGACTAGTTGTGCGGATATAGGCAGGGCCTGGTTATGGTATTTTTGCTATTTGGCAAACAGATGGGGGCCTACTGAAGTTTGCTGTTTAAGGACATTTTATTTTTGACCCCTCTCTAAACCAGAACACCACACTCAGGTGGTGAATTTTGTCTCTCTTAAAAGATTGAAAGTTTTGGGTACATGTGATGTGTGTGGGTATGAGTTTGGGTGTGTGCAGCAGAGCACAGGTGGAGTTTGGACGTCAGTGTGCACTCTGTTTCTTTATTCTTCTTCATAGCACTTTCTGAGATGGAGTCTCTTACTGATTTAAAAGATTAGCTGGTCACCAAGCCCAGGGGTCCTTTCACCTCTGTCTTCCCACACTAGGATTGTAGGAGTGTGCCACCATGTATGGCTTTTTACAAGGGCATTTGGGCTCCAAACTCAGGTTCCCTGCTCACATAGCAAACACTTCACTGACAAACCCATCTTCCAGGTCCCTGGTATTTATTTTAAATGTGTACTGCTCATATATTTCCTGAACAGTGTGTTTGGTGCTCTGTGACTGGCCCAGTGAGTAGAGACTTTGGTTTTCAGATCCACCAGAACATTGCTTGACCATTTACACATATCTCTAAGGATCTTACTGTTATATACTTAAAATTTTTCAATGGAAATATTAGGCTTGCCTTGCAATTTGATATTCAAAAGACACACTTGCACACACTTCAATATAGAATATTCAGAAGCATTCATGAAAAGGTAACTTAAAAATATTTAATAGAATTAATAAAACACATAGCCTTAAGTTTTCAGAATAAAGAAACTTAGCATTTTTTAAATATATTTGCCACAATCTTTGTAATTTGTGTAACTGAATTATATACTTAAAAATGTGACTACAGAACTTACATGTAGGCTTGCAAATCAATATCCTTAGTTTTTAAGATAGACTTATTCTCCTTAAAGGAGATTATGAGGGGCTAGCGAGATGGTGGTAGGTAAAGGTGACTGCCAAGCAGGTTGAGTCACCTGAGTTCAGTTCCTGGGCCCAATACATGTGGAAGCAGACAGCAGACTTCATTCAAGTTCTACTGGACATCTTGACTTTCTCATGGAGAGAGGCTTCATAGCTCCACTAAAGAGAAAATGGAGTTGGACAATAGAAAGGAGGGGCAGAGCCCTGGTGCCATTGCTGGAATCCTAGATCCAGACGTGCCTGAAGATATCTCTGAACCTGGTCTTCTATCCTATTTTCTTTTCTTTCAGGATGAAGCCATTTGAGCTAGACTTCATTAAAGCTAGACTGCAATAAAAGGACCATTTCACTATTCCATACACGAATATAACTGTAAAGTAATATGACTGAATGTCTGATGAATAGTAATAGCAGCACTTTGCACAGTAGACAAATCTTATAGGAATTTACTAAAGACTGTGCTAGTTTGAATGTAATTGGCCCCCATAATCTTATAGGGAGTGGCACTGTTATAAGGTGTGGCTTTGTTGGAGGAGTGGCTATGGCTTTATTGAAGGAAGTGTGTCTCTGTGGGGGTGGGCTTTGAAGTTTTCTATGCTCAGGGTACCATTCAGTGTGACAGTCAGCTTCCTGTTGCATGTACAATATAGAACTGTCAGCTCCTTCTCCAGCAACATGTCTGCCTTCATACCACCATGTGCCCTGCCATGATGATGATGGACTGAACCTCTGAAACTCAAAGCTAGTTAAATATTAAATAAAATAAAATATTTATTTATTAATTAAATATTATCCTTGTAAGAATTGCTGTGGCCATGGTGTCTCTTCACATCAATAAAAACCTTAAGACAGAGACCAAGCCCCTATTTTAAATGGCTTGCCTGGATCAGTGCATTTATGTCTTAGAGTTAATAAGGTAGCCATGCTGTGGTTCCTTGCAAATTGACAAACTTTAGAATCAAGGTTCAAATGTTTATTTCCAAGGGTGCAATGGATGGATTACCCCAATATCCTGCCTTATGGCTTCCAAGTCACACTAACATTGTCTACCAAAGTTTGGACTATATTTTACATGAATGATAATCAAAGGCAGTTAATTAAAAAAATAAATATCAGCCTAATAATCCTTCTAGTATCTGGCTAGAAGGACTTCCCTGTTCTTTCTGGCTTATTTACTTTATATGACCCTCAGTGACATTTGGCTACTCACAGATCAAATATCCTATTCAAGGACAAAGACACCAGAGCATCAAGAAAGACTGTGAAGCAGGGCCTGAAGGTGATCCTCCAGGGCAGATTTCTGGACATGCTTGTGCAGTTGCACTCTAGGGGGTGACATTTTGGAACACACATTACATTATGCTATTTCTGAAACCATTAATTAAGATTTTGTCTAAACAAAACTAATATTCTCTTAAGTGTGTATGCAATAACAGAAAGGTCCTGGAACACTTGCGTTAAGGAATCTGGTAACTTCATCAGGTGTTTGGAGGGTGTCCCAACCCCTCAGATGAGCTTTGTGAAAGGCAGCCATCCTGATAGCTTTAGAAACATAAGGTCAAGGCTGAGAAGGAAGCCATCCATGAAAGTTGCCTGCGAGTGAGTAGACACTTTCAGGAAGTGACAGTTTCAGAAGAAAACGTGGCAGGGATGATATCAAACTCAAACACTCCCCGAGACCAAATTCGAAAGAGCCATTTCTGGCATAGAAGATTATGATGATAACTGTTTCCCCAGATTTTATGAGAACCATTTAAAACACTCACCAAGTTGAAAAGAGGAGTGCAATGTGTACCCACCACTTTTTCAACAATTTGACAGTATTTTGGCAATATTTTGCTCTGCTTGTATGTGTGTGTGCATTTTTATTTTGCTGAAACATTTGAAAATGAACTTCAGACACCAAGACATTTTGTCCCTATCTGGTTTTGCTAAAAAGAGGAAATTCTTCAACATAACACAGTATCAGTATCACACTCAAGACACGTGACAGTTCTTAATATCATCTAATATCCAGTCTGTATTAGTTACTTTCCTCATTGCTAGGACAAACCACTTGACGAAAGCAGCTTAAGAAAGGAAAGATTTATTTTGGCCGACAGTTCTGATGTGTAGTCCATCATGGTGGGGACATCATAGGACAGGAGCCTGAAGCAGCCACGTCACACAGTGTCGGGATGAGGTTTCTGCTGGCTGTTTCTTTGCTATTCAGTCCAGGACTTCAGCCCATGTATTGGCTGTGGCCACATTTTAGGTGCATGTTTCCTCCTCAATGTAGAGACTCCCTTACAGATGTGAGCAGTGGTGTGTTTCCATGTGATTTAAGTTCTACCAGGTTAACAATTAGGATCAATTATCACAACAGTCCATACTCAAATTTCCTTGGAAAATTCCCTAAAATAATTTTATAGGCATTTTTTTCTTTCCTGCTATATAAAAGATAAAATAAGCTAGGATCCAACTAAGCTACCATATTTGGTTATGCATTTTTATTTTTATACTGAAATAACTGTATTCTTAAAATTATCCCCTGGAAGAGCCCCTGCCAGCTGTGACTTGCCATCTTTCTCTACCATTGTCCCACTCACTTTGCTCCTCTGTCCTGGCAATTTCTCTTCTTTTATAAGTTAAGTCTGGATATTTGAAAAAAAAAAATAGACTAAATATTTTTGGTAAGAACATATCACTGGTGACTCTGTCACTTCATATTGTATCTTATCAGAAGTCACATAAGGTCAGGGTGTCCTACTGTGACTAACACTGAATGTGATCTGTAGATTAAGGAAGCAACTACTAGAACTTTCCATCAAAATGTATTTATAGGGCTGGTGGGATGGCTCAGCCCGAAAGGCACTTGCCTGGCATGCCTGGTGACTTCAGTTTGATTCCCAGGACCTGTGAAAAATTGAAAGGAAGGAACAGACTCTACATACTTGTCCTCTGACCATACACATGCCCTGACATGAGGACCCTGTGCTATCATGCACAGGGACACTCAGTAATAAAAAAATAAGTAAATGTGATAAAAGAAATGCTAACTTGCCCCGTTGCAGTGAGAAATCTGTGGAGAAGTCCCACCAAGTACGTGCTGTTGTCTTTGGTGATCTCTGTGGTTAGCCCTTAAGGACTCTGGCCCCATCTCGCCCCTCTGCTCAGAGGTAACTCAAGATACTTCACCGGGCTCTTGCAAAGCACAGTCAGCTGTGCTCCTTAGTGGAGTTCAAGGTTATAGTGTTCAGAGGCTATTCTTTCAAAAACAGCTGTCTCTTACTCAATGCTGATAGAGAAGTTCTGCAAACATGTGTAAACATTTCCTGTCTGTCAGGGACAGCTGGCCACATTCAAATATACTCTGCAAAACTCCTTTGCAATATATTAGAGCCAACAACAGAGTTTTCAGAATGCCACAGGCCATTTAGGACTCTACTGCTCTCCTGATACAAGGGCTTTCTACCTGATTAAATACTGGAACCATGTAGAAAGCTTTCAAACTTCTGTTCCAGACCCACGTTCATGATTTGAGGATCAGTAGTTAGAACGGTATAGCCCAGATGTTCTAGAAGCACTCTAGTGACTGAACTGGGCAAGCCAATGGGGAGCCAACGTCCAAGTAGCTATTCTAGAAAGGAAAAGTGATTCTGACAGCAGCACATAGCGTCAGGGCACTGTGAATCTCTTTCCAGAAGAGTGACTGTAGAATTTCACCTCATATGAGAATAGCCTGGTGAGCTTTTAAAGTTCCTGAAGGCCAGGTGGTATTTGTACCAACAAAGGGGGCATGTCTAGGCACAGGGACAAGGCTTCCCACCTGTCACAGCACTCCTCTTGCATACTGTATTAGTTCCCTGCTGCTGCTATGACAAATGGGCATGAAGTCAGAGGTTTAAAGGATGACGTGTATTATCTAATTCTCTGGAAACCAGACATACAAATAAGGTCGCACTGAGTTCAAATCAAGATATTGTTGGGATTTCTTGCCTCTTCCAGCTTCCTGCAGCTTCTGGGCCTCCAGAGCTGGTACTCCCTTCCCGCTTTAGAGTTAGGAATGGCAGTCCATGGGCTGTCTCATACTTTATTATTCTATCTTTTCTTCCACGCCTAGAGTCTTGGAGTACATACAAATAACCCAGGGAACTGAGTTTTCTGTTGGAAATGACTAGTTACTGTTACCTCTTAACTAACCTATTAGCATTGAGATATCAACATTTTAGGAATGCTCACTCACCACTCACTCTTGCAGTGCTGGGGATCAACCCAGGGTCACAGACATGTAGGCATGTGCTCTATCACTGAGCCACACCCCCAGCCTTGGAAAAGCTATTACTTTGTCTAATATGCAGTGACAGTTAATAATGATTGCTAGCTTGACAGTATCTAGGGTCAACTAGGAGCAGGCCTCCCTGATAAGGAAGTTTCTAGATGGGGTTAATTGAGGTGAGACAACTCACCTTCAAAGTGGGCTGGGATTTGGGGTCCAATAAAAAAGAGAAAGTGAACTGAGAACCAGCATCCATCTCTCTCTGCTTCTTGGCTGTCACTCAAATGTGACTAGCTCCCTGCTGTGGTTCCTTCCCTCCCACAATGGGTACCCCTAGAACTGCCAGCCCTAATAAGTCCTCTTTCTCTTATATGGCTTTTTGTCACAGTGAGAAAAAGTAATTAAAACACTGAATGCCTTTTCACTCTGCTGCAATGTACATGAAAGACTAAGTTCATGTCAATTGTTCTCGCTATAAACGTGTAAGAATCTTGTTAATGCTTTATTTCATGGAACCAAGTAAACAATACCTAGTCTCACTTGCAGCTTTATCCATGTAGAGTTCTATTTCTTTAAGAAGAGAACTTCCCACCCAAAACGTATCACCTTATGTATCTCCTTGTCTAGAACAGGCTCGAATGCCTCCCTCTCATTGGATACCACCAAAGGTTCCAGGAGTATTCAACTCTTTACCATGGAGACATGATTCTGTAGTGTCTAAATGTGGTGTGCCACATTCCAATAATAGATGTTCTGGGATGTATGTGGCCAAAGGCTGCAGGTGAGACAGTCCTCATTTAGACCAGACATGACTAATCACCCATGACAGGAGTAGATGGCCCACTCTCTAGATGGGTAGCTTTCCACTGGTGAAAGTCAGAAGGGATAATGAGATGGATGCCTGCCTATTACAAACAAGCAATTCAGAGCTGAAAGGAGGAAGAAGGGAGGAAACAGGGCATAGGAAACCACATGGTTTTGCAAGAATGAGCTCCAACTTTCTCTGCTTGTCAACTATTCCCACCCAGGCTACTGGAATGGGCTAGCCTGTGCTAGGAAAAAAGTCTACCAGGTACAGGATTCAAGGCCTGGCTCAACGCTCACTATCTATTCTGTATCTTCACCTGCCATTTGAGAAATCCTTGCATTGTTAAAATTCCTTCCTGGGGCAGATACAACCATCATCTCTTCCTCCTAAGGTCTCAATGATAAACCAATGAACAATCCATCCAAGTTCACTCTGAGAAATCAAAGAGTGTATTGGTTTTCCTTCCAGAGTGTAGATGAGGGGTTTGGGTGCTTTTCCCCCAGTAGTAATCACCTGGAAGGCCTTTACCCAGCACGGACAAGGGCTTTCCTGTATCCACGAACATGGGGCTTCTTTCTTCTAGTCTTTCCTGGCCTATCTACTATAATCCTGCAGCCCATGTGTAGCTAAGGCAGAATTGTGTACAACAGGTGTACGAGCAGCTGGATACTCCAGTGAGAATCTTCTGACCAGTCTCATTCCCCCATGAGGGGTATAAACCGTCAATAAGCCGAATTGGGATGATTCTTATGTAAGAGAGCATAGCTGAATTTCCCCAAATGCTGGAGTTCTATGCTTGGCTCAGAGGACAACTACTCATCACTTTGCTGGTGACAATGGGTGGAGCCACTTAGCACTCCTAGAAGCAAAAGACAGATGTGGAAGACTACCTCCTTCCACTTGGTCCCACATAATTCAAGGGGAAACTAAAGTCTAGATTTTGACTTACAAGACCATGACCACCACTCACTTCAGTGGGTTTTTTCGCCTTAAGTAACTATTTTAGTTAGTGTTCTATTTCTGTGAAAAGATATGATGAGCATCACAACTCATAAAATAAAGCATTTAATTGGGGCTTGCTTGCTTGCATTCAGTGGTTTAGTTCATTATCATCATGAAGCATGGTGGCACACAGGCAGACATGATGCTAGTGAGGTAGCTGAGAATTGTACATCCCGATGGGCAGGCAGCAGGAAGAGAGACACTGGGTGTGGCTTGAACATTTGAAACCTCAGAGCTCACCCCTGATGACACTCCTTCTCCACCAAAGACACACTCCAACAGTTCCACTCATCTATTAAACCCTGTCAAGAAATGTTGCTCCCTAATAATCAAGTGTTCAAATCTACGAGCCTGTGGGGGTCATTCCTATTCAAAACACCACATTTCACTCTCTGGACCCCGTAGGCTCATATTCATATCAAAATGCAAAAAATGCATTCAGTCCAACTTCAAAAGTCTTCGTAGATTATCACAGTCTCAACATGGTTAAAAAGTCCAAAGTGTCTTTTGAGACTATAATCCACTGTAAAATCAAAATAAAAAAACAGAACACATACTTCTAACAAACAATGGCACAGGACACACATTACCATTCCAAAAGGAAATTTAGTGAGGAAATACTGGACCAAACCAAGATCTAAAACCAGGAGGTCAAACTCCAAACTGCATCACTATATCTGATGTTCAAGTGTTCATCAGATCTCCAACTTCTTTCAGCTTTGTTGACTGAAATTCACTTTTTTCTCTCTCTCGGGTTGGTCCAGATCCTGTTAGCAGCTCTCCTTCACAGGTATTCTGATGTGGAATTTTACTTCAACTAGACAAAGATGTGTTACATTTGTTTACATGGCAGAATATTACTTTAACTAGACAAAGATGTGTTACATTTGTTTATACTGTATTTGTTTAATTCTGTAAAGACGTGTTATTGTTTCACCTTGCCTACCTAAGGCACCTGATTGGTCTAATAAAAAGCTTAGCAGCCAATAGCTAGGCAGTAGAGGAGTAGGTGAGGCTGGTGGGCATGAGAGAATAAGTAGGAGAAGGAATCTAGTCTCAAAGAACAAAAGAAGAGAGAATGTGAAAGAAAAAGAGAGAGACACACACAAAGCCAGCCAGCCAGCCAGCCACCAGCCAGCTAGATACAGAGTAAGACATATTGAAGGAAAGAAAGGTAAAAAGTCCCAAGCAAATGTAGATGAAGAGAAACAGGTTAAATTATAAGAGTAAGCAAGAAATGAGCATAAGCTAAGGCTGAGCATTCATAACTAATAATAAGTCTCCATGTCATGATTTGGGAGCTAGTTTGAGCCCTAAAAGAAAGAAGGCCTATTACAGTATTCTATAACTCTGGCATCTCTAACATGTTGGAGTCTCCAATGGAATCCAAGCCTCACTTTTACAACTTCACATAATGGCTTCTCTGGGACTCTATGCAGGAACAGTTACAACACATGGCTGGTCTCAGCAGCTTTTCTTAGTCATGGAGGAAGATTCCATAGCCCCTTTCTTGTATTCTTAACTCTAAAACCAGAACCAAATGGCTGAAGGTGCTAAGTTCTGCTGTTTGCTGTGGTTAGAACGTGGCCTCCTGGTTCAACTACATCTTTACCAGCTTCCTGACTTTGATGGTTTTCTTCACTGTCTAAGCTTGCCTGTAACATGAAGTTTCTGGCCAGCCTAGTACCAGACCGCCTAGGCCCACGGTCTGGATCTGCCTGCCACTGCTTATCTGGACCAGGAATCCCAAAGTCACAAAGAAACACACCGCCACTTATACTAATTTCATCCTGCTTGGCCTATGTCTCAGGCATATTGCTAGCTAGCTCTTTCATCTTAATTCAACCCATTTCCATTAATCTGTCCTGTCACATGGCCTGTGGCCCACCTATTTTATTACATCTTGTTTCTTGGGCAGCTGGATTGCATCTCTCTTCTATACTTCAATTTCTTGCCTACTTCTACGGTGCCTGACATGGCCAAAATAGTCCCTTTATTTCACAGCATTCAGAAAGACATTTCCACATCACTTTCTTGTCTTAGAACTCACTCTGCAGACCAGGTTGGCCTTGAACTCAGAGGACTGCCTGTCTCTGCCTTTCAGAATGCTGGGATTCAAGATGTGCACCACTACACCCAATCCTAAATTTTTCTTTCACAAATTTGGAAGCTTAGCTGGAAGGGTCTGGGCCCTGATGTTACCACTCTCTTTATTCCATTTAGCATCAGGCTTTTATTTTTAGCTCTTAATCTCCAGGAAAGAATAAGTAGGAGGAGGAATCTAGGCTCATAGGGTATGAGAAGAGAGAATGAGGGAGGAAAAAAGAGAGAGACACCAGGGCCAGACACACACACACACACACACACACACACACACACACACACACGCTAAAAGTGCCTTTTCTCAAACTGTACATTTTGTAATTTTCCTTGTTCATTTTGCTCCTTTTTATTATAAATCTGCATAAGACTGGCCACTAATAACCACAGAATATAATCAATACAAGCCTATTTTGTAATCTCCTCTGCCAACCCAAACTCTTCAATTTATCCCCAGGCAGACTTTTTGGACAAGCCTCAAAAGCAGCCATACACACACACACACACACACACACACACACACACACACACACACACACACACATATAGCCAAAATATCACAAGAATGTTCTCTAGGCCACATACTAATATTCTTCTCCTCTGAAACTTCTTGAGCTGGGCCCCCACAGTCCAAATCACCCTCAGCAACACTGTCCTCCATGCTCCTACTAGGATAGCTCATTACATCCTGCTTAAAATATCCAATAACTTTTCTAGTTCAAAGTCCTAAAGTGTTCTATATTTCTCTAAGCAAAAGCATGGTCAGGCATGTCATAGCAATACCCCGTAGAGGGATTATGGTATGTTGTAACTATTTGTCCCGCCTATGGGTTTAATAAAAAGCTGATTGGCCAAAGGCAGACAGAAAGTGTGGGTGGGGCTACTAGGCAAAGAAAACTCAGGAACATCCCAGAGCAGGAACAGATGCCAGAGATAGACTCTATAGAGATTCCAGGAGACGATGCAGAGGAAAGAAGTTGAAATGCTGCTCCGAGCAAAGGTACCGAGCTGCGTGGCTGAACAAGATGGGTTGAGTCCACATGAAGGAGTTAGCAAGTTATATGCCTGGGCCCTAGGTCAATCAGCATAAAATTAATGAAAGTGTCTGTGTGACTACGGGTCTGTGGGTCTGTGGGACTACCGAAATGCCAGTCAAACCTCTGGTCTAGCCCCAAAAGTTCATCTAGAAACCATTTACAACAATATCCCAGTCCCTGATGCCAATTTCTATCTTAGTTAGTGTTCTATTGCTGTGAAGAGATATCATGACCATAGCAACTCTTACAAATGAAAAAAAAAACATTTATTGGGCTTGCTTACATGCAGAGGTTTATTCCATTATCATAATGGCAGGAAGCATGGCATCATTTAGGCAGAAAAAGGGCTGGGGAGGTAGCTGAGAGCTATACATCTGGATCAGCAGGCAGCAGGAAGAGAGAGACACTGGGCCTGGCTTGAGCATCTGAAACCCCAAAGCCCACCCCCAGTGACACACTGCCTCCAACAAGGACACCTTATAAGTCCCTATCAAATAGTGCTAGTCTCTAATGACCAACCATTCAAATCTATTAGCCTATGGGGACTGCTCTTAATTCAAACCACAATAACAATATCATTTCTTTCAAAGCCCCCTTTTCTTGGGGTGGGCAGAAAGTGTAGTTTTCTTGATGACATAATGCATATGTTTAACCTGTATTTTGGGTACAATGGCACTGATAATGGAGGGTGGGCACCTTTTATGTCAGCCCTGGAAAATAATATAATATAGGTAATTATTTAGAAATGGGTTGTCGTCTTCATGCTTTGACAATTAATTCAGGCCATCAAAGAGAATTGCTCTGAAGGCATACTTCTTATCCACTTCAAAAACTCTCAGCATTCACAAAGCATGTAAAATATGCCTGGCATTCCGTGGGTTTGATGTTGTTATTAGAAGTCTCTAAACACTTGGAATTAAGATCAACTACACGATTTACACAAATCTCTACTGCTAGAGACAGATGAGGAGAGAAAGTAGGGACTCTACTTTTTGAGTGTTCTCCATGTTCTAGCAGCAGGAATGATCATACACACTCCCATAACTAATCCTTGCAGCCAGCCTCATGAGGTCAGTATCCTCATGGCCCCTGGGCCAAAGGGAACACCAAGGTTCAGAAAGTCATATGAGACAATGAATTACTGAGCAGCAGTGTGAACTTGGCCCATCCCACTCCTGAAAGTCATCCTTCTCTTAAGGTTATGTTCTCTTCTGAGGTTTACAAGGTGAAATATTTTATGGTATACGAAACCTTTAGCCATTCACAAAAGGGTATTGAATGCAGTTAAACTGGGTGAATGCTGATATCCCTAAAGCAGTGTTTCTCAACCTGTGTGTCACAACTCCTTTGGAGTGTCATATCAGATATTATAGTTCACAATAGTAGCAAAATTAAAGTTACGAAGTAACAATGAAAATAATTTTATGATTGGGAGTCACCACCACAACATGAGGTAATGTATTCAAAAGTGACACCATTAGGAAGGTTGCCTGTCCTAAAGACAACTATCCTATTGATGTTTTAAGTGATTGGGGTAAAGTATATATCTCCAGGGAAATAATGGATGAGTGGGGGGACAGAAGTGCAAGCAAATGATGAATATTCTGTATGGCAACTGCTTCAGTGGCCATATCTTCAGAGCAGAGGAAACTCACAGAGAGGAGACCCTGCCTGTAAGATGACTGGAGCAGAGTGGTGCGAGGTATGTAGACACTGGCTGGAGAGCAAATGGCAGTTGTTAGGCAGATAGTGCCAGAGAGGCATTTCAGGAAGAGGTCCCAATGTCTGCAAAGGCAGGGAGGTTTCAGTGAGCTCTGGAAATTATACATAGTTCAGAATTGCCAGCTCATGGGCTTTGAAATGAGTGGCAGAAAATAAATCTCCAAGGAAGACCAAATGCCAGAAGCCTAAAAGATGCTTACCTCTTATTTTTAGGATAAAAATAATAGTTCTGCAGCAATGCAATACCACCAGATAAGAGATGACAGACAAAAGCAACCCCAAGCTTGTTAGTATTTTAAATATTCATGCCTGGAAAAAATTAGAGATGACCTTCATGTCCTACAATAGAGGATTGACCAGGTGGGTTTTACGTCAAAACAAGGGAGAAACTAGTCAACCATTGATCAGTCCTCATAGTAAGGCTGCTCAGAGGTACAAGTCCAGGGTCATGATAATGAAGTGAAAGGAAGTCAAGAAGAGGGGCTTGTCGTGTACTGTGGTACCAAGCAGGTCAGCAGATTGTGAAGAGCCTGAGAAAACACAGAAGGGTGAGTGGCTCTGTGTCATCTCCAAGAAGCTTATTGAAGAGGAAGAAAGACAAAGCTTATCTGCTGTGGAATAATCCTTCTGTACACTATGTATTACTCTCATTGATTAACAAAGAAGCTGACTGGCCAATAGCTGAATAGAATAAGGTTAGGTGGGAGAGCCAAAGTGAGAATGCTGGGAAGGAAAAGGGTGGAGTCTGGAGTTTTGAACAGATGCAGAGAGAAAGAAGCTGGACTTGCTGTACTGAGAAAAGGTACCAAGCTAATAGGCAAAGCATAGATAAGAAATATGGTTTAATTTAAATGCAATAGTTAGCTAGTAAAAAGCCTGAGCTATTGGCCAAGCATTTACAATTAACATTAAGTTTCTGAGTGATTATCTGGGAGCAGCTGCTGGCACAGGAATACTCTGCCTATACTTATCCACTTCATTCACCTGTCTCTTGTTTCTCATTGGTAGAGAGTCATATTTCCTAGTTATAACGTCTGTGCTCTTACCCCTTCACAGGAAGATGAGACCCATGATTTGTCCTGTGTTGTTCAAATCCAGACTCTGAAATGGAATGGGTGGATCAGTGCTGGAGAAGTGCCTAATAATAGACAAAGAGGGAGTAAGGAGGATGTTGACAACCACAAACATAATGACAGCCAACCACAGTCCTGGCAAAAGTCACAATCTAATGAAGAAGAACACAAATGTCAGGACAACAATACATGCTAAGGTACCCCAATCAAGTCAGAACAAGCCCCTGCCATAAGTGCACCACAGTCCTTAGTGCTAAGGAAGTTCTTTTCCTGTAAACACCCCTGTACTAATTAAGTTTTTTAGTAACTTGACCAAAGCTAGAAACAGTGAACCTCAGTTGAGAAAATGCCTCCATCAGATTGGCCTGTAGGCAAGTCTACAGGGTGTTTTCTTGATCAATGATTGATGTGGGTGGTGCTACCCCTGGGAAGATGGTCCTGGACTATATAAAAACAAAACAAAAACCCCAAACCCAACAAAATCCAAGCTGGGAAAGCATTACTTTATCTCTGGTTCAATTCTTGCCTCTAGGTTCTTGCCCTGCTTTTAAGTTCCTGTCTCGGCATCTGTCAGTGACAGACTGTGATCATGATGTGCAAGCCACATAAACCTTTTTTTCCTGAGGTTGATTTTGGTCATGATCTAGTTTAACACAGCAATAGGAAGCTAGGTAGTCTTGATTGGCAGGCATCTGCTTCTCAGTATTAAATCACTGAAGCTGAGTTTGAACAAGGACCAGCAAAGCTTTACTACAAATGAGAGACAGTAAGCTCTGTAGGTACACATGTCAGGCTGTCTTTGTTACAGTTACTCAACTCTGTAGACAAACCGAAACCAACAAGCATGGCTGTGTCCCCTGCAAACATTACTGGGCATTTTGGGATTCTCTCAGAAGTTCCAGTAGAACCCTGAATATTGTAAAACATTTATGTGCTGTGAAATCTTTTTCATCTTTTGATTCTTTTCCATCTATTGAAAATGTAAAAGCTATTCTTGGGCTCCCAGACAGTGGGCCTTATCCACTCTGAAGCTGCAGAGCCTATCACCTGCAGTTACGTGTTACTCTCATGTTAAACCCCCAACTGTCTTTATATAGAAGCTGCACATCCCTCCAGCCAGTAGTTGGCAGGAGGATGGAGCTGCAGGTCGGCTGAGGCCTCAGGCTTCTGCAGCTGGTTCCTTGATTTTTAGTTCATCTGTCTTTGAGAGTTCTGCCCATTTCTACTGTACTTGCTCTGCTGCATTGGGTAGTGTGTGGAATGGACTCCTGGCCTTCAGTGAAGGTCACAAAAGGACGTTTCCTTTCTCCGTGACTGTGGGCTAATCCATTTCTGGATGTCAGAAGCATTTTCACAAAGCTCGCACGGTGTGCCATATGGAATATCGTTATGTGCTCCCCAGAGCTTCTGTCGCTGCCATCTGCCTGCAACTTCCTGTGTAGTTTCTTTGGCAGTAGGAGAGCCATCTATCAGAAATGCTTCTATAAAACAAGTTTTGAAAGCCTAAGCCAAAACAATATTAGCCTCTCAAGTTAGATGTAAACATGTTTAAGACACATTAATAATGATCTGTACTTAAAGGCACAGTTGAAAACTGCAAGAATGTAAAGGAGTATTTCTCCAGAGTATACCCAGGTGCTTCCAATGCTATAAACCCTGCTCAGAAAAATCTTTACCACCTCCCACTTTGAAGATTCTCGCGTTCCAGGACCTTGTCCTTCTGCCCATGCTAGGCTTGTACTCTCAAATATGTCCAAATGTTCCCAACCCTCCAGCTTGCCCCAATGTTTGCTCATTTTGTATTTGTAGCCTGCCCTATTATCTAATACATTTATCATTAGATGAATCTGTATTGAATTGACCTGAAAGGCTGGCTTACTCTCTGCAATTCCGTGTCACATTTCCATGCAGTTGCAATGAAAAGATTTTTGACTCAGTAAGGTTATTGTTCTTGGTTGCAAAGACTTAAGCTTTGTTATGTTCTCTTTGTGGTCAGGTGCAGATAAATATGAGACAGGTATTTATATTTCAACAGTGAATGAGACACTCAGAATAAGGCATTTTTAGAGCTTCAAACAAATGCATACTCTAATAGCCCAGAATCACGGGTAAGAATATAGGGAGGGCCTTGGCCTCTAAGTGAGAAGGGGTCAGTTAGCTCTTCACAAACACAAAAGGAGAAAACCTCATGGTCACCATCTTAAACCTACTTTATCTCTGCAAATCAGAAACAATAATACTGCCCAATACTGAAAAAAAAAAAGTAATGAACCAAAGGAGACAAAAATTCTTGAGACAAGACCTCACATACAGATCTAGCATTTGGGGAACATATGTCCCCAAAAGAAAGAAATTATTGTTACAGGTAAACAAATGAGCTGCTCATAAAGAGAGGTTGTGTCTGGTGAGTGTTAGAACATGACTGAAGTCAAGTTAAATATGTAGATTCTTGTGCCCAACCCAGACATTTTGTTGGGACAGGTGTGAGATGGATATTTAGCAAACACCAGGAGATTCTGATGTGGGTAGCTACTGGGCCAGACTTTGAGAACACCATCTTCTCAAAGAGAAGTGGTTTAGTGGGAGAAGAGAGAAAATAAATAATTTCTGACTAATTTCAGTTCCCCAGGGATGACTCCTGCTCTTTATTAAGGAGGGACTCTCGGAAACACTGTAAGGATGTGGGAAACCAGGGAAAAGATGAGGTCAAGGTGGTGTGATGTGGTACCTGGCTGTGTGAGTCTTCCCAGATGTTCATTCAGTCCTTGCCATAAGTGATGTTCATTTTAGACCTCTGTGAGAGCTGACATATTTGTTAGGAAAGAAGCTAGGAATGGTTTATTCAAGGTACACACTGTAGTGGGATTCATAGGTTACCCAGGGAAGCGCTTGTGACATCAGAGAATCTGGACCCCAATGGGGCATGGCCAGAATCATTGGGGAGACAGAACCCAAAATCACCTTCCTGTTTGTTCCTGCTTTTCTCTGGGAGAAGACAGAACATCCAGCGCAGGAAGTTCTGACTCTCCTAGAATTGCATTACAGTTACCTTGTATCCATGAGTGCTTATTTAATCCTTTAATAAATATTAATCCTTATATGATATGTTGTATTGGAATAATTTTGTCTATCACACACTTCTTTCCCCTGGAAACAAGATCTGGAGATAAATGCCAGGGTTGGAAAATTGGCTCTGTCAGTTTGCTAGGTTTCCAGTTCACCTTTGAGCACCCCTAGGGTATGATCCAAGATGGCTCCATTGATGTTAGGATTTTTCCGAGAAGACAGAGATAAGAAAAGGCTAAAGGAGAACGAGTTGTCTTTGGAGGGGCTTCCTACATCTGCCTAGCATGAGTCTATGGAGATGGCTCAGCAGTTAGGAAGATTTGCTGCTTTTGCAGAGGTCTGGGGTATAGTTCTCAGTATCCACTTCAGGTGACTCAAAACTGTCTGTAACTCTAGTTCCAGGGTCCTGACTCCCTCTTCTCTGGGCACTTGTACACATGAGGTTCCTATATAATACATACACACAGGCCCACACACATACACACAGTATTGAAATAATAGAATTTTTTTAAAAGTTGCCATGCCTTTTTGCTAATACCTCATGGATCAAACTTAATAACCTTGGCTCCATTGGCTGCAAAGACACGCAGAAATGCCTTTGTTATTTTTTAGATCATCACATGCCAAGATCAAAATCGGTATTTCAATTAGTAAGGAATACAGAGAGAGATACAGAGACAGGCAGCCAGTCAGTTCTGGCCCAGCTGGGATCTGGGGTTGGATACCTGTTGCACTGGGCCTGGGCTGCCAGCCACAGTGATCCCAGATACTGCCTGTGGGTAACACACAACAGGAACTAATACCACAGAGAGAGACTGTCACAGGGCTGACAACAGAAGACCACAGCTCAGGAACTGCCAAGCTCGATCTCTTAAGTTTGTGGTGCCTAAAGAGCCTTCTAGCCTTAACTTACCAGGTCCTTCCTGTCACAGCATGTCTATAAGAGATGGAGAGTCAGCTTTTTCTTTTAATGTGTTCCAAATTACAGATTCGAGACCATCCCTGGGACCCTTGGCTGGTAACTTGATTGCTAAAGGTTTTTGTTTTTACTTCCCTGAGATGGAACTAATATTCTTGGCAGCTCTGTCCTGCCAGGGCTCTTGAGCCATCCAATGATGCATGGGAATTAATATTAAACCTCTGGGTGAGACTCCCATGTAAAATGTTTTGAAAAAAATCTATTCAGGGTATGTTAAGAATTAATGAAAGCATTTAAATTATTTAAACCGGGCTCATGTACCTACAACTTTAATTTAAAATTTCCTATTAGCAGGTGATATGAATAATTTAAAAATCCTATTTAATATGAGTTAAATCTCTCCCACTGAGTTTTTAATAAAACATTCAAACCATGAATATCTCAGCCTCTGCCTTCAAGTCTTCTTCACCAATATAGCTCATTAACCCTAGACATCGTATCTCCCGAAGCCCACCATTTCTCTTGAGAATCTTGTCATCTCTTCCTCTTCCTCCTCAGTTTTTCCTGCTTCTCTTCTTGGGAATATATCCATTGTGTGTGTGTGTGTGTGTGTGTGTGTGTGTGTGTGTGTGTGTGCATGAGCATGTGTGCAGGCAGGAGGCCAACATCTTGTATATTCTTTAGTCACTTTCCACCTTAGTTTTTGAGACAAGATCTCACAGTCACCTGGGGACCTGCCAGTTTGATCACACCAGCTGGCCAGGGTGCTCTTATCTCTAATTCTGTAATGTTATGATTATAGGCACATGGTGTCACCCACAGGTTGTGTTTTGTTTTTTGTTTTTTGTTTTTAATACAACATTGGGGGCCTGAACTGCAGCTCTCATACTTACACGGTCAGTAGTTTATTGATTCACATTAAGCTATGTACCCAGTTCTCATTTCTTTTTTACATTAAATTCAAATATCTTCTTCCCCAGGGACAGGCAATCCTGTTATACATGAGGTACAGCCACACAGGGGTGGAGAACTAACTCCACGATCCTCTGACTGACCACAGGCACTCTGTCATGTGACTGTCATTCTTCGTGGCTTCTCGAGCTTCCATAGGTCCTCACTCCATAATAGCATGATGGTCTCTAAATTGCTCAGAGAACAGAGGCCATCAGAAGGGACCTCAGTGGGATCAGAAGATGCTCAATCAGTAAAGTGGTGATGTGTGTCTGTAATCCCAGCACCAGGGAGCCAGTCAGAGCCCTGGGTTCACAGGCCAGCCAGTCTGGCCTATTTGGTGAGTTCCAGGCCAGTGAGAAGCATACACATATGAATACACATATACATAAGCATTTATACAAACACACACACACATAGTGGAGGACACCTGAGAAACAGCACTCAAGGTTATTCTATAGCATCTGCACAGACACACAAACATGCACATACACCAGTACATGCACTCACAGCAACCCCCCCAAACACACACCAATGTTCCTATGTCCACCCACTCTTCTATGTCATATATCCTTTCCTGTTATAAGGAATGATTGTGTGTCCAGGAGTGTCCCCTCAAAGACCATCTGTTAAAGTCTGACCCTCCCTTAAGAGGTGGAGTCTGTAGGGGTTGGGTCTTTGGGGAGTGAGCTTTCAGAGAGGATTGTGGGACTCTGGTCTCCCCCCATCTCTCTTTTTCTGTTCCTAAGTGAAGAGCTTTGCTGCACCATGTCCCCCAGGCACGTGCTCACCCATCTCAGGTCCAGAAGCAACAGTGCAAACACAACATGTAGTGGAACCTCTAAAATTGTGAGTCAAACAAACCTTTTCTTTCCTTAAGTCGATGATCACAAGCACTTGTCATTAGCGCTGGAAAAGTGACACACCTGCCCATGCCAACCAGAGCACCTGTGGACTCCTCCATACTTTTGGCTTACCGAGGGACTTAGTTCCAGAATTTTCTTTCTTTCTTTGAACTGTCAAACTTCCTCCCAAACCATCAATCCTATCTATGTGCAGGCAGGTTACTTATGTAAAATCCAGACACCTTCTTAACCAGTTCCACTTCCTCACCAAGCTCTGAACCATTTTCTCCATCCTTTCAAAACAAACCTTCTCAGAAGTGTTCTAATCTTTAAAATACCTGATTGCCAGGCCTTTGCCCCATCTTTTCACTAGATCTGCCCACTTGACCTCTAGGGATTGCACAGACTATCTTCCCATCGCATACCCCATCTTTCCCAAAGCCAAGCTACCCCACCTGACCTTGTGCCCTTCCCAGGGCCAGCTGGGAAAGCGTTTGTCTAGCCAGTGTCTCTCCTTGGCATCATCTTCCCTGAGATTCATTTACACCCTCCAACTCTACTACTTTACTTTTAATTTTTTAGTCTTTTTCTGTATGGTGCTTGTGATGAAATTCAGGCCTTTGCATATGTTGGATGAGTGCTCTGTTACCAAGCTTTAAACTACATCTGTTGCTAGAACGTATATTGGAGATCAAAGGGGAGAGGCTCATGGGGCTGTGAGGGCTTTAGTCCACTGGTGCTCAGCCTATTTGCTTTTGGGGCTGTGGTGAGGCACAGCATCACAGCAGCAGGGAGCACAGAAGGGAGAGGGAGAGGGAGAGGGAGAGGGAGAGGGAGAGCGCAATACCTCCTTCAAGAACAAATTACAATGATGTGACTTACTTCCTTTTACTGGGGTCATCTCTAAAAGATAGAGTTCACCATCTCCCAGTATCATCACAGGCTAGGCTCCAGCCCTTCAACACATGGACCTTTGATACATATTCTAGAGCAAACTATAGAAACCCTTATCATCATCCAGCTACTGTGCTTCACAGATTTACATACTCCTTGTTTATTTTGCCCATCCTAAGCTCTAAAGATACGTATGTTTAGCTTTTTTATTTTTAACTCTATCCTCTGTGCTTAGAGGAATGCCTAGCACTTATTAAGCATATATTAAACCCTTCACCAGTTAAAAGCTTCTGGAAATATTCATGCTATGGCTAACACTTTAATCTAGATTTAATAAATTAAAGTGTATTTGGTTACCACCAGACTTTAAAGGATTGGGAGTGTTCACCATGCCCATGCAAAGAGCAAATCTATGCATTATTTTAATTAAGAGCTTAAATTGTACTAGCTAATTAACATGATTATCTCTTTTAATCCTCCCCATACAAATTATAGAGGACATTATTTGGCTTTTACAAGAAAGAATAAGAACTTGAGGAAAATCGTGTAAATTGCCCACAGATGTTTTTGTGAGGTGATATCTGGTAGGTTGTCTTTTGGGACAGGCAGTCTCACTCACTGGCTGAAAACTCAGTCCCTCATGCTATTTATATTAGTCATTGTCGAGTAGATCTGCTCAGAAACTAGCTGAGCAGCCACATTCTCGTGATTTCTCTGAATGCAGTTGCCATGTACATGGTCCTAAAAGTCCCAGGAACCTGGAAATGGAGAGTTGGAGATGTCGCTTTATTCCACTGATGACTATGCCCAGTTTCTGTTGCCATGATAAACACCATGACCAAAATCAACTCAGAGAAGAAGCAGCTTATTAGGCTTACCTGTCCCAGGCTCAGTCCATCACTTGGGGAAGTCAGGGCAGAAACTCACACAGGAACAGAGGCAGGAGCCATGGAGAAAGGCTGCTTAATGGCGTACGTACACTCTATGGCTTGCTCAGTTTTCTTTCTTATACAACCCATTGGGCTTGCTCAGTTTTCTTTCTTATACAACCCAATGCCCAGGGATGGCACTGTCTACACTTGGCTGGGTGCTTCCTCATCAAGCATTATTGACAAGATGCTCCACAGTCTTGCCTACAGAACAGTCAGTTGAGCTTCTCTGTCTTTCCAGTGACTCCAGTCGCCTTCAAATTAACAAAAACTTAGTCACACAGCTCCCGTGCGTGTAAAATCCTGGGCTGGGCTTCAGATGGAGGGCTGATTCGGTGAGAAATGCCTCAGAACACTTTTCCTTGGCAAGTTCCTCTATTTCAAGTTATGCTCGTTAATTAAAACCCAACTCAAATACAACCCTGGATATTAAGTCAAGAGCAATTTGTTTTTCTGCAACATGGAATTAACCTTGAGAAAGATCTGCAGTTCTCTGTTGTAATGTGTACTACATTACATTGTTTGATTTATCGTGCCTCAGATATGTCTCTTTCTCAAAGGTAGACTGGTAAATGGTGAGTAGGGACTGTGGTATCCAACCTCATCTCCCACAGCACTGACAGCCAAGATGACTGGTGCTTAAAGAATGAATTGTGGGTTCTCCTATGACCTTTATTCATCTTTTGTTTGCTCAAAACATGACTGCCAAGGACTGATCATAGGCCAGGCCCTGACCTAGATATGCTTTCTGAAGAGAGACTGACAGCAGACACTGAGAACCTAATAAGTGAGCAATGCTCTGTGGAGACTTCAAAGACAGACCCAAGCACAATCAAGCACCTCCTTTGCATTGGGTGTTCAATGCCAATCTACCTTGAAGAACATTAGATGGTGCCTGAGAGATGAGAAGGGAGAAACTTCTTCAAGAAAGAGCCTCAGAAGTCCAGCTGGAGGAGGGTGGAAGTGCAGAGACAGGGAGGAGAGGCAACCTGGACAGCTCAATAAATGAGAAGGGATAGAATTAAAATTGGAGAGCCAGCCGGAGGCAGGTTCAGTGTCAGAATGCTTGACTACCATCTACAAGGACTTGGATTTCATTCTAGTAAGTTTTTGTGAATACATGCACGCACACATACACCACTGCCTCCCTCACCACCACCTCTATCATCACTATCAAACTCTGAAGGAACACGGAGGAGCTAGGTAATAGCTGTTAAAGAACTGTTTCTCAACAGCAAGTCAACTTATTGCACACCCCTGTTAGTGTGGGCATGGTCATGCCCGTGTTGCAGTGCAGCCACGCACCCACCTGCAAAGGAACTTTGACAGGGCATGCCACCCCACACCATGCCTGGAGCATGTTTACATGGTCACCCTTTAAATAGCCACAACCGCGTGGCAGACATTCTCTTTCTCCTTCTCTCTCTCTTCCCTCCCTCTCTTTCTCTCTCTCTCTCTCTTCCCCTTCCCCACTCGTAAATAAGCTCAACATGCCTCCTTGGCAGCATGTCCGGTTCCATCCTTCCACACACAAAATACTAACAACCCCATCATGTGATAAGGAATATATATGTATTAAATATATATATATTTAAAGACAGGTGCAGTGCTCAGGCTGTCCTAGATTTCACAGCTCTCCTGCCTCAACTCACCAAGCACTGAGACTACAGGCGTGTACCACTATGCCTGGCATTTTAAAAAGAGGCTCTTCCCAGCTGCATGATATCAGAGAACTTAATACTAAGCTACTTATACAATATCTAGTTTATCTATCGACAAGCCAAGGTTATATCTATAACCACAGAACAGGACCCAGCATGTCCTTCACCTTGACCCAAGTGTCATTCCATACAATTTCTTCAGGTTTCACTGAAAGGGGAGGGGAGATAGCTGAAGTTAATACACATTTCCTTCACTGTGCCTAGAAATTTACCAGATAATTAGTAGGAGATTCATTGGACTTTTTTAAAAATCCTTTAATCATAGTTTCAAAGGCACTGAAATATAAAATGCGAAGCAACCCAACTTTACAGTTGCCTAAAGAGAAAGAATGGGGCTTTGGTCAAAAAGCTAGATGGAAAATTAAACACACATTAAAACATAGTTCATTTGCCTGTAGGGGTGGGCGGGTGGCTTGGGGAAGTGTTGGACAGCCTTCCCTCCGTGTAAGCTCTGCAATGGGATCAGCATGCAGGCCCAGGCAAATCTAGGCTGTGTCAGACAGTTCGGTTCAATACTGTAAAAGATTCATCTCACACAACCATACCGAGCCTGGGGCGACCACTCCATCGGCACTCTGCTGGTTGGGCTCTTGGAACAAAGTACCCAAACTGGTGGTTAATAGCAACAGAGCTCATCTCTCATCATTCTCAGGGGCTGGGAAGTTCAAGACCACCATGCTTGCAGGTGTGGTATTGGCAAGCCCTTGCTTTTTGGTCCTCATGTCCTCATGTAGGAAGAGGTGAACGGGAGGAGAGATATTCCCTCCCCCAACTTGAAACTATGAAGCCACTGGTTCAGAGACATCAAATAGTGTCAGAATGAGTGAAAAGAAAGAAGAAAGAAACAAAAATAAAGAAGAAAGAATATCTGTCCCATCTGAGTCACCACTAACTGAGCCCTCAGATCAGTCAGGCCATTTTATAACCTTAACCCAGCAAAGGAGCAACTTCAAATTGTACCTAAAAAGGTAACCACTCTCTCTTTCTATGTTATAGACAACAGAGACATTTCTTAGTGGTAAGTATCTCCCATCTCTGGGAAGACTACAATGAAGAAAAGAAATGTCCAGGAGAATGGAGTTCTTTGTCATGGTCTTCTTCCTGTGGCTAATAAGGCACTATCATAGACAAGGTGAGGTAGAAAGAAAGAGGTAAGTTTACTTGGGGTTATTGTGCTGGTCCAGAGGTCACATCTGTTGACTGCCATTTTCCTGGAGGATGCCTGAAGCACCACAGGACATTGTAAGTATGTCACAGACTCTTTGTCTTACAAAGCTGCCAGTATTTGGTTGTGGTGCCCTCTCCCTGGTGACTCTGTGCCATCCAAATCACCCATTAAAGCCTCAATTCTAAATATCGTAGATTGAATTTCCATTCTCTCAATGCATCACAATGGGCATTCACTTCCAATGTGCTTCACATTATTATTTCAATATGGAAGGGTCAATGTGCATCTGGGAGACAAACAATAACTTTGGCTCTTTCAATCAGAGAGATTTCTCATGGTTCCCTGGATGGGGTAAGAGCTTTAGCATTAGATTTGAATAAGCATGGAATCAACCTGGCCACCACTTCTTTGAGCTGTCATAAAGTCCTAAAAACACTCTAAGACTCAGTTTCCCCATCTCTGTGATGCTGTCTGTCTGACAGTACCATTGAGAATGCAGCCACACATGCAGAATATCTTTCTGGAACAATTGCTTTCAACACAGTGCCATATTTATTATGCCCTTGCAGTCTGTGGTTTGGGAATTCAAGAACAGCACGAGGGAGACAGCTTCAGTGCCTGTGACTCGCCGCTGCAGTGACTCGCACGCATGGCTGAGGTGGCTGAGCAATGAATTCAGCTAGGGCTGTTGACTGGATCACCAACCTCTCTCAGTGCAAGGCAACCCCAAGGGAGTGAAACATCTTACTGGCAGCTTGCGGCTATTGGCTAACATCAAAAGCTACCCTGGCACTTTAAAATACAGCCCCAATTCCTGGCATGCCTTCTGTCAAACTTTATAGTGTTCTTGGGAGACTCTAAAAGTCTGTCATTGCACATGAGTCAGATGCTTGGAGAAAAAGCAATAGGATGGAAGGCCAGAATTATTTGAGATGGTCTGAGTATATATGCAAGATTTAGGTTGTGGGTTTTTAATTGTGCTTGACTCATAATGAGCCTTGGGTAGGTCTGTTCTAAATCTCCTTGCCCATCCTGTGCTATAGCTTCTGCCTTTTAGGTAGTTTCTGCTTCACCCTGGCCAGGAACGCCGCCATTGACCAGCTCCATTCCTATCCTGTCTGGGTTTTAGGTTTCCTGATCCAAGCTCTCTTGGTCACCACCTTAACTCCCTGCTGTCTTTAGTTCAGACTGTCCGTCTTCTTCTGAGTCCATGATGATGGGAAGGTAGGAAGCACAGGCAACTACAGAGATGTGTGTGAAAATGTAGGATGTTGATGGGGGGGGACATACTGCTTAGTGTTCCCAATAAGATGAGCACTAAATAAAACTGTGTATTTGTTTCTTAAAGCATAAAATATCCTGAAGACACTGAACATTTTTAGAAGTTATATTATATGCATATTGAAATGTGTTCGTGCACAATACACTTAAAAAAGTGTGTATAGGGTCTCCTTGAGTAGGCCTGGTTGACCTTGAACTCATGATCCTGAAGTCTCAGCCTCCCAAGTCATCTTTCACTCTTGATTTTTTTTCTTTCTAGAAGATATGGCTAGTTTGCAACACTAGCTACTTAGCCCTTAAATGGCATCTCTTTTGTGGAGTATTAAAAGACTCTATATCTTCAAATGATTTGCACATTTTCTTTTCTATTATTCTACTACCTTCTGACCAGGGTAGGGGATAGTGATAATGCACTTCATGGGCTGCAATTGTCAGAAAAAGTGACACCTGCCACTGCCTCCCAGTCCTGATTACCCTCAGCATTCATGGTTTCTTAAAATGATTCTAGGGGGCTGGAGCGATAGTTCAGCAGGGAAGAGCATTGGCTGCTCTCACGGAGAACCCGGGTTTGATTCCCAGTGCCAGTATGGCGACCCACAACCATTGTAACTCCCCTTCCAGAGGAACTGATGCCCTCTGCTGACTTCCAAGGACACCAGACTTGCATGTGGCACAAACATCGTGCAGGCAAAATTCTCATCACATAAAATAAAATGAAACACTTTTGTTTTTAACAGATGATTATTTTTAGGAAGAGGAGGACTGTTGAGGAGGACTGTTGCAAATTTCAGATGTTGCAAATTTCAGATCGCTCAGGGGTGCATAATAAGAGTCATGCCTGAAAATTTAATTTTCTCTTAAAAGGTGAGGACCGCTTCTCTGAAACAACTGGGAGACGGAGTGAATGAGTCTGTAAATCTGCACCTGAGGACCAGCTGAGTGATAGAGACCGCAGCAGCATTGAGTAGGAAGCTTTCTCCCATGTTACTGTTCTTCCTGCCTTCTCTTGGCGTGGCATCTGTTTTACCCCCTAGCTGGCTAAGTGCCTGCACTTTGAGTTGCCATTTTTCTGTTTAATTTTTGTGGAATTATAATGGAACTCCCAAAGTCTACATATACCTCAGGCAGGCCTGTGGACTTTCAGATGCAGTCTCTATGTTTGAGCTTAGCTCTGTAGGGCTCTTTTCACCCCCATTTTTTTTCTGGAAGCTGCACAGGGAGTCAGAATGAAGCCATTCTAGCACACCTCCCTAAACTGGAGATGTAGTAGAATTACGAAGTCAGAAGCGTGTACTGTGCATGTGGGGAGGGTGGGGGGGCAAAGCTGTTCAGTTAAGTGTTGGAGTTTGTTTCACTGAGGGGACCACTCAGGCTGAAGACAAAGCCTTGCACTGTTAGGGGACTTGGGAAAGCTGTGTTTGTTAGATTTCAAACAGATAGTGGAGTCAGAGCTGGGACGGCTTAGGCGGGAGAAGCAAGGAACTCATGAAGCTAATAGGAATGTGTGCTAAGCTTGCCAGGAATCTCCACATAAAACTTCTAGGATCTTTGGCTTTTATTCTGGTTTTTGTTTTGTTTTATTTATTTATTTTTTTAACCTTTGACTTTAGAACAATTTTGAGTTTGCAGAAAAATTGTGAAACCATGCAGAAAGTTCCTGTAGCCTGCACCCACTTTACTGTTATAACCTTAAACATTTGTGCATTTGCCACAAGGGATGAGCCTGCACTGCCATATTTCTGTGATTAAAGGTCGCTCTTCATCTGCACCTTCTGAGTTGCTGCTGTTTTCCTAATCCAACTTAATGTCCTTTTCCTGCTCAAGATCCCACCGAGGGCTCCACAGTGCGGTTAGCTGTCAGTATCTTTAGGGTCCTTGCTTGTGGCAGCTTCTCTATATTTCTTTGTATTTGTTGTTGTTGTTGTAGTTGTTGTATATGTGTAATTGGGGTGGGGTGTGCATGTGGAGTTGAGAAGTGAATTTGCAAAGTCAATACTCTAGATTTATAGACACCAGTATGAGTTCTCAAATGTTTTTTCATACTTCTGGTTATAAATCATTATTACTTTACCTATTTCGTTACCTCAATTTGCTCCATTTTTGACTCTTAAAAAGAACCTTCAGTTGGTTCTTATGTCCATTTGACATCTCAACTATGTGCACATGTGTGTCGCAGCTTTTCTTACTTTCTAGTGGTATGAAATACTCTGGGATCATTTTATTTCCCAATTCAGTCCTGGGATTAGCCAATGCTTCCTAATTCTATTACTGGAAAATATGTTAAAAGATATTTTGATGTACTTGATGCTGCTGGGATGCCTGTGTTTGGTCCCTCAGCTGACAGACCACAGTGATGCAGACATGTCTACCAACTCACCTAGCAGTAATCCGTATTCAGTTGGCTGCTGTGCTTTGAAAACCCACTGAAATGGAATTGCTATTTGAACAGTGTTGAGGGGTAGTTAGGCCCCCGTGGAAGGAATTGTTACTCTTATAAAAAGGCAATTTCAGCTCTGTCTTGCCCACTCGCTCTGCCTTCCATCATATAATGGTACAGCTAGGACTCCTTTGCCAGATGGAAATGCTCCGCATCGGACTTCAAAGCCTCTGCAGCTGTGAACCAGTCATCTGCTGGTTGTAAAGCAGCAGACATGAATGCTCTGTTATAGCAGCATAAAACAAGCAAGACACTGCCTGTACAAAATGAAATAAAAGTAAAAACTGCTTCTCTTGAACTTTAACTCATCCCCACGTGGATGTTCCTATGCTCTTCTCCTTAATTATTTATATCTAATATCTAGCAATGAGGCACCAGACATTATTAAATTGTTTACCCTCAGTCACACAAATAGCAACACTAGAATTTTAGGCGTGGGGGAAATGTTCTTATGTAGAAAACAGTATTCATATGCAGTTTTCTCCATGGTTAGTCTCAGAGTCTTTTCATGAAGTGCTTGAATTAGCAAGCCATTATGATCCTGGAAGTAAATAGTTCCGTTATTTACAATATAGACATGCTACCTTCTTCACTTCATACCAGAGACTCCTCTTATCCAAATGATGTTTTAGGGGCTGGTGGAGTAGGTAGCTCAGTGGATAAAGGATCTTACTCCACAAGCTTGGGGACCTTGTTCAATCCCACAAATAGAATGATGGATGGAGAGAGTTGATGCTACAAAGTTGTCATCTGACCACTACATACATCCTATGGCATGGGGGCCCATATGCACACTTCATGCACATGTCATCATCTCATCATCATCATCATAATAATAAAATTATATGTTTCAAAATCACATATATTCAGGTTGATACTTAGTGCTGTTCACTGCTTTGAGTCCTGACAAATGCACAGTACCATGAGTCCACCACAATGTGTGAAGTGTATGGCAGCACGGACCTAACAAACCTGTGCCTCACGTGTTCAGTTCCTTACTCCCCAACCCATTGGGCACACTGCTCTTGTTTTATGTTTGATTAAGTTTTTTTTTCTTTTTTGAGACAATCTAACTCTGTTGGCCTGGTGCTTACTATATAAGGCAGGTTGACCTTGAACTCATGGCTGTTCTCCGACCTTTTTTTTTAAACTTTTATTTATTTATTTATCTGCCTTGGTGTTTGCCTGGAACTGGAACTATAGACAGTTGTTAGCTGCCATGTGGGTGCTGGGAATCGAACCCGGGTCCTCTGGAAGAGCAGCTGGTGCTCTTAACCGCTGAGCCATCTCTCCAGCCCCTGTTCTCCGACCTTATTCCCCAAATGCTAAGATTATAGGCCAAGCCCCTATGCCAGACTGTCACTGCTGTTTGTGGTCGGCTTCTTTCTCTCTTTTCAAGAAGATACAAGAAGTGCGTTGGAGTGACTGTGACTGAGAAAAGAAATAGTGACACTTTCGGGGGCCAGAGACGCATGACCCATGGTCCTGCTGATAAGACAAAACCAAAATGGAAGTCACTTATTCTGGGACATCATTTCATGACACATGGGTTTTAAAAGCTTTTTTGAATGCTCTCTTTGTGCTAGACACAAAAACAATGAAGAAGACAGTCCTTTAAAAAGGATTTGCTTATTTATTATTTTGTGTGTGCGTGCACGCCTTCACGAGTTTATGGGCAGCACATGAAGGGAGGAACCCTCAAAGGCCAGAAGAAGGTGTTGTTATCCCCTGAATCTGGAGCTCCAGGTGATTGTGAGCCACCATGTGAGTGCTGGGAGCAAACCTGAGCCTTCTGCAAGAGCAGTGGCATTGTTCCAACCCCAAGACAGTCCTTTTAGAACATATATTTCATTTTGTAAACAGAGAAAAAATTAAAAAATTTAAAAGAAGTCTATCTGAGCTTTGCTGAAAGCATATGATTTATTTTCTGCTTAAGATCATGAGTGAGTTTGGAACTATCTTAGAAAGATAATTATAAATGAATAACAATTCATAGTGGACTATGACTAAGATGTTTGCCACAGTGAGGCCTGTCTTCCTAGGAAGCCCCCTGACCTGATACCCCATCCTTTCTCCTTTTCCTCTGGCAAATCAGTTGAGCTGAGGTCAAGCCATTATGGGCTAGAATACTATGCTTTCCACTGGGCTCTTGATCCCAGCCCAGCACCAGTGTGTACTCCCCTGAGATCTCAGCTTCAGGGCCACTTCCAGATCCTTCCACACAGTGCTCTCTTGCCAGTGTTGCCTGAAGGACTGTGCATGAAGCAGAAGAGCAAAATTAAAGCCAGTCTGCTTCAGGGCTAACAGGGATCTCTGTCACGAGTCAGTGGAAGGCCATTAGGCACAAGGCTTTTCCTGTTCTTTTTCTGCAAGTTTCCATACCCACCCCAGCCTCTGGACCCATGGGGAAGTGCAGTCTGCCACTCTGGCTAGGAAGCTGGAGTTTCACCACAAAAAGAAAACTGGTAACATTTCTTAACAACTCATCTTCCATTGCTGGAAGCTAGAGAATGTTTTTAGTGTTCTCTGTTGATGGATAGAGACCCAAGGGTGAATTAGCCCTGTTTACAGATCCGTTCTTAATCAATTCTGCCATTTCCGGGCCTTATAAAGAATTGACTGAGCTCCACAAAGGTCAGCACAGTGGGACTGAATCATGAGAACTTTGTCCATTCCCTCAGTAGCTGACCATGTCTTTCAGGTAAGAGGTAAGGCTCTTACTCCTACAAATTAGACAGACCCATTCACCAGAGTCAGGAGGGTGATCCTTTTTGAAGACTCACAGAGCATACGCATCTGGTTCTATTTCTAGTTGCCCACTCATTTGCAGGCGTTAGTGTCAAAAACAACCACCACCCCTCCCCAGTTCCCACCTTGGGATCCTTGTCTCTAAGTAGGAGTAATTCCACCACTGTTTGAAAACCATTAGAGCACAAATACAGGAAGGGCTGAAAAATATTTACAATTAAAGGCTTGGGGGTGTGGCTCAGTGGTAGAGACTTCCTTAGCTTGCTCATAGTCCTGAGATTGATTCTCAGCAACACATACACTCAGAGAGAGAGAGAGAGAGAGAGAGAGAGAGAGAGAGAGAGAGAGAGAGAGAGAGAGAGAGAGAGAATGAATATGAGGAGGGGCAGGGGGTGCTATTGAGTTTATTGTTACTATTATTAGTTGTTAAGTAACATTTAGTAGGTGCTTATTCTAGCCCCTTTCCATTCATTATATATATATGTATTTTATATATATATAATTCAATGATAACATAACTTAACAAGGTAGAAGCCATTGTTACTAACTATTTAAGGTTGGTACAGTGAGATGTCAGAATTATCAGAACTGGCAGGGGATTTTATTTTATTTCGACTGATTGGGTTTGAAACAGGGTCTGGAGGTGACTTTAAGTCCTTACCCTCAGCTGAGCTCTGACAGTAGAAACTGCACAGAAGTGAATAAACACTCTGTGATAGAGGTTCTCAGATGACTCCCGCATAACCATCACCTAAGTTAAAAGCAGCTTTTTGCTATCACTGATTTTATGAAGCATTCTGAAGTTAAAAAGCATCAAATGTGAAAAATGAATGTGTGTCTGGAGTTGGTAAAAATTGGTAGAAGCATAGGCATTCCCTGCCATGTTCTATGAGTCAGGTATAGACGTTTTTTACATACATACGTGTGATAGGTGTATGTCACACATGTGTACCAGGCCTTTTATTTGGGACAACAACCAGCTCCCAAATCAGAGACATATTATTAGTATTGAATGCTCAGCCTAGCTTAGGCACATTTCTGACTAGTGCTTTTAATTTAAATTATTCTATTTTTCTTTATCTACTCTGCCTCAGGGCTCGTTACCTTTCATACTTCTGTATATCTTACTTCCTCAGCTTCTCTTTGTCTTGTTGGCTGGGGTCTGCCTGGTTTCTTGCCCTGGGGTCCCCCACCACCCCCTTCTTCCTTCTTTCTTTCTTCTATTTATTCTCTGCTTCTGAGCCCCGCCTTTCCTTTCTCCTGCCTAACTATTGGCTGCTAAGCTTTTTATTGGTCCAATCAGGTGCCTTAGGCAGGCAAGCAGAAACAAATGCAACACATCTTTACATAATTTAACAAATGCAGCAGAAACAAAAGTTAAAGTAGTATTCTGCAGCATAAACAAATGTAACACATTCTTATATAGTTAAAATAATATACCACAACACGTGTTTTTTGTTTTCTAACTTTCTTTCAATTTATTCTTTGTGTCTTTCACATGATGCATCTTGGCCTCATTTATTTCCCCATCCCTTTGTATCTGACTTCTGCCCTCACAACATCAACCCAAATAAAATAAAATTTAAGAGACAGAAAATAAAAAAAAATCTCCTCGGGCTGGAGAGATGGCTCAGCGGTTAAGAGCACCGTCTGCTCTTCCAGAGGACCCGGGTTCGATTCCCAGCACCCACATGGTAGCTAACAACTGTTTGTAGTTCCAGTTCCAGGCAAACACCAAGGCAAATAAATAAATAAATAAAGTTTAAAAAAAATCTCCTCATGGAAGCCATAATGTGACATAGTGAGTCATGCAGCAAACTCCTTTATCCATATGTCCTCATGTGCCAGTGTTCATTTCAAAGAATCAATGGTCTGGTTTAAGGCCTGTTTCCTGTACACTATTGATGCTGGGCCCTCACTAGTAATTCTCTTGGATATCCTGTTGTTGTCCTGTGTCATGGAGATCCTGTAGCTTTGTGTCTGTAGGACTAGTCCCTTCACCTGCTGCAGCAGATCACAGGGTGGATGTTGTTGGGGTGAGCCAACTCATAATCCTGGTTCTAGGTCTGGGTAATTGCAAGGTTGGTTAGCCTGCCAGCTCTCCCGTGTTCTCACCACCAGGGTGAGCTCTCCAGCATTGCCCAAGCTAGTTCACCCCTTGCAGTAAGAAGCAAAGGGCAGGGCCAGTTCTCCTGCTTACACAGTTTCAGGGGCAGCTCTCCAAAGCCTTTAACTTCAGCGCCAACTCTACTGTGTTGTCCAGTGAGTGCCACGGCTGGTGAAGGGCAGGAATAGCTCTCCTGCTCTTAGGACCTCAGGAACAACTCTTCCACCTGCCACAAGAAGCAAGGAGCATGGGGAGGCATCTCTCCCTTGTCTACCATATGGCCAGACTCCCATGCTCACATTCTCAGAATGGCTCTCCTGTGCCTGGGTCAACAGGGTCATCTCTGTTGTGCTGCCCAGACAAGGTGCAGGGCCCGATTTCCCAAGTGTTGGAGCTGGTAAAGAAGAGGGTCAGTTCCTTCTCCAGCTGGAGGTGGTAGGTGGAAGGGGGAGGGCATCTTTTCCTCACCACCACTACATTACAGAGAAGGGAGATAGTACCAACTATGTCCCTCTCATGCCCTCAGGGCTGGCTTACCTACACCCTTGTCTACAGGGTCAACTCTACTGTGTGCCCAGGCAGGTCGAAGTGCCCATTCTCCCAAGTGCTGCAGCTGGTGAGGGGTAAAGGAAGGAGGGTATGTTTCTCTCACCCATGCCACCACATAGCAGACAGAGAGATGCAACCTGCTTCCCCATCCTCATATCTTCGGGGCCAGCTCACCCATGCCCTGTGAACAGAGTCAGCTCTATTGTGCTACCTAGGTGAGGTGTAGGATCCATCCTCTCTCCTGAGTGCTTCAGCCAGTGAGGGTCAAGTCTAGTTCTCCCTAGTGTTTCAGTCAGTGAAGGATGGGGCCAACTCAACCCTAGCCCTATTCTCTAGGCTTTCAGTGGTATCAGGAGCCTTGGACATCACAGACTGTTGAACGATAAACTCGGACATGGGTCCTGGCAGCATCACCATGGCCCTGGGTGGCACTCATGTCACCCACCTCAACCCACTTCTCACCACTTTTACCTCTTCAGATATGCTTCTGTCCACAGGAAATGAACCATTCTGTCTCTCTCTCCCATACCACACCATACATTTGCTCAATATAATAATGCCCATCTTCCCAGGCCACAGTACACCAAGCAGGCCTGTGTTTTCTCCTTGAGGCCAGAGGCCATCCACCCATGCCTTTCTGGGGGTCTCTGCCAGTCCAGCTCATCATGGTGCTAGGCAGAAACATGCTTCATTCTAGGAGCAAGAGGCAATCTACTCCAAGCCTGTGTGTGAGAAAGTCTCTCTGTCTGAGACGTGTGTGTATGTGTGTATGTGTGTGTATGGGCGTGTGTGTGTGTGTGTGTGTGTGTGTGTGTGTGTGTGTGTGTGTGTGTGTATGTGTTTAGCTTGACTGGGAGATAAAGAAAAAAGTAAAAGTTGATTAGGAACCCAAGTTATGTGTGTTTCCATCAGTATAAAACACTACAGAAGTTTTTTCCTGGGGTCTTTGGTACATTTCTCATAGATAAGAAAATCCACTATGAATATGTATATTAATTTATTTAATTAAATGACCATAATGTTAGAAAACCAATGGGAAATTGTAAGCATTCTTGTAGAATGAAAGGGAATAAACAATAAGTCAGAGATATATTCTGGATTTTTTGATGTGGAAATATTATAATTTGAATTTTTACTTTTATCTTCATTTTAATTAGTTTATGTTTTAACGCAAAAATGCATTACTTTTACAGTCACAAAAATCATGGTGATACTGCACATTTGACCTTTACTTCAAGTTTGTTTGCAAACTTTTATAGAGATCTATAGCTACCTCACAATACATCATTGCATCATTGGCAGAGCATTTTTCCTATGAGAGCTTAGATAGCGTCTGTTTAGACCTCATCAGAATCCTTGGGGATGTTCTTGTCCTCTGTTGGGAGCTGTAGAGAGCAGGTGATGGATAAGCTGGCAGATTTTCATCCCATTTGAGAAACTGGGAAGTGCCTCTGGGGATTGGCAGTGATTCATCCAGGAGTAAGCAGAGAGTCCAGGATCTGAGATGAGTCCCAAGAAGCTCCAAGTTCTAGTTGAATAAGATGTCTAGACATGGTTAGGAATGTCCACACCAGTGTAAAATGGTTGTTCAGCATTATCCAGTCTTCAAATGCTGGTCGCATTCAACATGCAGTGTGTAGCCTGTTGCAGGGAAATTATTAAGACTCAAATGCAAATGCTAATTGCTTAAAAAATTTTTTAGGATCTAGTTCATCAATTTTTATCTATTGGTAAAGGTTGAGTTTTATTGTGGTTAGCACACATAGTACAATCAAAGGGTCTCACTGTATCTAGATTGGAATATATTAATAAATTAGTATTTGAAGCAGAGATGTATCATAATTTGAAAAGTTTCCTTATGATTTTAGCATCTGAAAATACATACAAACTTTGTTTCCATTTCTGTTTAACAAGAAAACTGAAGACTAATCCTCCGACTCCTACACCATAAAACTTTTGGCTTTATTTAAAGGCAATTACATTATTTGCTACTCCCAATTTTCTGGGAAGCCATTTTTAATCTGAATAAAATTAGTTATGTTAGAATTTACCATGAAAAATGAGTATATTAATAAGCAATGCTCTTCTTCCCTTGCTGTTTGAGAGGGTACATCCAAACATAGATCCATTTGATTCTGAACAGGTTCTAGTAGATATTAAATGAGTTAAAGTTATTATTACTTTTACCTATTTGTTTTTTATTTAGAAGGAATCCGTTGAGAAGCGAGAATGACTGGGAGGGGCAGGAGGGGGAAGGGAGTTTGATACATGGATAAAAAATGAGACTTTATTCATAAAAAAAAGAAGGAATCCATTGCTTTTCTAGACAATGGGGGTGGCGCATATACAGATTTTGATAGAGACTTAGTTGTGTGTCCAGCCTCAAATGATGCACATATTTTTCTGGACACACAAGTTTATTCTTATGAGTAACACTGAGGAGCCTTCATAAGCACCAAATTGTAGAAAACTGCCAAGAGCAGCTGTGACTCAGTGACTCATGTATTTTGAGCAGAGAACATCCAGTAGCTCAGCGTTTTCCCCTATTATTGATTACACTCTATTAGTGCTCCCAAGGGTCTCTCATCAATATTTAATGATGAAAAGGGATGTCTTGGCTTAGGGTATGGAGATTAATCTTATCAACCAATTTACAATATAGTTATAAATATCAGACCCAGAAACTTCTATAGCATTAGAGGTACCAAAGGCACCATTTGATGTTAGATTTTTGAAAGAGTATATATCTATATCCTGAGAATGGGAATTTAAAAAAATTCTTGGCACCTGGCAGACATTGAGACACACCCAAGTATCATTCCTAAATCATGATCAGAGTGACACAGTTTCTCCTTAGGCTGAGCAGACTGTGCTGTCGGGAAGATGAGACCATCCCAGGGTCTGGAACCTTCCCTTTCAATTCCTGAGTAATGTTTGAAATGTCAGCACTGGCTGGGTGCATTCTACACCATATTAGAACCATCCATTACCCAAGGTCGGAGTCCAGACACTGAGGCTGTCATATGAATGTGTTTCTGAGATTCTAACTGCAAGATGGCAACTCAGGAAGTGTTCCGTGTCTCAAATTAGAATGTGGCAAATTTAATTCTATCTAGCCCAGGTACTAGAGCCATTAATATGAGGCATTCTTTGAGACACTATGCTTCTGAAATAAAATGCCATCAACCGTTTTCATGCTGGCAGGGACAAATGACAAGAACAGTTTATCTTGGAAATAGACCACCACTCTAAGAGGTCATTCAGGCAGTCATTGCCAGTACTGCTTTGGTTTCAGACAGATCTCAAATACAAGTCACTTTTCATCTCAGAATTAAATGGAAACTTGCAGTCAAGGGCAATTTGACGGCCGAGTAGTCAATGTGTCCTATTTTTTTTTTTTTTTTTTGTCTTTTGGTCAGGGTCTTGGTGTTGCCTGGAACTCAGTATATAGTCCAGGCTGGCTTCAAACTTATGATGACCCAACCCTAACCTCTTCAGTACTGAGATCACAAGTGTGTGTCATTGTAATATTCATCCATCTAAGGGACACTATAAGAAGTCATAGACAGACTCCCTGTATGTTCCTTGTATGATGGTACTATTGAAAATACTCTCACCCCTCCTTTTTTTTAGCTTATATTGTTCAACTATCTATACTCTGCTCAGAAGCTGTTATCTCTGAAATGGATTCGTGGCTCCATTAGAAAGAATCCTTCAGTTTCCTCTTCTCTGTTTTAGACATTGAAGGGTGTGCCCTAGGAAGGTGTGTTGGGCATGCTGGCTCTGTGGTCATTGTACAAAATTAGGCAGAAGCCAGCATATAAAGATGGTAATTGGAGACATCTCTCACCAGATGCAGAGTGATGGTACATGTCACTGAGTGATTTTTTTCGACAGCATGGCAATGTCTGCAACTTATTACAATCTACCTTGTCATAGCAGTTTTAGACTGGGGTTTCAGTTAGGACTTTATAGACTGTGGGTAGGGGATATTAAGTCCTAGTTATATTTGTATCTTTCTTGGTTTAAAAAAAAATAAAGGAAGGAAAGAAGGGAGGGAAGGAAGGAGGGTAAAGAAAGAAAAAGAGAGAGAAAGAAAGAGAGGAAGAAAGAAAAAAGAAAGTTGTCATTGAGCACCCACTTGTGTTGGGGACCAACCCGGGTACTGGTGACCCAGTGAGGAATAAAGTACCCTCTGTCTGTTCTGTTGGGCTGGTCACTATGCAAACCATCAAGTGGAAAATGTGTAACTAGTGGATGCTAAAAGGTTCTAGAAGCCTTCCCCGCTAGGAAATGGGGTGGAATTGAACTAGTGAAGGGAAAGATAAAGGTGTACTGGACAGTGACAATCTAGGTGCTCAAAGGCTCTGAGGGAAGAGAAGGCACAGTGTGGCCCAAGTGTAGTTATGGCTCCAAGTGGAGCGTGGATCACAATGAGGCTGGAAAGGTACAGAAGCAAAATCAGAAAGAGCCCTTTGTTCAAGCAAAGGACTAGATATTTGTCTACAAGATGAAAAGGAGCTTCTGGAATGCATTGGTGAAGAAGAAAGAAAAGTAATCAGACTTGAGATTTCATCTCTCTCTCTCTCTCTCTCTCTCTCTCTCTCTCTCTCTCTCTCTCTCTCTCTCTCTGTGTGTGTGTGTGTGTGGTATGTGCGTGCACGTGTGGAAGTTGAAAGTAGATGCTGGCCATCTTCCTCTGTCAATTTTTATGACATTTTGGGGGACAAAGTCTCTCATTGAACTTGGGATTTTCCCCTTGGATGAGGCTGGCTAACCAGTGAGTCTCCAGTATTATCCTGTCTTACCACCACATTCCCAGCATGCGCCACTATGCCTAGCTCCTATGTGTGTTTGGGAATCCTTATGTTTGTACAACAAACATTTTACCCACTGAGATGTATCCCAGCCCAGATTCATAAATCTCAAAGGATTCTCTGGTGATAGTGATGGGCAGAGAGAGAGTGTGGGTAAGACCAGGCATTTGCAGTGAGAAGGTAAGTGGGAAATGCAGTAGCTAGCAATGGTTTCACTAAGAGGCATGGGTCAATATCTCCAACATGAACAGAGAAAGAGTATTTGGAAGAACCTAAATTATCTCCATGAATACTTTATTTTCATCTTTTTTGATCTCTTATCATTTTGTTGACAGACTGTTTTTGCCTTTAAAAAAAATCAGAGAACTATGTGCTTTAGAGGGGGATCAATGGTTAAGAGCACTGGCTGCTTTTGCAGAGGACCATACCCTTCTCAGCACCCACATGGCAATTTAGAGCCAACTGTAATTCCCGTTGCAGAGGATCTGACACCCTCTTCTGGCTACCCCAGGCACTAGGCATGCACATGGTGCACATGCAAACACACAGGCAAAACGTTCATAGATATAAAATAAAAATAATATCTATTTATCGTCTATCATCTGTCTGTCCATCCATCCATCCATCCGTCCATCCAATCATCCAATTTAAATAAAAACTAGAGAACTGGGGTATTCTGCAGAGAATTTGGTCTGCATCCAAGCATAGCTGATACCCATGATGTTGAGGACATTAGAGCTTGCATTAGTTACTTTTCTTATTGCAATGGAAACAACCACTTAGCAGAGAACTTATTCTGGCTCAGTCTGCCCACTATGGGCAGTGCCACCTCTAAGCTGTCCAGGATGCTATAAGAGCAAGATGAGCAAGCCATGGGGGAATCCAAACAAGTCCTTTGCTATGCAATTTACTTTTAGTTATGATGTTCTGCCACAGCAATAAAAAGCTAACTAAGATAATGATCATTATTCTGTATCTTTTTGGTAGGCATTTTAGACGTATCCCTAGACCCTATTAATAAACTTAATAGTCTACGGGGCAGTGTGTGTATAGTGTACATAAAGTGGATCTTACATAAGTTTTCCAAAGTGCTTCTTCCAGTTTACACATTTATTAGCAATTCTGAGATCACTTATGTGATCTGGACACACTGGAGGTCAATAATATGAACTGGATTCTAGCCGTTCTGGATATAATTTTCATTGTCCTGATGAAATACTGTATTGTCTAAAATAATCACAAAGTCCCTTTGGGCCATGACACCTTTTCACTTCTGCCTGCCCCTCAGCCCAAACCATTGTCATACAGTTTTAGTTTGTTATGGCAGGGAGACACTTGTGCCTGTGGACTTCCTGGTTATTTATTGCTGTATTACAAATGGCCCCAGATGCTGTTCTTCACAGTAATGCTCTCTTTCATTCGCTTATGCATGTGTTTTTTAAGGAAGGTTCAATAGGACAGGCTTGCTCTTCACAGGCATCATCAGCTAGGAAGGCTCAAAAGGGCAGGAACGTGACTCCCAATTGCTGCTGTTCCCTGAGCTGAGTGGCAGAAGCCTCAGTTCCTATTTTTCCTGGTATTTGTGTGTTTTTCATTTCTTCCTTTTCTTCCTTCTAACTTTCTGATTTGCTGCTGCTACTGGTGTTGGTGTTGATGTGTGTCTGTGTAAAGGTGCACATGTGGGTGTGTGGCATGAGCATGTGTGCACATGCACAGCAGGCCCAGGGATAACACTGGCTTTCACTCCTCAGCAGGTATCCACTCTCCATCCCCCTCCCTTCCTTTTCTGAGACAGGTCTTTCTTTCATTGGTCTGAAGCCCTCCTAGCAGCTTAGGCTTGTCTGGCCAGTGGGCTCCAAGGATCTGTCTGATTCTACTTCTGTACTGGATTTAAACACACACCACCATGCTGGGTTTTGTTTTGTTTTGTTGTTGCTTATTTTTGTTTGCTTGTTATTTTAAAATGGATTTTGAGCATCAAACTCAGTTCTTTGCGCTTACAAGGCAAATACTTTACTAATATGTAATCTCTTTAGTCTTTGCTTATATCACTTTACAATATGGTGGCTGAACATGGATAAAAAAGACTTTATTTTATAAATAAAATAAAATTAAAATAAAAAACAAAACAATATGGTCATTGAATTCTAAGGTAAGTGTCTAAAGAGAACTAAAAAACTATAATCTTTGGCCATGTAGCCCCAGAAATTAGATAGTATTGCTTCTGTCCTATTGCATTAGTCAAAATAGTCACAAAGACTCATCCAGTGAGTCCTTCCCATGAAGAATATGCACTGTGCCTTTGAAAGAAACAGTGACAACATGCCGAATGAGCTTATGGGTGGGAAGTATCATCATAGGTATTGCTGGAAAACATAATGTGTTGGGCTTTCTTTTCACACAGCTAACGACATCTTATAGTTGGGAAACATTTTTAACTTTAAGTCAGGCTTGCCAATCTTTTCCTTCATGGTAACGCTGTGAATAATCTGCTTGCATTAGGTTTGTATGTTATCATCCTAACACTGACTGTTACCCTATAAGGCAGCTCTCACTTGCAGATGAACCTTAGCTTTTATAGAAGGACTAGAAAGAGAGAAGTAAAATGCTGGGCCCAGGTCTGACTCTCAAGGTCAGGGTCTTGATCCCGATTCTCAGGGCATCCTAGCATGTGGCATGTACTGCTCTTCCTAAGGAGCCTGTGGTCACCAAGCTGACATCTGTGCCCCACCCCTAGGGGTCATTATCTCTCTGGAAGCTATTTTGCCTGTTACATGCTCTGTCTACTTGCCCAGAACCAACACTTGATGGCAAACAGACTCCGGTGACATATGGATCATCTTCTGAAAAGGTGTGAGGAAGAGGTAGCTTTCAGATGACAAGGACTGACCTTAGGTCTGAGCTCAAAGGGCTCCTGTTGTATCTTATGTTTCTGTTGTGTTTTTGCTGTCCTTTTAGGTTTGTTTTTTATCTCAGCATAGAAAAACAGGGTTCAGAAGGAAGAAATACATATTTTCAGCTTATGTGGCCCTTTCAGTGGCCCTAAAAGTAGGTTCTGGTTTAGGTATCAAATATAAGTAGCTATATTTTTAAGCATAACCATTAGCAGTACCGTAAGGTAAGAAAACTGCCCATTCCCGACTTACCAGGTTGATGTGAGGATAAAATGAGCTAATGGACTGGAGTTGGTGCCAAGCGCAGAGAAGGCATTGCCTCTCTCCCTCAATTAAAACAGCCAGGCCTGCTCAGGAGACAAGTCAGCAGAAGACATGCAGAGACACTCTTAACCAGAGCACAGTTCAAGAAACTTCTGTGGTCCAAATAATGTCATTACACACACACACACACACACACACACACACACACACACACACACACACACACCTATATTTTAGAGTAAATTGCATTACTGGGCACTAGGAAGCCTGGCAGCCTTCTGGGGCTGTTCCTTTCCTCACCTGAACTACCAGGTAATTTGCATTGAGTGATTCATTAGTGGGTGAAAGAGGCATCATAGACTCTGCCTCTTCTTTTTGCAGGGTTTCTGTTGAAATGAGAAAGAGGTGGGAAGTATGATGAGATGGTCATGTTTTGTTGTTATTTGGGCTTTTGTTATTTATTTATTTTTAACTTTCATTGATTCTTTGTGGATTTTATATCATGCATTCTGATCTCCACTTTTATCCCCCTAGACTCTGCCCCAAAACTAAACCAAACAAATCAAAAAGAGAAGAATCTTGTCTCCCCCTTGATCACACAGTTTGCCCTTTAGTCCGTTCGTCTTTACTTGCAGGTTAGTGTTCGTTGCCACGAGGCATTGGTTTGGTGTGAGGCCTCTGATTTCTGATACATCATGGTAAAGGGCTCTCCTGGGACTCCTCTTGGAGATCCTGCTGTTGTCCTGTGTCCTGGAGATCCTGCTGTTTTGGATCCATAGGTTAGTTCCCTTCACATGCCCCAACAGTTCACAGATGAGGTGAGTGTTGGGATGGGCCAACTCCTAGCCCTGGTTCTGGGCTGGGTGGTAGCTGGGCTGGTCAGCTTACTTGCTTTCCCTCATCATTATTACTGGGGTGAGCTCTCCAGCATTGGCTCAGCTAGCTCACCCAATGGAGCCTGTAACAAGGAGCAGGGCCAATTCTTCCGCTCTCAGGTCCTCAGATCCAGGTCACCCACACTCACATCACCAAGGCCAGCTCTACTGTTTTGCTTGAGAGAGGTACAGGACCCTCTCTCCTGATTGCTGCAGGGGGTATCCAGGGGTGGAGGGTTAGCTGTTCTGATTTCATGCCCGCAGGGCTGGCTCGCTTGTGCCTTTCTCTCTACAACAGGGTCAGCTCTAGTGTGGGGCCTGGGTGGAGTGCAGAGCCTGCTCTCTTGTGTGTTGCAGCCAATGAAGGTCAGTGCTAGCTCCCCCATTCTTGTGACCCCCCCCCAACACACACACCAGCTCTCACCTACTGCAAGTGGCAATGGGTGAGGTGGGAGGGCATTTTTCTCTCACCCATGCCATGGCAGATGAGATGGGTGAGTTCAGCTCTTTGGCTCTCACGCCCTCAGGGTCAGCTCATTTGTATCCCTGACCTCAGGATCAGGCTTAGTGTGCTGCCCAGGTGAGCTGGACTTCTGTAGTACAGGGTGGGGGCCATCATTCTTGACTTTTTTGAGGAGAACAGCAGGGCATGGTTCCAATGACCCCCTATGCTAACAAGAGCCATGGGCATCATCACAGATCTCAGTTGCCGTGGGAGGATGAATCCAGGGCTCTCGGCAGCAGCTAAGGCCTGGATGTTATAATGGCCTCAGTGGTAGCACAGGCCACCCAGATCAATATAGCCCTGATGGCAGTATGGCTCTCAGGCACCAACATGGTCTCAGGTGGCTGACCAGACCATGAGTATTTTCACAACTATCAATGGTAACAGGAACCATAGACCCTGGCCACTGTGTGGCCAGCTATGGCCCTAGACAGGGGCCCAGGCCTGGCTCCCTCCATGGCTGTAGGTGGCAGCACTGGCCACTCTGATCAGTATGGACCCTGGTAGTGGCCTGGTTTTTGGATTTGGCATAGTCTCAGGTGGCTGACCAGTCCCCGGTCATCCAAATGGCCCTCAGTGGAAACAGAAACCATGGACACCAGCCAAGATCATGGCTGCCGTAGGGCCACAGACTCAGACATGGCCCTTGCCAGGAGCCCTGGCCCAGATACCATGGCCCTGGATGACAGGCCATTCAAATCAACATGGCCCCAGTGGTGGCAAGGCTCTCAGACACCCTCATGGCTCCAGGTTCCTGTCTAGACTCCGGGCATCCATGTGGTCTTTGCTAGCAACAGGGGCCACAGACATTGCTACAGATCCCGACTTAGGCAGAACTATGAACTCTACATGATCGTAGGCAGCAGCCTAGGCCTGGATGTCACCATGGCCCAAGGTGGCAACACAGACTACTCAGATCATCATGGCCCCCATAGCAGTGTGGTCTTCAGATACCAACATGACCCAAATGGCAGCCCAGACCCTTGGCATCAGCATGATCTTTTATGGTATCAGGAGCTATGGGCATCAACAAAGATTTTAGCTGTGTGTAGGGCCACAGACACAGGCATGTCCTTTAGCAGCAGCCCAATGTTGGCCACACAAATTGGCTTGGCTCTGGAAGCAACATGGCCCTTGTACATCAACATGGTGCCAGGTTGTAGAGTAGACTCTGGGCATCTATGTGGTTTTTGGTGGCAACATCATCTCAAACCTCAGCTGTAATAGAACCACATACTCAGACATGGCCCTAGGCAACATCCCAGGCCCAGATGTCACCATGGCCCCAAGTGGCATTGCTAGTCATCTGGATTGGGATGACCCTCACAGCAACATGGCCCTCAGACATCAACATGGCCCCAGATGGTAGCTTAGAATACAGGCTTCTATATGGCCTTCAGTGGCAACAGGAGCCACAGACAGCAACACAGGACACTTCAGCTGCTTCAGGACCTTGGACCAAAATGTGGCCCTTGGCAATAGCCCAGGCCTGGACATCTCCTTGCACTCCAGTGGACAGTAGGCCATTCACATCAACCCATTCCTTACTACCCTCACTTCACCTGAACAATCTCTCTCCCCAACTCAGGAGCTACTCGGCATCTCTCCCTTCCATTTCCCCACACTGTACTCACTCACCATAATGGTGACCCAATGCTCAGTGTTAGGGCTCCTGGGTTAGCCATGGTGGCACCTGTTGAGTCTTGCCACCCCCATCACAAGGCATGGCATGCAGCAGTTGATTTTCTTCTCTTGTGTGCTTGGGCCTAGATACCACAAGCAGAACTTGGTATGGTGACGTATGGGTTGACTTGAAGCCCCCAGACCAAAATGTCTTGGGGAGGGAGCCATCTGACTCCATCACTGGCTTAGGTCTGGAAAGTCCCCAGTGGCTTCTTGTTGGTTATATCCCCTCCTCCAAATATTTAATTTTTGAGACTGAATCTCTCTACATAGCCCCAGATGTCCCAGAACTCACTATTGATTTTCAAAAAAGGGTCTCCTTGCATAGTTTAGCCTGACCTCAAACCTGAGATCCTTTTACCTCAGCTTCCCATTGTAGATCAAGGAGGCTGTCCTTTTAACTTCAGAACAACTGCCCCAATTGTAGTGGGATTATGCTGGTAATGTAAATATTTGTCCTGCCTATTGGTTTAATAAAAAGCTGATTGGCCTAAGGCAAATAGGAAGTGTGGGTGGGGCTACCAGGCTAAGAAAACTTAGGAACATCTCAGAGCAGACAGAGACACCAGACACAGATGCCAGAGTCACTGGAGCTGCCAGGAGATGCAGAGGAAATGCTGCTCTGAGAAAAGGTACCGAGCTGCACAGCTGAACAAGATGGATTACATTGAGAGCAAGTGCTAGCAAGTTATATGCCTGAGCCCTAGGTCAATCAGTGTAAAAATAATAGAAGTGTTTGTGTGATTCTGTGACTCTGTGGAACTGTGAAACTGTGGCTCTGTGGGGCCGAACCTTGAGGCTAGGCCCGGAAAGTCTGGGCCAGAACCATTTGCAACACCTAATAGCTATGGCATACGGCAAGGCAGATTGTTTATTTTTAATATTTATTTTATTATGTCTATGTATGTGAGTTTGGGTGCCCAGAGAAGTCAGAGGTATCAGATTGCTGCTGTCAGAGGCAGTTGTGAGGTTGTGAGCTGCCCTAGGTAGGCACTGGGATTTGAACTTGAATCCTCTGCAAGGATAGTATAAGCTCTAAACTGATAAGCCATCTGTTCAGTCCTAAATAGTTAATTTTGAGCTTCTTGCTTTATTTTAAGAGAAAATAGAGTAGCATTTTATGTAAGTTCAGCAATTGGTAAATGCCAAAAATCAAAAAGATTCTAACATTAGAGGAAATTACAAACTCTAATCATGGAAAAGCTGAAAAGTAGCTAGTGTTTATTGAGGGATGTTTGGTATCTTTCTAGGATTCTTCAGGGCTCATTGGTAGAGCACTTGTCATAGGTAAAAGCCCTGGGTATATCTCCATTTAATCCCCATAACAGCTCTATTCGGTACCAACTCTTCCGTTCACAGAGACAATCAGATACAAGGAGAGATGGGCTCCAGCAGAGCTTACATCACAGTCTTCCTGAAATACAGGATTAAATGCTAACCCATATTAAAGAGCCACCAGAAGGCTAGCCTAACCATGACTAAAATGGCTAACATGGGGACAAATGGGGAAAAGGAATCTTGAGAAAAATGTGTATTTCTCGGGCTGAGAAGAAGCGGGAGAGTAGCCCAGTAGTAGAACCTTGTCTAGTAAATGTGAGGTTCTTGGTTTAACATGCAGCATAAAAAGGAGAGAGAGAGAGAGAGAGAGAGAGAGAGAGAGAGAGAGAGAGAGAGAGAGAGAAACAGAAACAGAGAGAGAAGTCTCCCAAAGACAATGGGTACAATTAGACTATTGTAGCATGCAGGATCAGTTGCAAACTGTTCGACTAATAGTTAATAAACATGAAATAATTATAATATGCCTGTGAGCTGTTCTGAAAGGCGACTGTCTTGGTCAGTGTTCTATTGCTGTGAAAAGACAGCATGACCGGGCTGGAGAGATGGCTCAGAGGTTAAGAGCACTGGCTGTTCCTCTAGAGGTCCTGAGTTCAATTCCCAACAAACACATGGTGGCTCACAACCATCTGTAATGAGATCTTGTGCCCTCTTCTGACATGTAAGCACATATGCATGTAAACCACTGTATATATAATAAATAGATAAATCTTAAAAAAAAAAGACAACATGATCACAACCAACTCTTATAAATGAAAAGCATTTAATTTGGGCTTTCTCAGAGTTTCAGAGGTTTAGTACATTCTCATCATTGCAGGGAGCATGGTCCTGTATAAGTAGTTACGAGTTCTACACTTGAATCAACAGGAATCAGAAAGAAAAAGCCCCTGGTCCTGGTTTGGGCATTTGAAACTTGAAAGCCCACTCCAAGTGACATATTCCTCCAAGGCCACACCTCCTGATCCTTCCCAAACAGTTCCAGAAATTAGAGATGAAGTGTGGTGATTTGAAAGAAAATTGCCTCTACAGGAATTGACACTATTAGGACTTGTCGCCTTATTGGAGGAAGTGTGTCACTCTGGGGGTGGGCTTTGAGGTCTACTGCTAAGCTTCCCTCAGTGTGACTGGCAAAGTTGTTACTGTCTTGTTGCCTGCAAGGTTTAGCACTCTCAGCTCCCATACTACATCTGCCCACATACCACCATGCTGTCCCTGTCTTCATGACAACAAACTAAACCTTTTAAACTGGAAGTGAGCACCCCCCAATTAAGTGTTTTCTTTATAATAGTTGCCCTGGTCATGATGTTTCTTCACAGCAATGAAAACCCCAACTAAGACAGAAGTTGATACCAGGGTATTATTGATTGGCTTGACCATGTGTTTGTTTTGAGTACTTTGAACTTTGGGTTTGGGCAGCACTGGAATGCTTTAACCAGCGCAATGGACCATACTAGTAGGAGCATGAAAGACAGTGGTGCTAAGAGTCATGTGAACTACAGGGACTCATTCAAGAGGTTTCAGAGGAGAAGAATTTTAGTATGTTGCCTAGAGATTGATGTTGTGATACTTTGGTGAAGGATATGGCTGCCCTTTGCCCTTGTCTGAAGCATCTGCCTGAGCTAAAGTGAAGAGTTTGGATTAATTCCTTTGGCAGAGGAAATCTCAAAACAGCCCAGTACAGACTCCGTCATGTGGTTTTTAGTGGTAAATCTGATGAAGATTTATGATGAAAAGGAGCAAACTGAGCAGGGTAAATTACAACATAAAAATTTTGAGAAGAAAAAAAACACTAGGAAGAATAATCATTGCTATACTCCCTTCCCTCTGCTTAAAAATGTTAATGTATATTCTGTGCCATTTATGTTGGAAGTATGTAATCTGGCTTTTTTGTTTCTATTTTTACAGGATACTTACAGTTAAGAGAGTGCTATGTGTTTCCAAAGAGACTTCGGACTTTGAAATAAGTCTGAGACTATTATGGACTATGAGGACTTCTGAAGTTGGACTGAATGCAATTTTTTTTCATTATAATATAAACCTTTGAGAGCGGGAATGTGGTGGTTTGAAAGCAAATAGCACTTAAGGGGACTGGCACTGTTAGGAGGTGTGGCCTTGTTAGAGAAAGAGTGTCACTGTAGGGGTGGGCTTTAAGGTCTCTTATGCTCAAGCATCTCTCAGTGTGACTGGCTTCCTGTTGCCTGCCTATCAAGATGTAAGGATTCTCAGCTCCCACATCACATCTGCCTGTTCCTGTCATAAGGCTAATGAACTAAAGTGATCCACCTCAGTTAATTGTTTTCCTTATACAAGTTGCCACGGCCATGGTGTCTCACAGCACAAGATTCCCTAACTAAGACACCAACCATTCAAATCTATGTGCCAAGGAGCCATCCTTATTCAAACCAGTGTATCAGCCTGTGTTTTACTGTGAGACAGACACACGTATGATTCAGTCTAATTCTTTACTGGCGGCACACTTCAGACACATTTTCTTACACTTCTGAGTCCCAGTTTTCTCTCCTGTAGATTAGTTCACTGTGTTTTGTTGAACAAAGGATGCTGTTAGTTTTAGTCTGTGTCATTATTTGATATACTTAAGAAGGGAAAAACAGCTAATAGAACTATAATGGTGTCCCTCTGATCATAGGGACTGAAAGATACCTTTAACCAGAGATGTTAAAATATGAACAAATCCACAGACTTAGTATTATTGAAGTATGAAGCCATAGCTCCCTAAAAAAGGCTGTTCTTGTGGGGATTAAAGAAAAATAAATATATTTATATATATGTAAAGTTACCAATATTCAATATTTTCTATCTCTTTTTGGTTAATTTCTCTTTTACTTGGAGTTTCTATTCCTGAGAAAGACATCATGACCATGGCAACTCTTATAAAGTAAAATATTTAATTGGGGCTGTCTTACAGTTTTAGAGGATTAGTCCATTATCACTATGGCAAGAAGCATACCAGCATGCATGGCAGACACGGTGCAGGAGAAGAAGCTGAGAGTTCTGCATCTTTATCTCCAGGCAACAGAGAGTGAACTGTCTCCCACACTGGGAATAGCTGGAGCAAAGGAGACCCCAAAGCCCACCCCCAAGTGGCACACTTGCTTCAACAAGGCCACACCTTCTAATAGTGCCACTGCCTATAGGCCAAGCATTCAAACACGTGAGTTTATGGATGGTATACCTTTTCAAACAACCACCAATTAATTTTTCTAAAACTTTGGATGTTAGAAAAACACTACTATATATGACCTAACACATGAAAAGAAATATAAAAATAATACGACATTGTATTATCTGGAAAAAAGATAAGAGATGTACAAACTATTGAACTTTGATAAATGAAGAGGCAAAACCCTAGAAGAGCATTAGGCTCCTAAGGGAGTACATGCATGTTTTTCTTGCATGCATATATGCACTGTTGGTGGCGGGAACCAAACTTAGATCCTCTGCAAAAGCAACAAGGACTCTTAACTGCTGAGCCATCTCTCTGGCCCAATATTGTTATCGTTAGGGGAACAAAAGGAGCAGGGTAAATTATTTTCTATACTAGTCTGAGTGTGGTAGGCCTGGTGGGTGGGTGTCACTGTGAAGCTGGAACAGGTGACAGAGAAATGGGAATGGTGGAGGGAGGAACCGAGCGGTGTATGTGCTGTGGGTAAGAGAGGGCTAAGGTCAGCAGTGGATCCTGTTGTTGTTCAGTGTGGTCGATGGGATAGTGTAAAGCATCCCACATCTTAACAGATGTAGACTCAGCCCCTAGTAATCTGCCCAGCCTCAGGATCACCCTAGCTCTGGGCAGTGATGGAGGCCCGAGATGAGGAATGGTCTACTTTCTGAATTTAACCACCTTGAAGGGCTATCATGACCCATGATACTGTTGAGGGCCATGTGTGGGTCACTGGCCTGATGTGCCTGGGTTCACAATGATGTCTGTGTATTGTGTTATCACCTAGTGGCATGCAGTTAGGCATAGATGTTCATAGTCTGTGTCATGGCCTGGGTCTATGTTGATGTCCATAAGCCATGCTGCCCATCTCCTCCACACCATACTGATGTAGGTGGCTTACCTGGCCACCTGATACTATGGTGGTGTCCAAGTCCAGGCTGCCACTGAGGGCTATGTCTGAGTCTCAAGTCCTGCTGCAGCTGGGATCTCAGGTGATGCCATGCATGTATTGCAGGTCTGTATTGCATACTGAAGTCAGGCTGATGTTCTTGGGCTGTGCTGCTACCAGAGGTCATACTGACCTGAGTGGCCTGAGCTGCCACTTAAGGTCAAGGTGATGTAGAATGCCAAGTCTGGGTCCATGGTCTTACTGTGGCCAGGTCTGTGTTTATGCCCATAACCACCAAAAGCTGGGTAGATATCCATGGTTTATACTGTGGTCTGAATCCACATTGATGTACATGGTCCCTGAAGCATTGGAGGACCTTGTCTGGGTCTGTGGTCCTACTGCAACTGGCAGCCCTGTTCGTGGTCTGTGCTGACACCAGAAACCATGCAAAAGCCATGATCCATGTTCCTGAGCACTGTGAAGAGCAGATAAGCTGCTTCAGCCATGGGATTGATGGATGCACAGCTGAGAAAGAAGAACATGAACAACTTCTGTGATAACCCCTACATACCCTCCCCCTAAATTATAATAGGCTAATCTGAAAGCCATTGAGGAGAACTATTAAAAACTGTGATAGTGTGGTAAGTGTCACTCTCTATAATAGATGGCTTCCAGCAGGGGTGCAGAAGGGGAGGGACTCAGTTCTACTTAAGAGGTGGGCCACTGAGAGCTTTTACCACACTCCGGTGAGTGTATGGATGATACAAATTGAACTTTTTTTTTCTGGATGTGAGTGAATAGGGAAGGACTGGGAAATGAATGTGATAGGAGTGTGTGTGTGTGCGTGTGTGTGTGTGTGTGTGTGTGTGTGTGTGTGTGTGTGTGTGTGTGATGTGAAATCTCCAAATGATTAACAAAAATGTTATGTTGGTAAGAAATATGCACTCAAAATAAATGATACTTTCAACCATCACAGAAAGAAAATTAGAGCATCACTGAATGAAGCTCACAAAGTTAAATAAGCCTGGAGAGAAAACTAAGAAGTACAAGAAAAAAAATCGAAATATACCTAAGGAAATGTAGATATCTAAAAAGGTCATGGGAAGAGAGACTATAACATGTATAAACATCAAATTGCCCATATTTGAGCTATAAAAAACCTCTAATATTGACCAAGATCTTTTCACAGAACTTGATGACTTGGTCTTAAAACAAAACACACAGAGACTTGCCATCATAGATGCAAAACTGATTTTTGAGTCACAATTGTGTGCTGCAAAAGGGGTTGGGAGAATAGGATGTAAATGCCGAGTACAGACAACACGATTACAGAGCTGCTTTGTGGCAGATACACCAGGAAGGCAGATCACTGGACAAAGGGAGAGGCCTGCATAGGCACCATGATTAATGCCTTTATACTCCTATTTTCCATCATACACAAAAACCAATTTCTTATATGTTAGAAGCCAAAGTGTAAAAAAGTTAAAGCCAGTGTATTAGTAGATAAAAGACACCAAAGTCATTTTGGAAGATGAAACATAAATGGTCAGTGAATATATATGCAAAAGTATTCAACTTCCATACCAGCCAAGGAAACACAGACTAAACCCATTCCAGTGAGCTGAGTGTACTAATGATCTTAATTCTCATGCCTTCCTATGGCTACACTCCTGAGAAGTGCCAGCCTTCAATGCCTCCACTTCATCCACCTCCAACCTTACAATAGCAAACTACTTGCAGGCAGACATGGTTCTGCTCTTCCTCTTGCTCCTCGGTCTTAACCATGGAGATCACCCTGTGTTAAGCAGCTGAAGGACAAGACCCCATAGAACAGGTGAATCATGAAGCCATCTTAATCAACCAGCCAGATCTCTGTAATGAGCAAGTCCAAGTGAGACAAGCAGAGCCAGGCCCAACTAGACCAGTAGAATCACTCATTATAATAAGACCAGTGAAAGATAACAAAGGGATCTTGTTTAAGCTACTGTGTTACTTTTATGGTGGTAGTTACTATCAGTGATTGACAGTGTATCAATTTACATTTATTCAAATAGCAAAATCAATACAACTAAAAAGGCTAAGAGTAAGTTAGGACAGAAAGCAATGGTGACTATTTTCATACTATGGTCCAAAGAATACTAATGGTACAAAGTTCTATCATCACTTAAGGAATATAGTTTACCACTATAAAATTCAAACCACAGCCAGGTGGAGTTGGCACATGCCTTTATTCCAGCACTCAGGAGGCAGAGAGGCAGGTGGATCTCTAAGCTTGAGGCCAGTCTGGTCTACAGAGTGAATTTCAGGACAGCCAGGACTACACAGAGGAACACTGTCTCAAAGAACAAAATGACAAACAGAGACAAAAAGTTAGGAACACCTCATGTTTCAACACTTCCATTCCAGGGTGTGTATGTGGGAATGTAGTTTAGAAAACAGCATATTTCAGAAATGTGGGTGAGAATACTTATAATAGGATTGTTCACAGAGGAAAGAAATACATACTACTCACCTGGCTGTCAATACAAAGAACAAATGATATGCACTATTTCTATAAAACAGCGGTAACAGTGAATAAACCAAAATGCATATATATAGATTAACCTTGCAAACACTACATTGAGTGAAATGAAAACAAGTGCATGGACAATACAAGGAATGAGATCTACTATGTAAAACTTAAAAGGAATGGAATGAAATGTATTGTTTAGAGGTACATATAGATGTGCAACAGTTAGAATAAAAACCACCCACAAAATTGAACATAGCGAATACACTTAGAGAAAAACAGAGGAATTTCAAAAATATTGGTAGCACTGTTTTTTTTTTTTTCCAGCTAGGCAGATCTGTACACATGTATTCATTTTATTATCTTTTATATCTTATTTGACACATTTCCCTTTAGAAGAATCTGTCTGTCTATTCCTTTTAAAATACTAAAATATAGGAAGGGAGGGAGGAGGAAGGGAGGACAAGAGTGAGCAAGAGAGATGGGGGCATGCTCTAGTGTCCTGATCACTGCTGCCAGAGTCATAGAGCGGATCCCTGGGGATTTTTCCTCCACTATTTCCACTGATGACCTCACCAGGGAAAGATGATGAGTATGTGCTTTGTTTCTCAATATTCCCACTCCACCACTGTTCCTAAAAATCAGCAATTTCCAAAACAGTCCATTTTAAGCAGGTATCATTATATTGTAACTTTATATGATGCTGTTTGAAAACAAAAGCAAAATCTTGCTTCTGCAATGACACTGATGTGAAAGGGATTTCATCTCTTACCACCTAAAGAATGCACAGAAAACAAGTCTGTACGTCAAAAGCAAGAAAGCCATAGTTTTCCCAAGAGTCCAACTTATGTGCTTGTATAGGAGAATATGGACTCCTTTTTTTTTTTTTTTTTTTTTTTAAAGATCTATTAGTTTCATTTTACGTGTATGAGTGTTCTGGGTAAATGTATGTCTATGCACTAAGTGTATGCATACCTCATGCCTGCAGAGGCCAGAAGAGGACATCAGACCCCCCGGCACTGGAATGACAGGCAGCTGTGAGCTGTCATGTGGGTTCTGGGAATCAAACCAAAGTCCCCTGCAAGAGCGGCAGTTAGTGCTCTGAGTCATTGAACCATTTCCCTAGTCCTTGAGGACTTCTAACTTAAAAATCAGTGAACAGACATCTACACTAACTGCATTTGATAGTTAGGTTACAAGATAATACAAATATGTAGCCAAAGAATGAAAACATATGCCCACACATGTTTTAGTATGTGTATGGCAGCATTATTTATAGTATCTAGAAAACTAGCCTACACAGATATCTATCAACTGAAGAAAAGATATACCGTGACATGTTTGTGCATAGTAGTATTATTCAGTCATAAGGAATGAGGTGCTGGTAAACTGTAAAACATTGAAAGTAAAGAAAGACAGAAGCATAAGGTTTGTGAAGTATGATTCTGGCTATGTGGTATAAATGTCCAGAACAGGCAAATGAGAAGCGACAGAAAGTAGATTAGTGATTACCAGGAATTGGGTGGGGAATGATGGAAGGACAATGATGAGGACATAGTTTCTTTTGGAATGATGAAAGTGTTTTGAAATTAGATTATGGTGATACTTGTACAATTTTGGAACTGTACTAAAAATGACTGAATTGTGTTCTTCAAAATCATGAATGTTGTGAATGGAAAATATAACTAAAGGAAGAATTGATCTGTGTAGAAATAGAGCTACTCAGGCTAAGCTGGTTACAGAAGCAGTTACTGGTGATGGTCAGCAGCAGGGACTAGAAGAGGCCATGAGGATGCTTTGGGTGTTGTTCATGCTTCTCTGTGTTGGGCTAAATGTTAGCTACATGAGCTTTTGAGTTTGAGTTGTGCCCTTCAGTATATATTTCCAGAGACTGATTGATCTATCTACTTACCTACCATCTCTATCTAATTATCTATCTATCTATCTATCTATCTATCTATCTATCTATCATCTACCTACCTGTCTAGTTACAGAGTTGTAACTAGAATTGTGTTGTGTTCCCATTAAGATATGTTTAATTCCTAACTTCAAGTACCTCTGAATATGAGCCTATTTGGAAGTAGACTCATTATAGAATTAATTAGCTAACCTAAGGTCATGCTAGAGAGGGTAGGCATTCAGCACCATATGACCTGGTGTCCTTCTAAGGGAAGAAGAAACAGGCCAAGTCAAAGGCTGCCTAAGGATACCAGAGGCATCTGCCTAAGGAAGCAACAAGAATCCTCTCCTAAAGGCTTCAGAGTGAGCATAACCCTCTAGATCTGTGAAGTAAGAAATGCCTGATGTTAAGCCCACCAATTTGTCTCAGTTTGTTACAGATACTCTAAAACATCAATACAGATTTTTAACATTGGGAAGTGAAGAACTTCTGTAACATTTGAAAAGTGGAAGTTACTTTGCGTATTCAGGAGATGAACCAAGAATTTTGAAGATTGTGATAGATAGAAAGAGCCTCATTTCCTCTGGAGAGATGGTGGGCAGAAAGATGAGCATGGAAAGTTCTTGGTGTGATCTTATTTGGAATTAATGAATTTGCTTTTAGGTACCAGAGGAAAATCAGTTCTTCTTACAAAGTGTGAAATTGGTTCCTGCACTGGGTGGAAAGCATTCCATGTAAGGCAGAAAGAGCCAAATAAAGAATGGAAGGGGCCACCTGATTTTTCTTTGCTTTTTATAGGAAATGAGTGACAAATTAAGAAATAAAAAAAAGGGATTAAGCCCTTGATGTTCCAGAAAAATTTCAGACTGTCCAGATATCAGATTGTGGGAGCACAAAGCTATGTGGTTAGAAAACTGTTTGCAGAATGGATTAAGGTGTGACTCAGAGTTGATCAGCCTTCTCAGCAGGAATCAGAACAGAAATGTGGTCATTCAGGAAAGCTATGTGGAGACTCCGATGGCTGGGACTCTGTAGCTTGACAAAGGTTCCAAGAATGCAATTCCAGCAGAATGCTTCTGGCATGAAGTGAAAATGATAGACACAGAGGGATATAAAGGAAGAACTAGGCAGGAACCATGGATTCAGGAGCCTGTCTGACAGACCATCACAGAGTCAAAGGGCAGGGTAATTATCCCAGAAGTCAGTGAAGGTGGAGCACTGAGTAACCAGAGTCTGTTCTCAGGCCTTGGAATATAAAGTAAGTCTTCCTGTTTAGAGAGTGAGGACAGGGTGGGGATGAGTATTCTCATTTGCCCGAGAGTCATTCTATCTCAGACTACTTTAAAAATCAGCATAACCAAGACTCCATCTTGCTACCAAAGAAGAAACATGTAGGGACTACAGGCAAATATGCTTTCATTTGCCAAGGTCACCTGAAAATTCTCTGATGAGAAGTTCAGCTTCCAGGATGCCAATTAAGATGTTCTAAAGGCTCAGGACTCAATGAGATTGTCAAGGTCCCTTAATCAGCAGGAAGTTGTGAAAGAAAGAAAGCTACACCCAAATTCCCCAAATATTGCTTATTAATATTTGTTTTCCTTATAAATGGAAATGGCCATAGTTATTCTCTTTCTAAAAAAGCAGGGATATGATCCAAAAATGATTAAAAAAGATACATAGGTTTTGGTTGATTGATACAAACTTAAGGTCAATTTTGTTATGCTATATGTATTTTTCTACTCTTGTTTAAGGTATGATGTTTATGTAACTCATTTAAAATTGTAATGTATAATTCAGAAATACAGATTAATAGCCATCTATGATAACCAAACTCATAGTCATGTTAGTTAGGTTTTTGTAGGTATACAAAGATATATTTCAATTAGATAGGTAGTCTTCAAACACTTCAAAGACCTACAGAATATGGCATTTAAAGTATTTTAAGGGGGCTGGAGAGATGGCTCAGCGGTTAAGAGCACCGTCTGCTCTTCCAGAGGACCCGGGTTCGATTCCCAGCACCCACATGGCAGCTAACAACTGTCTGTAGTTCCAGTTCCAGGCAAAACACCAAGGCAAATAAATAAATAAATAAAGTCTTAAAAAAAAAAACTTTAAAAGTATTTTAAGAACTTAGACTTTTCTGGACAGTGAGACAGGGCTGCTCCTGGCAGCACCGATGTATTTCAGAGAATGATGGGCATTGAAGAAACTTCATGTGGAATTTACTTTGTGGCAACAGTTGGCTACTGGACCAGAAACTGTTCTTATATTGACTGCTTGACAGCATGCTTTATAAACTAGGCATGCAGGTTCCATAGGAAAGTGACCTCTGAACTTTGGCAGAACAGGCTGAGATGGTTCTTCAGGTTCCTGCTTCTCAGAGAAAACTGTCAGGTATCCTTCAGGACACAAGGAGAAGCGACTGATGGACTATGCTAGATTCCTGCATCAATGAAAGTTATGCCAGAGACTCTGGGCCTAGAGGTGAAGATGGATGCCCCAATGTTACAAAGGAACTTTGGGTGACTGTCCAGGCAGACAGGTGGCATCTCTGTCATTTCTAGATTTTGGAAGTTGCTTGCATTTCCTGCTTATTTGAGTAATATTGTATCCTTCTGTGGTCTTTGATGTGATTGAAGGTCTAATAATTATAAGTATAGTTTTTCTGTTATTTTAAAAGGTATATTAGATATGAAACTTCAGACTCTTAAGAATAAGGTAGACAATAAAATATTTTCTTTAATTTTGTTAATTACAAATAGACTAGATATTGTAACTGTAACTTTTGCTTAGTAGCTGTTTTGTTATATGTAATTTTGTTATGTTGAAATTGAAAACTTCTTTTTGATTAGACGGAAAAGAGGAAGTGTAGTGGGAATGTCTGTATAAAGTGAAAATCATTCTATGAATAAAGGAAATGTTTTGGCCTATGTTAGGGGCCATAGAAGTAGGTGGGGAAATTGAGTTTCAGGTATGAGAAGTGCTGTGTCAGACAGACTCCATCCAGCCGCCAAAGAAGAAGCATGTAGGACTGCAAGTACAGGCCATGGCCACATGGCAGGTAGATTAATGAAAATGGATTGAATTAAGATGAAAGAGCTATCTAGCAAAGTGCCTGAGAAATAGGCCAAACAGGGTAAAACTTAAAAACATCAGCATAATCTCATTCATCTGTGTTGCATATACATTCTTAAAATTCTTAAAGTTGGCCTGGGCATGGTGTTGTAAGCCTTTAATCCTAGCACTGGGGAAGCAGAAGCAGGTAATTGTGGTGGTGAGTCATGAGTCGAAGCCACTCTACACAGCCAGTTCCAGGACAGCAAGGGCCACAGAAAGAGACTCTGACTCAAAATAATAGCAATAACAACAACAACAACAATAGTCTGTCTTTTATGACAACTAAAATCACCATGACTTCTTTAAAGTAAAAACACCAAGTGTCTAGATTTTTAGATATCATTTGTATAGTGTTATTTATCAAAAACCAATTATCAAACAAAATAATGGGCACGGGAGATGTGTTAGAGGGAAGTGCAATAAATAAATAAAACAATATTTGATGTGCTAATAACTAGAGAGGGTGTAGAGTTTTTACTTAAAGTGATTTGTCTTTGGGCTGGAGAGATGGCTCAGTAGTTAAGAGCACTGACTGTTCTTCTGGAGGACCTGAGTTCAATTCTCAGCAACCACATGGCAGCTAACAACTGTTTGTAATTCTAAGATCTGACACCTTTACACAGTTATACATGCAGGCAAAACAGCAACTCACATAAAATAAAAATAAATATTTTTTAAAATTTAAAAAACACTTTTTAAAAAGTGGTTTATTTTTAAAAATGCTTTTTGGCAAACCCAGGTGCCCTCAAATATGTCCTGCTTTTTCTTCATTGTACTGTCCAATATGGCAGCCAGCCACCTCATTCAGCTTTAACTACATATAAACTAAACGAAATTTGACATTACATTTCTCATTCTTATTGGCCTTATTTCAGATGTTTGGTGGATATGTGTGCTAGTGGATATGCTTTAGCCTCAATGGGATGTTTCCACCCTCAATAAAGTGTTTTTACAGAGAACTCCTGGGCAAGTCAGTAAGAACACTAAGCTATAGCCCCACTGCCACGCCCATTTTGTTTTTAAGTTTTCATATTGAGATAGCATCGTAAAATATTATCTTGAAATGTGTTTACATTTATTTAGGTTGTGGAACCTAAATGATGCAGAATGTGTTGTGTTGTTTAATTTGTGTTTGTTTAACTCTGTGATGATGTGTTACTTTGTCTGGCTAAAACACTTAGACTGCTTGAACATGCTACAGACCAGAATTAGGACTTTGTTACAGATCAGTGACTTACCATTCTACCTTAGGGTCATTTGGTGAAATGTAAACTTCTTATTTCAATACCTTCCATTGAGAACCTCCATTGAGCAGCTTCACATTTGGCATCTAAACCAACCACCTGCTGGAGCTCAGTGAGAAGAGAACTTCCCTGGAATGCACAAGGTATGCTCATGCATAAACCAGGCATGATGGTGCACGGCTATAATCCTAGCACTCAGGGGGTGGACACAGGGGACAAAGTTAGAGTCATCTGAGGTTACATAGGGAGTTCAAAGTAGTGTAAATACAGCCTTGGATACATGACTTAAAATTTATTTTTAATTAAAAGAATGTCAAACAGCCACCCAATATTTAGCTGCCAACTGCTTAAGAACGGTCCAGAACAGATTTTCCCCAGTGGCATTTTAGTGTCTTCCCTCTCGTCCGTGACCAAACTGCCTCTGACATCCTAGACCACAAGGGACAGAGCAGAAAACAAAGGGCGCTGCTTTCAGATGTTAGTTTGGAATATAAAGCTTTGTTAGCAAAGTTACAGTTAATCTCTTCATTATGTTTCCAACTCAGAGAGCATGCTGGGCTTCACTCGGAAGAAAGCACCTACAGCTTGTTCTTTTCTTTTTTAAATTATTATTTAAGAATTAAAAAGATAATTTTATATACCAACCACAGATTCCTCTCTCATTCTTCCTCCCACTCCCTCGAAGCCTTCCCCCACCCCTCACCTCCTCCAAAGAGTTAAGGCTTCCTACCGGGAGTCAGCAAAGTCTGGTATGTTTAGTTGAGGCAGGACCAAGCCCCTCCCCTCGGCATCAAGGCTGTGTATGATGTCCCACCATAGGTAATGGGATCCAAAAAGCCAACTCATGCCCCAGGGATAGATCCTGATTCTACTGCCAGTGGACCCTTAAACAGACCAAGCTGTACAAATGTCTCCTTTATGCACAGAGTCTAGTCTGGTCTAATGCAGGCTCCATAACTATTGGTCTAAAGTTCGTGAGTTTCTACTAGCTTGGTTCAGTTGTCTCTGTAGATTTTCTCATCACGATCTTGACCCCCTTGATCAAATAATTCCTCCTTTCTCTCTTCAACTGGACTCCAGGAGCTCGGCCTGGTTCTTGGCTGGGGATCTCTGTATCTGCTTCCACTAGTTACTGGATGAAGGCTCTGTGATGACTGTTAGAACGTTCACCAATCTTATTACCTGGGTTGTAGCTTGTTCTTTTTTTATTACTAATCTTTAAGTTAGCACACACAGCAATGGCTTTTATTATGGCATTTTTATACATGTGTGTTAGGATATTTCTCTAATTCATGATTTTTACTTCCTCAGTTCTTGGCATAATGATCTTGGCTTAGATTACCATCTAAATTCACATGAGTATCACAGGACTGTTAGATGTATTCACATCACAAAGAAAGTCATGCTGGTAAACACATTTATTGAATATGCAACAAATTCAACACCAGTAACTGTGTTCATTGCCAACAATAGTGAGCCAGATATAATCAGCTTCAATATTTTTATTTATTTTTTTATTTTTCCCCCCAGTAACTAAGCTGATACAATACAGGGATGGTTTTGTTTATGATCCTTGGGAGAAGGTTTGGATACTATAACAATATTTTTTTATTTGTTCTTCTTATTTTTTTTGGACATTGCTGCCATATTGATGATAACTGGACCTCTTAAAGGTTGTGAATGCTTTTCCACAATCCCTGAAACATATGGCTTCTCTAGCCTCTGAGCCTCTTGTGAATGGGGGCTCAAAGGGTATCACTGTGCATTCATGATGGCAACCGGGGATGACTTAAAGTGTAGTGTCTGAGGGCTTGGGTTCAAGACATTGGCAGTTTTAGCATCTCTTCAGCAGCCCACCAGGAGCTACTGTGTGGAGCTGAGTCACTCTGCTTCTCTGCTGCTGTAACAAGTTACCACAAAGTCCTCAGCTCAAACAGCCCCGATGTATTACCTCACAGTTGTGTAGGATGGGAACATGAGATGGGTATCACTGCACTAGAATCAAAGCATGAGGAGGCTTATGGTTATTTCTGGAGGCTTGAGGATAAATTAGATTTTGTACTCTTTCCAATTTACAGAGACCTCCTACATCCACGGGGCAGGACGCCTTCCTTCATTTTCAAAGTCAGCAACACTGTCTCTCAGTGCCTCTCTTCCATATAATTCTCCTGTGGTTTGGCTACTTTTCTGCTTTAAGTATCTTTCTGACCACATGGACCCGACTTAGGTAATATAGGACATACTCCTTATTTTGAGTTGATTAGCAACTTCAATTCCCCTCTATTATGCTACCATCCATACTCACAGGGTCCAGGGATCAGGACGTGGACAACTTTGGATGCTCCAGTTTCCCATGACAACTCAGATCCTCTTTTTCTACAGGAACATCTTTATCATGAGATATGTCCCATAATTTTATAATGATGATGATGATGATGTTTCTTGAGTGTGTAAGAAGTCTGATCTGGTCACCGATGTTCCAGAAGCCGGACTTGTTCTTCATGGTTAGAAGACAGAGGAAGCCCTGGAGTCCACAGACTGTGGGAGGATGAAAGAGCTGGCAGGAATGAATGTCCTTACTCTTAAAGCAGGCAGAGGAGGGTCATGTCTCCTAGTGTGAGAGGCGATGTATATGGGTCATGGGGAGGTGCTGGATGTGTTTTCAAGGAAAATGATCAGGTAGTGAGTGAGTCTGCTTCTAACTCCTTCAGTATGGCTGGGCTCTGCAAAGAGTAACATGGGCAAACTCTCTAGCTCCTTTTCCTTCTTTTTCTTATGGCTCTGTGAAAGAAACAAATGCCAAGTCCAAAATGGATGAACAATTGGGCGGGTGGGGATGAGGATCGGGAGGACCTGGCAGAGACAAAGAGAAAAAGACTAGATTCTGCTAGTAGTGCAGGTTCTGAGAGGGTGCTTTCCATGAAGGTATCCTTGATCCTCACCTGTGCCTATGATGGGAAAGGTTAGGGCTGGGTGGAGAAAGATTCTAAGAGGGATGCAAGTGTAATAGAGGCCTCAGCCTTTCCCATAAGGCAGTTCTGGAGCTGAGTGACTATTCCCAAACTGTCTATCCTCAGAAATGGGTGCTTCCTGCTCCTCCAATCCCAATTAGCAGCTATTGCCTAAGAAATAAAGAATAAGAAAAAGAAAATATCACTGATCCTAGGTATGATTTGTTGTAGCTATGTGACAGAGCATAGCCTCTGGGAAAGTCCCAAGAGTACATGACCCTGAGCTGGGCCATGATGGGAGAGAAGGGGACCAGGTGCAGCAACCAGCAGTCCCCAAAATACAGAGACAGTGAGTAAACAAAATGATTGGATTGTACAGGGATAAGAAATCCAGGCCCCTAGGCTGGAGAAAGAGTAGGGGGCAGGGTATGCCAGCCAGGAGTGCTAGACTGAGGGATGCAGGGAGAACCTGGTGGCCAGATGTGCTTTGATGTGTTAAATAGGCTCCTCAGCCATTTGTTCCAGGGTTGAAACCTAACAACTGTGACCACAGCAACACTTATAAAGGAACACTTGTAATTGGGGCTGGTTTACAGTTTCAGAGTTTTAGTCATTATCATCATTGCAGGAAGCATGGTGGCATGCAGGTAGACATAGTGCTGGAGAGGTAGCGAAGACTTCTACATCTGGATCCACAGGCAGCAGGAGGAGACTGACACAAACTGAACCTAGCTTGAGCATATGAAACCTCAAAGTCCATCCTCAGCAGTGCACTTCCTCCGATAAAGCCACACCTACTCCAACAAGGCCACGCCTCTTAATAGTGCCATTCCCCAGGAGTCCATGAGGGCCAATTACCTTCAAACCACCACACCCATAAAACTCACATAGTTTTGTTTAGCCTATTATTGGGAAGTGCTATTCTCTGAGCTGAATGTCCACTATCTTTAGGAGAGCCTGTCACTATTACTGTTGACATTTCCTTCTAGAAGGTGGGGACCATCCAGCCACTTCTCTCAGGTGTGCAAAAATTGTGTGTAAATTCTGCCTCAATTGCAGATGGTCTTGGGGGCTTGGAGAGGGGATAAAGTGTATAGGGTGGATATGTAACCACTAGGGGAAGGTGCATATTTCTTACAAGGAAACATTTAGCTCTCAAGGGGTTCCCCCTAAATTCTTTATTTATTTTATGTATGAATAATCTATCTTCATGTATGTATGCCTTTGTACCAGAAGAGGGCATCATATCCCACTAGAGATGGTTGTAAGCCACCATGTGGTTGCTTGGAATTGAACTCAGGTCCTCTGGAAGAGCAGCCAGTGTTCTTAACCTCAGAGCCATCTCTCCAGCTCCCCACTACTCTCTTTTTGATGTGACATCATGGAGGTGGGCCTTGTGGGATGAATGTGATGGTCCACATGGAGTTTAGGGTAGGGTAAGATCCCTTCATCCATATGTGGACAGTTTGTGGTAGGGGATTCCCAAGGGCTAGCCAAGCAGGCAGACTTGCTGGCAATATTGAGGAGGAGATAAGGAATTCATGTTATTACTCTGGGGTTTGGGAACAGAATGTCTCATATGGGATTCTCAGCAATCCAGCAAAATTGGCAGCTCTCATCTTCTGCTCTCTTAAACCTCCCGCTTTATCACCTTGATTCATATCCTGAAATGCCAGACATTTCAAATCCTCTCTGACCTCTGAAGCTGAGTCCTGCTGTTGCCCGATGAAGTTAACCTGAAACTTGTCATCTGGACCCCTTCAATTTCAAAAATGGTTGAAAAGCCTCCCCAAGTATCAGACTCCCTATAGAAACACCCCTGTACTGCTATCCATCTCCTATTGCCTCCTTCTGTGCATGGGCACAGAGCATCACACAGCTGCTCAGATTAGTCCATGAAACACCTGTTGCCCAGATGTCTGCTGGGCAATGCACAGTGGTACACATTGGACAGACCTCCCATTACCTATAGTAGCTATTCACATCCTTACGGCTCTCAACAGTTTCTATAACTAACAGATAAACAAACAAATAAAAACCTACCCCTTCTTCAGCTAGTTTAACCATTGCTCACTCAAGCTGGGTAGATCTGCCCTGGTGCTCAGCTAATAAGGATTTCCAGGGTCTTAGAGGGAAGTGTATGTGCTCACATTTTTCCTCTTTATCTCTGCCTGTAACCCTACAGTGTCTGCAGACTGAATTCTTCTATCTCTACTGTCCAGAGCAAAATGAGGCCTCTTAGGCAGCAGAGGTAAAGTCGAGGATGCTTAAAGCATGGTTGACATAGAATCATGTGCATACTAAGTATGTTAGTGGGAGAATTATGTCCAATTTCCCTGTCTAGGATGAACAGCTATATTTAAAACCCCTGGCAGGTAGCTTCATGTTCTTAATTAAGAAAATCTAGTTCACATTTGTCTACAGAGGTCACAGTCATGTTGAGCAGGGTTTGGGTGGGAAAGAACTATGAGCACCTTGGCTGGAGAGCTTGGGACAGGGCTCTGTTCATTCCTGTGAAATTTTCCACTTTCTACTGTACTGTTTGCACTTTTTAAAGAGCTGGTGTTTACACTCCTGCTGGTGGTAATCTAAAGGAAGTGTGTCCAAAGCACCTTGTACCTCGCAGTCTATCCTCTGAAATGTTTACTCATAAGCCTGTTCCCAAGCCTATGTTTTTGCCCCGTAATTCCTGATGATCACCTGAGCAATGCTATGCTCCCTGAGTTTGAGGCAGCCAATGGTCTGAGCCATTTATTTACAACACTTAGGAGACTATATGCCCACAAAGAACACCTTCATGTGATCCAGACAAACTGGACAGAGGCTAAAGATATCAGAGCTAATTCATATGCCTCTGGCTTTTATGAAGCATGTTGACAAAAGGATGATTGACCTATCTGATGTTTCCTGATTCACAATGGTAAAAAAACAAAAAAACATAGCAAAAAAAACCTCCCAAGTCAGATAAACCTAATTAAACACTGGGAATTCTTCTTACATCAAATCTATTTTGGAGATACAGTTATTTATTGTAGTGGTTTTCAGATGTCACCCAAGGAGGCATGGATAACCTCAAGAATCGAGACCCAGATGAGGTGTGGCCAAAATCTTTCAAGAGCCCAAGACCCAGACTCTGCCCTTCCTTTTTGGTTACTGTGTTCTCTGAGAAAAAGCTGAGCATCCCCGTGCGGAGTTCTGTTTCTCCTAAAATTACTTCTTATATTCGTAAGTCCATTCTCTCCCCCTAATAAATATTAACTCATCATATAATGCATGAAATGTGATTGATTACAGCGATAATTTATTATAATAGATGACAATTTGTGGGACATTTGAAACTTGGTTCTCTTTCAATCAGCCATTATGCTCAGCTCTGACTCAGTTATTTCAGGCCTTTCTCCTCTTCTCATCTTGGTTTGCATCACCGTGCATCCAACATGAGCACATTCTTAGGCTGTGTGTCACTTTTACATTTCCATCTCTTCATCAGTTCCTGTTCCTTCAAGTCAGCTCCAGAACACCTCCATGCACATGCACCTTTCTGAGTGTCCAAGAGCAGACTAGCTATACTTCTTGAACTTTCTCTAGTTCACTGATCCTCAACTGGAAGAAATTTCATCTCCCATTCCTACCCCAGGAACATCTGGTCACCTTAGAGACACTTTTGGGTATCACAACTGGTCTGGATGCTGTTAGAATTTATTTCATGTCTTTCGGAACACAGTACTAGCAAGCACAAAAGGTCCCTCCTCCTGAGAATCCTATAGTCAAGCCAGTCTATATCACTAACATTTTGCTGCTCATTACACAGGAGAGTCATCTACACTCTAAGGGTAGGAGCTCTTAGAAACCATCCTGTTGCCCCTTCAATTGTACAGGTCACTCATCCAAGAAAACCTGGTTGGCTCATGGTGAGTCATCGTGAGGGACTAGGAGCTAGACAGATTTCTGACAGACAGACAGATAAACAATTTTTTTAAAAAAGGCCTGGCAGGGTTTTTTTCTTTTCTTTTTTTTTTTTTTTTAATGTCCTTTCTTGAGATTTTTTTTCTTCTTTATTTATTTTGTATTTATCAAAAAAACAGTAAAATGAATTTAAAATGCTGAAAAGTTAACAATAACTATAAAGAAGATAAAAATCATAAGCATGACTTATCAAGGGTGATAATGCAAATAAGATTGCTACACATATATTTACTTTGTGTTCAGCTTTCCCTCTGAATTTTTTTTTCCATCCCTGT
>PVIH01002374.1:58701-192391 GCA_004025045.1 Sigmodon hispidus | reverse complement strand
AAAAACAGTAAAAAGAATTTAAAATGTGGAAGAGTTAACAATAACTATACAGAGGATAAGAATCATAAGCATGGCTTATCAAGGGTGGAAATACAAATAAGATTGCTACACATATATTTTCTTTGTGTTCAGCTTTCCCTCTGAATTTTTTTTTTCCATCCCTGTATATCCTTATTCAAGGTCTCTTCCCCCTCCCAACTTCAAACCCCAGTCCAAATATAGGAACACTTGACTCACTCTTGAGGGAGGGGGGAAAGAACTGGATTTGGGGAGTTTCAGGGTCACCTTTTAAAGCTACGCCCTGAGCTCCCCACTCAACAGGAGTTTGCTGATTATCCACTGACAATGCTGTAGTCCTACACAAATCAAGAAGACCCCAGTAGAACCTTCCCTATCCGGGGCGGGGGGGGGGCACCTTCACCCCATCCAGCTCTCTGCTGGCCTGGCAGGTTTTGCTCAGGCCTCCACCCTTCAAGCCAGTCTTCAGCTGTTCCTCTGCCCTCCCCTGTTGCCGAGCAGCAGAATTCTGAATATGACAAGAACAGCCTTAGACCATCCACCATTTCTGAAACCTTAAAAGAACAGTGTGGTCCGAGGCCCCTCGCCCATTCACTGGGAACCCACTTAATGCAGACACCAGGCTGAGCATCCCATATTCCATACAGTTCTCTTTGCTCCTTCTTGCTGGCCTCTGAGGGTACAGATGCACGCCCATTTTCAGACAGACCAATCAGCAGCAAGCCCCATGGAAACCTGCCCGGCTCTTGGCAATGTAGTCATACACCACCCCAGTAAGGGCTTCTCACCACCAAGGTGTTGGGGGATGAGAAAGCCGGGAGGGAGGAGGGGGAGGCTCCGGGGAGGAGGGCTAGGAAGAGGAGCTGAAGCCGCCCTCACCTGTGCTACAGCCCATGCTGCATTAGCTCACGCAGCCCTGCATTGCCACCTCACCAGTGAGCGGCTGTTACCCTTCATCTGACAGCTGAGGAGCCGTAGCAAGGAAGGCTTAAAATAGCTCACCAAGGGCAGGCCAGGGACAGCCTGGTGCACACAGGTGTCACAAGACAGACTGTCCCACCGGGGCACACCGGAGTCAACCATCGATCTGCCCACTGCAAAGAGAAATGAGCTCAGAGGTCCCAGCTTTTCCGGTCTAGTTTGCCTCTTCCTTCTGGTCCTGCTGACCTTTCTCACAACTAGTGCTTTGTTGTGAGGAGGCAAAAACGTGGAAGGATTTCCAAACAGATCCTAATGCAAGACAGAGGCAGGGACCTAAAAATAGACACGTTCAAAATGAACAGAAAAACCCGACGCTGGGCTTGGCTGACCGCCCTCACTTGTTCCCAGCTGTGATTTCATGTTGTCATAGAAACTTGAATTGTCTGCTAGGAAAGTGGTCCTCGGTGTTTATGGCAGGTCTAACACTCAGTATTCAGTGGTCTCCACCAAGAGGGGGTTCACGCAGGAACTCTGCTGCCCAAACTGGGATGGGAAGCAGGGTAAGAGCCTGACAGATAAGGGTAGGTAAAGCCTTGGCTAGGTGAATGGTGGCCACTTCCTGGGTGAGCCCTCGCCTCTAAGCAAAAGGACCTAAGTTTGATCCCCAGAACCCAAATAAAAATACATGTGCCTGGGATCCAGTTTAAGAAGGAGGAGACAGGCGTATCCCCAGGGCTTGCTGGCCTAATTGGTGAGGGCCAGGTTTGAGAAACCCTGCCTCAAAGAGGGTGGGCAGTGTTCTGAGGATGACATCTAAAGTTGTCCCTTGTCTCTGTATGCATGCTCACACACATGCATGTACACCTGCATACACCTACATCCTTGTACACACATATACACCTGTACACACACATACCTGCAGGCCCCCTGTACACAAACATACATCCCTGCACACACACCACTGCACATACACCCACTCTGTGACAGCCCTATACACACACATATGCACACACCTGCACATGCATGTATACTTGTATTAGCAGCCATTTTTGGTGCTGTTGATAGCTTTCCACTGCAAGGTGGATTTAGCCCTGTCTCATGTCTGCTCTTATCTGCCCTGGCTGCTCCTGTGACGTAGTCTTTGTGTTTTTCTGCAGAGTAAGAACACACCTCACAGCCAGGGTGAGTACGACGTGTACAGCACCTTCCAGAGCCACGAGCCAGAGTTTGACTACCTGAAGAGCCTGGAGATAGAGGAGAAAATCAATAAGATCAAATGGCTCCCGCAGCACAATGCCGCACACTCGCTGCTGTCCACCAACGGTGAGGCCTGGCGGCTGTGGCTGGCCTGACCTCACTCCAGCTTCCAGCTTTCTCTGTGGCTTTAGTGGTGATGAGGTCATTCTCTTCAGCTTTCCCTGGCTAATCACAATCTCCCCTCATTGTAAATACAATGGTCATGGATATTTCCAAGGTAGAGTTGAGGCTGAATATTCCAACAGCAGGTACCAGGGCCAGAAACCAGTGACCACCAGATACAAACTGATCTCCTTTCAGGTCACAGTCATTAAGCATGAATGGAGAAGAACTTGCCAGAAGCACACAGCTCAAGCCTGAAGGGTGTCTACTGAGAGTCTCTTCTTCCCTGGGAGGTGGGGTTTTGCTCTGTCAGGACTTTCAGCCAATTATAGAGTTCCATCATCTCCTGATGGCAAGTTGTCTGCTAGATGGATTTAAATTTTAATTGCACCTGAAGGATCCTTCATAGCACAAGCCAGTGTGGTTTTGAAATGCCCGTGGCGTAGCCAAGGTGAGCCATGAGATTAGCATCATCTATGCTTCCTACTGTGACATCTGAGGGCCGGGTGCCGAGAAGAGAAGTTCCTGGACCTGGCTTCTGGGTGGCAGGTACCACCGAGTTAGGGATGGCAGATGGGCCACCCTCTACCCAGGAAGAACAGTGGTGCAGGCCCAATGTAGAGGTCAGTAGTCATCCTTGCAAGGACCATGCCCTTTGACTAGAAATATCCCCACTAGTGACTAGGAAAGGTGGGGTGATTCCCCATATGCAGAGGTATTCTATGTAAGGCACTGTGAGGGGGAACCTGGCTGTGTGAGAACAGGGACATGGGGTGACTCCTGGCGTACATGTCACTGCCCGTCTGGCTAGAGCAAACATTCTTTACCTAACCTGGCTGTGACACAGTGCCTTGTTCTTCCCTGTTCTGTTCTTAAAGATAAAACTATTAAATTATGGAAGATCACGGAACGAGACAAGAGGCCCGAGGGCTACAACCTGAAGGATGAGGAAGGGAAACTCAAAGACCTGTCCACGGTGACGTCACTGCAGGTAGGCTTCATGAACAGGATGTTCGGCATGCATGCTCTACTAAGCCATGAGATGTTTAGGACCCTTGGAGTCAGGCTCAGGGCCATACTGTTATGACATTATTCCTGAGGTGATGAACGAACATCTATTCCTCCTAGCTGGGGGACCAATAACCAAAGTGCAGACATGACCATGTCCACCGTGATGAACCAATGAGTTTGGGTTTTGTTGTTTGATTTTTTGAGACAGGGTTTCTCTGTGTAACATCTCTGGCTTCTCGGAACTCACTCTGTAAACCAGGCTGGCCTTGAACTCACATAGATCCACCTGCCTCTGCCTCTTGAGTACTGGGACTAAAAGCATGCACCAATGAGTTTTGTTGAAACTACTTATAGGAGCAGAAATGAGTGATAAACTGTGACATCACCAAAGCCCACCCCAGCATGGTGACAGCTCACAAAACTTGGGGACCTGGAGCACACTGCACAGCCTACAGGAAGTTGGACAGGTTGGCGTGTCCTTCCCGGGTGGTTCAGCTGGTCTGGGTCTTTCCCAACAGCTTGGCTGATCAGTTCGCTGATTTCTACTTCTTACAGGCTGATGGCCTGAGCCTTTTCTAACAGCTCGGTTTGTTGGAGAGTATCTCTTTGCAGTCGTTACTGCTTACAAACCCCTAAAAGGGAGGAACTTAGTGAAGCCTGGTCAGTTTCAGAGACCTCTGAATCTATTTTGAGTTGTTTATCTACTGTCCAAAAGAAACTTCCCCGAAGGATGAAATGTTTCACTCTCCCTTAGACTCATAGTTCACAACCTTCCTAATGCTGCCACAGTTCCTCAGCCATAAAATTATTTCATTGCTGTTGAATAACTAATTTTGCTACTATTACGAATCATAATGCAAATATTTGATATATAGGATATCTGATATGTGACCCCTGTGAAAGGGCCATGTGACCCCCAGAGTGGTCTTGACCTACAAGTTGAGAACCACTGCCTTAGAACATTGTGCCATTTCACCTCCTCATAAGCATCCTGTCCTATGACATCCTGTTGCTTTACTTCCCTTTTACATCCTATGTCTTCAGATCTCCCCACAAGATGAAAAAATTTTAATCTACTACACAGCATACACCCTGGATGCCTCTTTATTTGCTGTATCTGTAAAGGGCTCTTCAAGTCAGAAAATGCTCATTACACATAGGGGACACTGAGGACCCTGAGCACCCTGAGGCTCCAGGGTTTTATTGGATGGATTGAGCTGGGCTAGATCGTCTTTGGTGCACTGAAGGCCAGAAGGTGGCGCTGTAGAGTTAATTAAAAGGCATAAAGACTTGCATTCTCCAGCAAAGTGTGGAACTTGCTAGGAGGAGGAGTTCTGGGTCCTGGAGCGATGGCTCAGTGGTTAAGAGCTCTTGCTGTTCTTGCAGAGGACCTGGGTTTGGCTCCGAGCTCCTACATAGCTGCTTACAGCTATCTAACTTCAGTCCAAAGGGGTTTGAGGCCCTCTTCTGACCTCCCACATACAGTTTGCCAGCATACATGCAATCAAAATGCTCATAAACATAAACTAAATAAAATACAAAAATGAGGTGCATGTGTGTGTGTGTGCATGCGTGCATGTGTGTGTGCTTGCTTGTGTGTGTGTGTGTGTGTGTGTGTGTGTGTGTGTGTGTGTGTGTGTGTGTTCTTGCGTGCTGGGCACTTCAGTTTATGTGAGGTGGGTCAGGTTTACCTTTGTAACCTCTTGTACAGGCCAGGAAAGTTTGTATTTTTTTTTCTGTTTCTTTAAGGGAACTTTTAATATCTTCTTTTAAGGCTCCTATTATCTTCATCAAGTTGTTTTAAAGGTCGTTTCCTTCTGCTTCTTCTGCATTGCCATGCTTAGGTCTTGTAGAACTACCAGATTCTGATGGTGCCACATTGTTCTTTATATTGTTTTATGTATTCTTGCACTGGCATCTGCCCATTGCTTCCTTGGTTCACTGCAGGGTTTGTCTGTATCTCAGAGAGCTGATTTCGGTACAATCTGTTCTTGGTGTGTCTGTGACTCAGGAAGCTTCTCTTGGAACAATCTGGGCTCTTGGTCCATTTGGAGGTAGTTTATTCTGTGTCACAGTGACCCCCCCCCCTTAATCCAGTAGATGCTGACACACTGTGGGTCTCAGGTGGCTGCTTTTGATCCAGTAGGTGCTGAGAAACAGAGAGTCTCAGGAGTTGTTCTTGATTCATTAAGAACTGAGGAACTCTCTTAGTCTCTTAGTTTGATGTGGGCCAGGGGTCTATGGGTTGCTGGTTGTTGGTGAGGTGGCCAGGTGATGGCGTAGATTGGGGAATGGGGCAGGGCTTTGTAGCTGGGGGATGTCCAGTGAACTGGGTTTTACTGAGGCTTCTGGCCTTCAGGGGTTTTCCCTGGTGTCCTGGATTTATGGCAGAGCTAAGTAGGGGTGGGGTTCCAAGGGCTGTGTCCCAGGGCTAGGGTCTCAGAGACCGGAATCTCTGCCTGGGCTGGGTGGGGTATCACTCACCTCTGCTGTAGTCTGGCAGTCTGTGGGTTTCTGGTTGCCCAAAAGTTTGAAAGCCTTGCAGTTAAACAGCCGTGTAGAGTATGCTGCACAAACAGGTCAAATGAAGACATTTGTCATCTATGGCCACGTGTTTCACATCCTGCTACTGAATGAGTGGTGCAGCCTCCCATTAAGATTATATGTCCTCCGCCAGGCAGTCGTGACACATGTCTTTAATTTCAACGCTTGAGAGGCAGAATCAGGAGGATCTCTATGAGTCTGAGGCCAGCCTGGTCTACAGAGGGAGTTCCAGAACAGCCAAGACTACACACAGAAACCCTGTTTTGGGTGTGTGTATGCATGTGTGTGTGTGTGTGTGTGTGTGTGTGTGTGTGTGTATGTATGTATGTCCTGCCCTGCCTAAGTGACTCTGACTGCCTTTGCTCTGCAGGTGCCTGTGTTGAAGCCCATGGACCTGATGGTGGAGGTGAGCCCGAGGAGAATCTTTGCCAATGGCCACACCTACCACATCAACTCCATCTCGGTCAACAGCGACTGTGAGACATACATGTCAGCAGATGACCTACGCATCAACCTCTGGCATCTGGCCATCACTGATCGAAGCTTCAGTATCCTTGGCTCAACCTTCAGGGATATGGCTTTGGGGTAGTATATAAACACACCAGCTTCTGGACCTTCAGTCTTGATAGCTTCCTTACTGAAAAACCTTCCTAGGTGTGAGATCACAAGGTGTTTATTTTTGGACACTTATAAGACACAGCTACTGTGAAGGCTTCATCACATCCCATGCCTCCTTAGAGAATCAGTGGTCTCTGTCTCCTTGGTCCCCACAGGAGCCATGATGGAGCAACATGCTCGGGAGGAAAGGAAGCTGACCCCCCAGGCCAGCTACCTTATGTTGGTCTGGAATTGTGCCACCCTGGATGCAGAGTGACAACTAGGGTGTCAGAGACTTGGGTGTCAGAAGCCAGGTAGAAATGGGGTCCTGGTATGAGAACAAGCTAAGGACAGCACACTGCCCCTCCCTTACCCTGCTAAGGAGAGGGCCACTTACAGGACATGTGAGCATGGCTTCCTCAAGCTGGGGAAGATGAGGGCCAATCCAGGAAGGGCAGGCTGCTACCATGTCACTGTTGTGTGCACTATTATTAATGACAGCCATATGAAGTGAAGTCATCTGTGTTGGGCTTTAATTCAGTGAGGTAGGCACTGTCACCAGCCCCTTTCCAGTAAGGGTCCTGAGTCACAGAACCTCAGCTCAGAGATGCCAGGAAGCTACAGGGCGAGAGTGGGAGGCAGGGAAGGGCATAGTCATGATGGAACGAAGACATAGAAAGTGTTGACTTCATCAGTTTAGGTTGTGTTGTAAGTGTCTTTGGGCCTACGTGGCCACAGGACATTAGAACAAGCTAGTTGTGGATAAAGAAAGAGAGTTGATGCCAACCCTGAAACTTGTCCCCATGTTCCTGGCTTTCTTTTCCCACCTAGAATACAGGAGTCATGCTTTACCCATGTTGAAGAACATAATATTCACCAGCTGACAAATACCCACTGACACGCTTGAAGCTGCCACTAGGTATTTGCAGGGTATTTGCCCTGATATGCAGGAGTCTGTAGGGACCAGTACTGGGGTCTTGGAGACAGGCCAGTATATGCTGAACATTTTCTTTATCCACCTCTTCTGTGGGCCATAGGCAGAGAGGAAGCCATGTGAATCTGTGGGCCTGCGCAGATGGTGTGTGTGTGAGTGACAGGGATTATCAACTGGGTAACCTGGGCTGCAGAGAGAGAGTGGGAAAGAAAGCGTGTTAGTGCTGGGCCTAGGGAGCTAGGGGACGAACGGGGCTGTCGGGGAACTGTGTCCAACTTGTGTGAAAGCGCCCAGTAAGCTGGTGACAGAAGTTTCCTGGCTTGTTCACTGGAGGAAGGGGTGTGTGTCACATGCTGAAGACCCAGAGATGGTTTGGGGAAAAGTAGGACCTGAAGCAGCCTCCTCTGACTGACAGGTTAATCAGGCAGGCAGCCATGCTGCATCCCTGTGGCCTGCTGGAGCCAGGACACAAAGGGATGAGATTCAGACATCTGGAGCGGAGCTCTGGGCACATTCCCTGGAGGTGAGCCTCCCTTAGCAGAAAAGGGTCTGGACTCTGGGCAAGTGTTTCCACAGATCTGATGTCAACTGAGTAATTAGAGATGTCTCGCTTCTGGCATGAACAGGGCCAGGAGAAAAGTATGTGTGACCTCATGTTGAGCCGGGATGGTTCTGAGCTTATGTGATACCTCTGAGTGTGTGTGTGTGTGTGTGTGTGTGTGTGTGTGTGTGTGTGTGTGTGTGTGTGTGTGTGTGTAGGGGGAGGCGGTTACCTGGCAGATTCTGGCTCATCCATCTTGAGGAGGGAGCTCAGGTCAAGGCTGGAGGCCATTCTGAGTGCAGGGAGCTGGGCCGAGTCTGGACCATCGTCTTGCATCCTTTGCTAGCTTGCTCTTGTCAGTCTCTGCTCAAAGCTCTCAGTGGTCTCTGTGGCTTCTGAGATTGTTCTGTGCTCCTCAGTGGTGGCTGGTGATCCTTGGTGACACTTCCCTCATATCCTCCCCCAACTCTCAGACCTGTCTGTCCTCCAGGGACCCATGGGGCCATGCTCCTCCGTCTGATGGTTCCCTCCCCTCTTACTCTTGGCCCCATGACCCTTCTGCCCAGAAGCCTCTGCCCACAATTCCATGGCCAGGTCACACCTGTCCTTGCCATGCTCCTCCTGGGCCCCGTCTCCTCTGATTTCTGACTACAGAGGGATTTCTATAACTGCCCCTCTGTGCACATAGTTTTTTGTTTGGAACCCAGGATGAGCCCTCCGCTGTGTCCCTGGCACTCTGCAGCTCAATGCACAGGTACTGTAAGTATTTCCATACAAAGCAATTAAGCGACTTTAGGATGTGAACACCACTGTTTGCATGTAGGCCCAGGACAGCCATTTTCCTGCCTGTTCGAAACCAAGATGACTCACACACCAGACACTAAGGAGCTGTAGGTTAGTCTGTGTCCCAGGATCTGGGAGCCTAGACTCTGTTTTTTGCTTCTTCCCCGGGCCATCAGCTTCCAGGAAGGTGGCATGAGGAACGCAAGTTCTCCTCAGAGGCTTGGCCAGGCAGTGCGCCCAGGCCTCAGCCCCCCTCAGCCAGTTTAAACCACTCATGTCCTGCAACACTAACACTTGAGGTGTATCCAGAGGCCAGCATCCAGAGGACAGAGTTTTAAAAATGCTTCACAGACAATGTCTTTTCATAAGATGCATAAAAGCACCTTCCCAGTCAGAAAGATATTCTGCACAGGGCCTCAAGATGTGGCTGACAGTGTGCCGTGACCCTCAATCCCGTGCTGAAACCCCATCCAGAATCTCAAGGTGATGTTAATCTGCAATCAGTATATTCAGGTGTTGTTAGCTTAAAAATCAAGCCACAGGGGTTTAGTGTGACTGGTGTCCTTAGCTGAAGAGGTGATAACACAAGGATGGGCCAGTGGAGACTAGGTGGGGACACAGGGGACAGAGCAAGTGACCCCGTGGAAATGCCAGCAATATGGCTTTGGGGGACTCCTGCCCTGTCCTTACCTTAGCAGTGGACTTCTAGGCTCCAAAACCACTGAGAACTAGGTTCCTGAGGCTTCACACACTTATCTTTGGTATTGTGCTGTGGCAGCAAGAAACTGGGTCTAGGATTTGACACGCTGTGCCCTCAGCTCTCGTCTGCAGCCAGGTCATCTGCTGGAGAAAACTTGGAGAGAAAACAGATTCTTTTTTTAGACCGTCTCTCTATGCACAAGGACCTTGGGGGCTCTCCACACCGGAGGCCCTTCTGCAGGGTTCTGGCAGAGCTGCCTCTTGTCTCATTCCAGCCACTACTTGGTTGTCATGACAACATCTTGAGAGCAGACATGTGGATGAGCCTCATGCTTTGCCTGGTGCAGTCTGTGGAGCCCAGGGCTTCCATAGTGTCTCTCATGAAACCTCCATTAGCACTTGGCATCCACCCTGCTGAGTGACAGCCACAGCATCAGGGTCCTCAGCGTGCTGAGGCTGTTAGAAGGCCTGCCCTGCCCTGATGCTTGGAGGCCAGCTCCTTTCTCTACAGCTTCACATGGGGCTCTGGGTAGGCCCCTGCTCTTCCCAGCCCCCATGCTTTCTTCAGGGATGGGCTATTGCTGTGTCTGGATATCCAGTTTGTTATTACGTCTTTACAGCCTCGCCTCACTCCTGATGTCTCTGAGTGTCCATGTGATGAGGGTTGATATCTATCGGCTCTCTTCTCTCTGTGTCCACTCCTCCCTTGATATTTTGCTAGAACAAGCCAATGATTCCTTAGCTCACAGGATAGACTCAGTGGATGGTTAGCAGACTGGCCCTCATTCCCCATCACTGTGAGGTATGGATGCTGAGACTCAGGGAATGGCAGCCATGGGGCACACAGACCCTCCTCTCTACAACTCACCAGTCCAAAGTGATGGTGTGAGCCAGGCTGAGCTTCAGGAGATCAGGCAATGAATGCCTTTGGAGATGAAGGACAGCCTATTAAAATCCCTACAGCCTGACAATGTTTGCAGAGGCCCATGTGGCTCATGTTACCTGTGTCCTTGAGAGGAAGGATCACAGATGTCATTCTGGATCCAACCATAGCCTGGCTCTGCAGTGGCCTGGCGGTCTGTCACTGGACCCTCAGCTCACATTGAAGTTTGCAGGTGTAACCCTCCACCTGCCCTTCCAGGCTGTTCCTAGCGGTCTATCCTCTACCATCTCTTCTTCCTCATCACTCAGTCACTTAGTATGTGCCTTTCTCTCCTCCCCCGGCCTCCACAGCTATACCACTCTTACTTTTGAATGTGTCTTATAAGGATGTTTGTACCGGACTCCAGGCCACCCAGGGCAGCCAGGAATGCTGCCACCTTAACACCCTCTCTTAATCACAGAATTGCATTGCTGTCCCCTTTCCCAGCCTCTGTGGGAAGTCATTTCCTCTGGGGAGCATCTTGGCTCATGGCCACCTAGGTCAGTCCTGAAAAGGAACCATTATTTGCCAATAACACCCAAGTCCCCGTTTTGCATATGGGGAAGCTGAAGTTTGTGGGTTCCTGTGTGGCATAGAATATTCTAGAGAGCTCAGTTCTGACATCTAGCACAGGATCCCAAAATTCTGACATGATCTGTAAAATAAAGCCACTGAAGGAGTCATAGCTGAGGGCATCTGGAAGCCCCCATTGACATGGCATGCAAGGGGAGGTGTGTTCAGTGCATCATGGTGTGTGTTCCTCCCACAGCCACCTCCCATTTGTCACCTTCTTCTGGTCCCTATTTTAGGGTGGATTCAATGAAACTCAGTGGGATAAGTTGTGGTGATTAATCTTGATTGTCTACCTGATTGGATTTAGGATCACCATGGAAACCAGTCCCTGAGTACATCTGTGAGGGGTCATTTAGATTTAGTTAGTTAAGCTGGGAGGGAAGACCCGTGTCAAATGTAGGTGACACTGTTTCCTGGGCTCAGGCCCTGGAAAGAAAGAGAAGGATGAACTCAGAACCCCCTCCTCCTTTTATTGAGACAAGGTCTCACTATGCAGTCCAGGCTAGCCTGGAGCTCACTATGTAGACCAGGCTGAACCCAAATTAACAGAGCCTACTACTGCCTCCTGAGTGCTGGGATTAAAGCCATGCTGATCCTACCCTTTCTGTCTATAAAAGAGTGTATCATTCTCTCATACAGTACACCTGACTACAGCTTCTGTTCCCTCCACAACTTCCAACTCCCTCCCACCTCCCCTCTCCCCCAGACCCACTTTCTCCCTATCGCCTCCAGAAAAGATCAGTCCTCCCAAGCACATCAACCTAACATGGCCCAATAAGACACTACAATAAGACCCAGTAGGAGGAAAAGGCTCCTAAAAGCTGGCAACAGAGTCCAAGCCACCCCTCTGCCCACTGTCAGGAGCCCCCACAAAACACTAAGCCAACAGCCATCACATCTCTGCAGGGTTCACAACGAAGACCCATGCAGGCCCATCTATAACCACTTCAGTGTCTGTGTGTCCCTGTGGACCCTGCTTAGTTGATTCTGTGGGCCAGGCTCTCCTAGTGTCCTCAGCCCTTCTGGTCTCCACAATTCCTTCTTCTCTTCTTCCGTAGGGTTCCCTAGGCTCCAGGTGAGGGGCCTGATGGAGACCTCCGACCTGGGCTCTCTCTCTGCCTAATGCTTGGCTGTGGGTCTTTGCATCTGCTCTAGTCATCTGCTGGGGGCAGTTTCTGATGGCAGCAGGACTAGGCACAGACCTATGAGTAGAGCAGAACATCATCAGGAATCTTTTCATTGATTTTTTTTTTCTGCCAGTCATGATTGGGTCCACCATAGGTCTTGGGCTATCTAGCCTCTGGTTTCTGGTCATCCAGGCAGTGATGGGCATGGGCTCTCTCTTGTGGTGTGGGTCTCAAATGAGATCCATCATTGGTTGTCCATTCCCACTAGTTCTGTGCCACCATTGCCCCCGCTGATCTTGCAGACAAGGCAGATTGTAGGTGGAAGGTTTTGTGGCTGGGTGGGAGTTCCAGTCCCTCCACTGGGAGCCTTGGCTGGTTACGGAAGGTGGTCGGTTCAGGCTCCATATTCTCCATCACTAGGAGTTCTCACTAGGGACACCCTTGTAGATTCCAGGGAATTTCCACTGCACTGAGCTCCAGATGCCCCTCCCCATCCAATCATCTCTCCCAGTATTCTCTCCTTCCACCCCCCCACCAACCTAATCCCTCCCATCCCACCCCCAGCTGCCCCCAGTCCACCCAGGAAATTATTCTGTTTCCACTTCCAGCAAGACCCATGCATTCTCCCCTTGAACCTTCCTTGTTACTAGCCTCTCTGGGTCTATGGATTGTAGCATGATTACCAATTACTTAACAGCTAATATCCATCTAAAAGTGAGTATATATGTTTGTCTTTCTGGGTCTGAGTTATCTCACTCAGGATGATTTTTCTAGTTCCATCCATTTGCCTGTAAATTTCATAATGTCATTTTTTTTTAAAACTGAGGAGACTATTCCACTGTGTAAATGTACCACATTTTCTTTATCCGTTCTTCAGTTGAGAGACATCTAGGTTGTTCCCAGTTTCTGATTATTATAACTAAAGCTCAACTTAGTTGAGCAAGTGTCCTTGTGGTAGGATTGAGCATCTCTCGGGTCTATGCCCAAGAGTGGTGTAGTTGGGTCTTGATTTCCATGGTGGCTGTACAAGTTTGCGCTCCCACCAGCAGTGGAGGAGTGTTCTCCTTGTTCTGAATCTTTGACAGCATGAGCTGGCACTTGTGTTATTGATCTCAGCCATTCTGATCAGTGTAAGATGGAATCTCAAAGTAGTTTTGATTTGCATTTTCCTATTGGCTAAGGATGTTCAACATTTATTTGTTTCTCAGCCATTTGATGTTTTTCTATTGAGAATTCTGTTTAGCTCTGCACCCCACATTTTTATTGGCTTGTTTGGTTTGTTGCTGTCTAGTTTCTTGAGTTCTTTATATATTTTGGATACTAACCCTCTATAGGATGTGGGGTTGGTGAAGATTTTCCCCATTCTGTAGGCTGCAATTTTTTCTGTTGATGGTGTTCTCTGTCTTGCAGAAGCCTTTTAGTTTCATGAGGTCCCATTTATTAATTGTTGATTATAGGCCTATGCTATTGGTGTTCTGTTTATATTCCCCTATTAAGCCGCTCTTACTAGGTATTTTATTGAAGCAATAAGAGATGAGAGTAATACACAGACCTTCAGTGCTTAAAAACATTCATCCCAGTGACACCTGATAACAGCCATGCATCGGCATTGGCCAGTCTTGAGCTCTATAACCATGCACTTAGCTGGACACCCACAGCCTGTATGCACTTTGCTGCACAGTAGGTACTGGCCAGTCCTTCAGCTCATGGCTGTATACCCAGATAGATGCTCAAATTCTGAATGCTGTGGAATGCTCTTTTGCCCTGCAGGCAGAGACTGGGATATGACTCTAGGCCCTGGAATCCTCTCCTGTTTCTATCCAGCCCAGGAAAACCATATCCCAGCATCCCTGTATTCCAGGTTCTGGAGTCTCCAAGGCAAAGGTCAGAGTCAAGTGTGGGGCTGGCTCAGATCAGAGAACATTTTCCCACTAAAGTATTGATATTGTGGCTAGAAAAGGAGTAGCTGAAAAACCTACATACATGATCCAGAGACAGTGCAGAGAGGCAGTAAAGTGAGATTACTCACTAGCAGTGCTCATGGCCCAGCATGGAGTGTGCGTATTTATTCACCTTCTGAGTCTCTGTGACTACAGCCCCTGATGGATAACAGTTTAAAAACCTGGACAGGGAAGGCTTGCTAGAGCAGCATAGTTCATGGCCATGGGAGTGTATGCCGGTGCCTGCTTACGTCAGGGTAACCTGGGAGATGAAGAGTAAGGCAGGAACCAGGGGCAGGTGTTACCTTCAGATGAGATCGGGCGCGTTCAGGGTGGTATGGCCGAAGACAGGTGTTACCTTCAAAGGCTACCCCTGGTGACCTACTCCTAAAAGGTCCATGGCCTCCCCAAACAGCAGTGACGGGAGCCTGTGGGGGACAGCTCATTGTCCCTTTCTGTGTGGCGACTGAGAGAATAAGGTGGGCTATCAGGAGAGAGAGGTGCACGGTGACTACAGAGCTGGGCACTCTTTTGTAAGAAGGTGTGAGGTCAGCTTTGCTGGGCTAGTGGACAGATTCTAGGAAGGGGCACTAGCCAGTGGTCTTCCATGCAAATCTGTGGCTTGAGGGACTAGGGACTGATGTATTTTTTGGGGGAGAGTGTCTTAAAAGCCAGAGAATGCCCTCAGACTTGGTTGGGTTTGTCCTGGGACTTGTGGAAGGGGGAGAACAGAAGCATGCTCACTGTTGCCCTTGACCTCACCACCCCAGACATCGTAGACATTAAGCCAGCCAACATGGAAGATCTCACAGAAGTGATCACGGCATCCGAGTTCCACCCTCACCATTGCAACCTCTTTGTCTACAGCAGCAGCAAGGGTTCCCTGCGGCTCTGTGACATGCGGGCAGCTGCCCTGTGCGACAAGCACTCTAAGCGTAAGTTCCCCGGTGAAGCAGGTGGGTGGGGCTAGTTATATTGGGACTGGCAAGTGGGTGCACCAGCATGGTTGGTGGGTGCTGCTCAGCCACCAGCTACCTCTTTTCCCCTAAGCACCCTATGCCCTATTTGGAGACAAGCTTGCTCTCACCAAGGGGCATCTTTGAGGCCCAGGGATGGAGACTAAAACATCAACACTCATTTGTGAAACCTCTGACAAAGTCTGCCACACTCTATTTTTCTAAGGTGATGGTCAAATTGCTCCGAGGAATCTATGGTAACAAAAGAGGAAACTGAGGCTCCAATGATGATCCAAGGCTTCAAATTGTGGCCCCCACCAACAGAGTGGGCTTTGAAAGACTACTTTCCCATGATATCCAGGCAGGCCCTAGCCAGGAGGATAGGGCTATATCCTTCTGGTCTATTACTCAACTGTCCCTAGTGCCTGGGATGAAATCTGGAAATAGATATAAACAAATGGGTGATTCCTGGACAGGTTTTGAGAAGTGATGGTTCAGACAGTCCACTTCTCTGCAGACAGGCTGTTGAGCGATGGAGTCCTGCTTCTCTCCCAGAAGGCAGTTTCTGCTGGGCAGCAGAGTCAGGCTGAGCTCCAGTTCTTTCTAGTTCCTTGACCAAGTTCTGTACCCATGCCCACTCCACAGCTTTCCTGCATGCTTGTCTGTAACTCCATGTGTCAGGAGCATTCAGTAGCAATGGGTTCCCGTCATGGGACAGTTGAGAACCCCCACCCAGGGACTGGTAGTGGAGGAGCAGGAATGGCCTCACTCATGTGTTACCCAGAAACAGATGCTCTGAAGGGTAAGTTATGGAGTCCTTGGAAAGAGGGAACCACAGAGGCAAATGCTTCAAGACGGAACTTTACCGAAGATGATGTGAGTAGATGGAAAGGGTGGGCGGGATTAGTGAGCAGGGCAACTGGGGAGCCACCGTGGATAAGAGAAGCTAAGCTTTATTCTGAGTATGACCAGCAGCCTTTTTAGAATGGCAAGGGAGGCCATGCTTGGAAGAGATGATGATCAGAGTGAGGAGCAAGCATTGCAGAGAGAAGAGACAGCTGGACCACGTAACCCCACAAAGTGCATTCTAGAGGCAGAGCTGCTGAGCTTGGCCTGGTAGGGTGTAGATGGTCACAGTGGCTGCTGGGTATGAATGTTGAAAGGGGTTGAGTCATATTCCAGATGGATGGGAGTGGTGCATACAGACCTGAACTCAGTAATGGGATCTTCACCAGACTCCAGGGGCATGGAACAGTAGATGAACAGATGTTGGGGTTATCAACATGGGATGGTGTCTCTATTCCAGAGATGGTAGAATCTGGGAGAATTGAGCCTATGAATAAGGTAGAGTACAGTTTCATGCAATAGCCAACTTTATGCAGAGCCCCAGACTGCATATATTCTGAGGGTTAAGAAAGGTCACATGGGGGGCTGGAGAGATGGCTCAGTGGTTAAGAGCGCTGACTGCTCTTCCAGAGGACAGGGGTTCAGTTCCCAGTACCCAAATGGCAGCTCACAGCTGCCTGTAGTTCCAGTTTCGGGCAAACAGCAAGGCAAATAAATAAAGAAAGAAGCTTTTTTAAAAAAAAAAAAAAACGAAAGAAAGAAAGGTCACCTGGGTAAAGTTTCCATGAGCTCAAGCGTATACAATCACAAGGACAAGCCACATGTGGCATGAACATGTTCTTCCATGGAGGCATAACATTCAATTGAATAACAACAGAAAACAATAATGGCCAGTTCAAGCTGAACTCACTCCTCTCCTGTACACCTGGGATGATCAGGCAAACACATTCCAAAAACAATTCTATGTTTTCAAGAAACCAAGGTCGTAAGACTCTTGTGTTTTCTTAGAGTGTCCTCACACGCACTTAGAATTCTCCTAAGACTCTCTTCCTGAGCTGTGCTCAGTGGGCCTGGGAGGGAGAGCTGAGAGGTTCAGGTGATTGTGGTCAGAGCCACCCTCACAGACACAGCCCTGGGCCACATCAGCCACCTGAGTCACCTGAACACTAGTTCATTGTCTTACAGTAAGCTGTCGGAAGTATGATGTGATTCTCATTGACCGGAACTAGCAGAGGACACATAGCTTCCCTGTGACACTGGGACCCCTGCTCTCCAGCTCCCAGGGCCCCTCCTCCTATCATCAAAGTTAGCTGGAATTGCCCAAACTCAGATTCGTACCCTCACATAATGATCGTTGCTGTCACACTGGACCCACAGGTGATCCAGGGCGATGACCCTTCTCTCAGGATGAGCTGGTGAGCAAGCGGTCTTCATGCTTTCTTTGGCCTTAATTCCCCTTGCAGTGTGTGACATTTATAGGTTCCATGGATTAAGACAGACATGGCTGTGTTCATCCTACCACCATGGGGCATTGCCCCAGACATCTGTGCCCACTCCCTGCCAGCCTAGCTTGCATGAATTTCTGAACTGGGTCCACTTTCAGCTCTTTGTCAGACTGGAGAAAAGGTGGGGAAGAGAGGAGAGCCCGGGCCTGCTCTTGAACTCTGAGTCCCCTGGAGCGGGCAGAGGCTCTGTGAGACCTCTTTCAGTGTGGGCAGAAGCCAGAGTAACCCCACTGGTCCAGGGGAGTAGATGGTGCAGTGGCAATGATACCACCCATTTAAGAGATACACCTCAGTCATTCAAATGTTTACAAGATTTTTAGTGACACAGAGAAGCTATTGCATTTGGCTGATTGGGGCATGGGGTGGGGTTGGGGGAATCGGGAGGAGGGATATGAGAGAAAACAGTACTGCTTTGCTCCTAAAATGGGATCAGAGAAAGTCTGAGGAAGGAAGACATCAAGATACGGCCATGAGACAGATTGATGTTTTGCTGGCATTTGTCTGTGTATCTACATGTTAAAAATGAGAAGGGGTGTGGGGGTCAGGGAGAAGCTTTTGGTGTTGTCTTTATACTCTGTGCAATTCAGATTATATGCTTTGGTAGAGGTGGAAGCCAGAGCCACTTGGCCTCTGCAGTCTGTGACACCCAGGTTTCTGGGATAGGGTTGGTGGAGTGAGAAAGCAGCACCCCCGGGCTGGAGAGATGGCTCAGAGGTTAAGAGCACTGACTGTTCTTCCAGAGGACCTGAGTTCAATTCCCAGCAAAACCACATGGTGGCTCACAACCATCTATGATGAGGTCTGGTACCCTCTTCTGCAAAACTGTATGCATAATAAATAAATAAATCTTTTAAAAAAAAAAAAAAAGAAAGCAGCACCCCACTGGAGAAGCTACTGAGAGTCCCTTGTACATTTCCTGAGCCCAGACGTAAGAACTTGACCAGCCATGAGACTGTTATATGCCTGGTGATGTCAGAGCCTCACAGGGGTCAGGTATAAGAGAGGCAGAGCTCATTTATCTCATGTCTGCCTCTCAGGGAAGCACTGAGTATTCACAGACTTGCCTCTGTGGTGTAAGGCCAAGGTATAAAAGGAGCCAGCACTGAGGACTTTGAATGCAGCTGGCTATCCTGGGGGCCAGGTCTCTTCTGAGGGACACTGACTGCCCAGTAGCTCACCTGGGAGCTTTGGCCACATTGGCATGTCTGGGCCTCTCTGCAGGCCAATGGTCCCATGTGTTGACAGGGCTCACAGCACATGGCAGTCCGCAGGTGTAAGGGCATTTGTATATGGGTGCGTAGGTGACCCTGGCATGTCAGTTCTTCTTCCCGAGTTCTTTTTGCACTGTTGCCATTCTGCCCTCCTCCCAAGAGCTTGGCTGCTCTCTTCCCTTTTCCTGAGGTTGGCATAGGACATCTGTCCCCCAGGGTCTTGTACAGGTTGAGTGTACATCTGTCAGATGTCATTTTGAGGGAGAGACATGTTTTTTTTTAAAAACACAAAGATTTATTATATTTCTTTTAATTATATATCTGAATCTGTGGGTTAGGTATGTATGTATCAGTGCAATGCCTGCCCACAGAGGCCAAGAAAGGGCTTCATTTCGTGGAGCTAGAGTTGAAGGCCCTTGTGAGTCACTTAATGTGAACGATAGGAGCCAAGGAGATCTTCTGGAAGATCACACCACACTCAACCACTGAGCTGTCTCTCTAGCCTATGGTTTTGTTTGTTGTTATTGCCACTGAGTTGAGTTTCTGTTTTGGATTAGTGGTTGTCTTTGCTTCTTTTTTCTGTTGCTGTGATATAAAAAAAATACTCGGGGCTGGAGAGATAGCTCAGCGGTTAAGAGCACTGTCTGCTCTTCCAGAGGACCTGGGTTCGTTTCCCAGCACCCACATGGCAGCTAACAACTGTCTGTAGTTCCAGTTCCAGGCAAACACCAAGGCAAATAAATAAAGTTTTAAAAAAAAAAAAATACTCTAGCAAAAGCAATAAGACAGAAAAGGTTTATCTTGACTCACAATTTGATGCTGCTGTTCATTATGGCGAGTCAATTAAAATGGGGACATGACTGCTCCAAGGTACGGGAAGAAAGGGGTTTTATGAGGAAGAATACAGCCAGAGGCATCTGGAAAAGTCCAGACTGAACTGGGCCAGGAGAGGGAAGTGGTGCGTGTACGTGTGTGTGAGAGAAAGCACATGACCAAAATGGCAGGGTTACATAAGAAAGAGAAGCAAGGGGAAGGAAAGGGACCCCCCTCCCCCACTCCCCCCCTCCCCCCACCCCAGGGCTGAAGAGGTTTAGGATGGGGGATGGGAGCGAGTAGGGCAGAGGGGAGCAGAAGGTTCTGAGGGAGCCTGGAAGGCAGCACGCTCTTTAGCATGCTAATAGGAACCTCAGTCAGCCATTTGTCCTGGATTTCTTTGGGACCTGACACTGGGGAATTCATGGCAGCAGAAATGTGAGGTGAGGTGACTAGTCAAATTGCGGCCACAGACAGGAAGCAGAGAGATAGTGTTGTTGTTCTGGAAGCGTCTCCTTCTTATGCAGTCCAGGACTGAAGCTTGGGCAATGGTGCCACCCACTTTTAGGATGGGGCTTCATATTGCTATTAACCATATCATGCAATCCCTCAAGGCGTGCCTAGAGGTTTGTCCTCTAGGTAATTCTAGGTCCTGTGAGTAGACGGTCAATATTTGTTAACACAACTGTACCTCTTGCTAACTGGACACCCCAACACATTACTTTAATAATACTTTCATTAAATCTATACTTTTCTAAAACAACAACAACAAAAAAATCCCTCTCATCTCCATAGACTCATAGCCATCTCATAATAAAACTGTGTTCTGCTCAACTTCTAAAGTCCCCATAGTCTTTTTAACATTCCGCCATCATTTAAAGTCTGAAGTCCAAGTCTTATCTAAGTTGCAAGGCAATCTCTTCTCGTGAACCTGTAAAATAGAAAATAAGTCACATGCTACCAAGAAATAACGACATAGTGTAGTAAGGGGACAGGCGGAGTCAGAGCAAGGAATAGCTAAGGTAAGGCCAAACCCTCGGGGTAAACACTAAATCTGCCCTCTCCATGTCCGGTATCTGAGACCCTTGATAGACTCAACATGGCAGCAAAGGGCTTAACTAGCTCCATCTATCCATCTCTGTTGCCCTCAGTACACATAGCCCCTCCCTCAGGCCAGGTCTATTCCCATGCCTGTGTGTAGCCTTCCTTGATGGATATCCCATGGTCCTGGCATCTCCAATATCCTTGGGTCTCCATTGCAACATTGCCCTTACCTTCAGAGGCCTCTTGCAGGGAATGTTATCCTACCACACACTCTGGCTTCAGTGGCTTTCTGGAATCTTGGTGCCAACTTCCGTGACCTCCTCACTTTCAAATATCACATGGCTACAAAACCAGTACCTGAGGATGATGCTGCCACATTATGCTGCTGGTGTGAGGTGTAGCCTACCCTCTTTAGAGTACAGCTGTATCAGATTCTGTGGCTGACCCTGGGGGAAAGGTCCCTAGGAAGTGAGCAGGAACCCCTCAGCTGCACTCCTCAGTCCAGGCTGTCCTCCTTCAGAGCGTTTGCATCTTCATGCATTTCAGTCTTTGATGGATAGGGCTTGTCCTCAGGGCATATTCCCCGTGCAAAGCTGGGACTTTCTCTGTAACAATCTCAGCCTCCGTTCAGTTGTTGCCTTGGCTGCACCTTTTAGCAACCTTGAATTCCTTTTCTCCTTGACAAACTGCACATTTAAATCTATTGATCAATCGATTCTTTTGAAACTGTGAAGCTATAAAAATTTGGTAAACAATCATGCTAAGCCTAAGTGCTTTTCTGTCTTGGAGTGTCCTCTACCAAACACATTAGTCTATGACCTTTAAACTCTGGGCATTTACACATCAAGCCAGAACATGCATGGATGTCCCCCAGCCCACCCCCTGATTGAGCTCCTGAAACTTCCTGAGCCAGAGCCTCCTCTGTCCAAAGTTCTCTCAGAATTCATGTCTTTCAAGCCCCCACTAGAATAGCTTAAGCTCTGATTGCAGCATCCAAGAGCTTTCCCAGCCCAACCCTCCAGACTCTTCCACATTCCTCCTTTACACCAGTTCTAAAGGCCTCGGAGCCGAACAGTCATGTTTATGATAGGAATAGCCCGTTCCCTGGTACCAATTTTCTGGATCAGTTATGTTGCCTGTTGCTGTGATACAAGACCCAGACAATAGCAACTTAAGAGAGAAGGGTTTGTGTTAGCTCACAGGTCAAGGTTGCAGCCTCTCATGGCAGGAGGCTGAGGGGCTGACCACATTACATCTGCAGTCAGGAACAGATGTAGCAGACAGAGGCGCTGTTAGTGTCCAGCTAGCTTTTTCCTTCATATACAGCTCAGGGTTCAGGCTTAGGGAATGGTGCCACCCACTTTTAGGGTGAGTCTTCTCACCCCAGAGAACATAACCAAGATCGGTCAGAAGCCAACCCTGTTAGCCAGGATCTCACAAGTGTGCCTGGATGCTTGTCTCCTAGGTGATCCTTGATCTTGTCATCTTGAGGGTATTAACCAATGCAGTGGTTCTCACAGGTTGGTTTTTTTTGGGGGGTGGGGGTGGGTTTCTTTTGTTTGTTTGGTTTTGTTTTTCAAGACTGGGTTCTCTGTGTAGTCTTGGCTCTGTAGATCAGACTGGCCTCGAACTCAGAGACTCACCTGCCTCTTCTTCCCCAGTGCTGGGATAAAGCACCTGCCACCTGCTTCATACAGATTTTTCTATTGGAGTTAATTATATATTTTAAATTTTTCTGGAATTTTTTCTCATCCTGTAAGTCATCTGTGTAGAGTCCAGAATGCAGATGCAATCCCCATGTGCTTGCCTCTGGAACCCAGAATGGATGGAGCCCAAGCTAGGAACATGCTAGATAAGATAATACTCTGTCACCAAACCATGCCCTCTGCTGTAACATCCTACACTCTGACGACACTGTCCCTGCCCTGAGGGTCTCATCCATAGTGTTCATGAGAAATCAAGCAGCTGGTTCCCAGTTTGCCAGGCACATGTTCTTCCTAGTCAGCCATGGTCGGTGTTCCAGCTGTTTTCATGTAAGAAGTCTGGGCTTTGACTGGTTCTTTGTCTCCTGCTCCTATGCTTAAAAGTCAGAGACTCCCCCAGGGTCCTGCCCACAGCATCCTTTTCTAACAGGATGACACTGTGACTTTCTTCTCCCTCAGTGAGGAGCACTGTGACCTACTGTGAGCTCATGCCTGCCCTTGGGCAGGTGAGGAGGCCAAAGGTCAAAAGCACACAGTAGGCCCTCAGACCTGTCTAAACCAGGCTAAGTTAGGGTACACCAGCTATCCTAAATGCCCATCTATGGCTTCAGCTCTCCCTGAAACACTAGAAGAAACCCAGGTTGTTGTCTGCTAGGCATTGTGACAGGGTAACCATAGAAACAACCATCCACGAGTCCTCAAAATAGACAGTTATTTCTGCTTTTGACAGCAGAGTCTGCGAGAAGAAAGAGCTGAGCACCGAGCATGGGAGGGGATGGTGGTTCACCGGCACAGGACTCCAGCAACGCGAATGCCCAAATGCTGGGGATGCCAGCAGCTAACAGTGGCTGAGCTGTGCAAGGATGGTATACCATCCGATGCTCAGAGCCTCCCAGGTGGAGCCATGGCTGCCCCTTACCCATCCAGCATATGCTCTTCCTCTGTCTCCTCACCTTATCACTCTGGAGCCATGAGAGAGCACTCTTCTCTGTAGCTTAAAACAACACCTGTGTTTTGTACAGCTGTGGAGGTTGGAGATCTAGTCAGGGTGTGGTAAGCTAGCTTTAGGAGCAGCTGTTTCTTTGTCCTTTCTGGCTGCCAAAGCCACCACACCCCTCAGCCAATGGCAGTCCCTCCAGCCCCTAGAGAGCCGGTGCAAATCCCCATCCTATCTTAAGATTCTCAGTACAGTGGTCTTAACCAGCATGGTGGGGAGAGGCCTCTCTGGCAAAACAAACCTGGGGAGTGAGGGGCTTCCCCAGCGGTGCCCTTTGCAGGCTTCAGTCTAAGGGACAGTGTGACAAGAGTGTGTGGGTACAGTGGGACTCAGAAATAGAGGTCAGTTCTTGAGGGGCCATAACTAGAGATGGATCTTACTTTGTCTCATGAAGATCAGTTGTATAAGGCCGAGCAGGGCACAAACAGTTGTCAGACATTAGTTAGCGAGCTTTGTTACTCCAGTTTATCAGTGCTTCCATCCATCCCTGCTGGGCTGGGCCACTGCTGGGGGCTTAATGCCTGGGCTTGGGTCAGAGAGGAGGGTACGTAGCCTTTCTCCTGACATGGTTTTCCCTTCCCAGGGTGCCCTGCTTCTTCCCTCCCAGCCCTTCCCAGGGTGCCCTGTTTCTTCCCTCCCAGCCCTTCCCAGGGTGCCCTGTTTCTTCCCTCCCAGCCCTTGCTCTTGGCAGAGCCTCATGGGACAGCCTGTCTAGTTGGTTCCAGGGAGCATAGTCTGTATCACTCACCCAGTACCTTGAACAGAGCCTAGGACATCACAAGCAATCATGGTGGACTGATTGACTGAGAGAGTGCCTAGCAGAGAAGCCAGAATCCTTGGATGCCCTGTGGGCTCTGGATAGGTTACAGGAGTGATGATACGTGTGTTGGACAGGAGGGCAATGGCAGGTCCCAGATAAGAGACAAAAAGGTGGAACTCAGGAGGCAGAGCATGACACCGGATCCCCAGGGTCCCACAGGAAGGGTCTGTTCTAAGTCTCTTGGGAGATGTGGCCAGCCTTCTTCTTCCAATGAGGCAGTGGACAGGGCTGCCACTCAGTGGTTTCCTGAGGCTGGCTTTACAGGTTGGAGATGCTTAGATGGTGACTGGTTGACAGCATTCTCCACCTCTCTCTTCCCACAGAGCCAGGGAGTTAATGCCAGCCCCATAGCAGTCCTGGTCCTCACCTGCTCTGTCACCATGGCTACTCTGGGATGTGACTGACCACAGGTGTCCACTTCGCATGCAAAGAGGCAGTTTCTGACCTGAAGACCTGGGACTAATTAGTACCAGAACCACACCAGGGTCCGGCCTGGAGTCAGAAAATGCTAGGGCATCAGAGATTGTTGAAACACCTTCCGTCTGGTATTGTGCAGTGCCAGTAGGGGGCAGCAGAGAGTTGCAACAAGCATATCTCACTTTCATCTGCAGCTAAGATCTGCATGTGGATTCACTCTGAGCCTCAGTTTTCTTGCATATAAAATGGGGATAACTAGGCTACCATCTTGAAGTTTTTATTAGAGGATTAGATGAAGTAAGTACATAATTAACACAGTTTCCACAAGGAATCCTTTCCAGGATTTTTCCTCTTTGGGGGGTCCTTAGAGCCAAGGCTTTGGGAGGTGTTTAGGAAAAGATTTGATGAATGAATGAATGAATGAATGAATGAATGGTCAGACAGCTAAGCCTGGTGATACAGTGAGCTGTGATTCTGACTGTGAGCAGGGCAGCTGATGGTCCAGCCTGATTCTCTCTCCACAGTCTTTGAAGAGCCCGAGGACCCCAGCAACCGCTCCTTCTTCTCAGAGATCATCTCCTCGGTGTCCGACGTGAAGTTCAGCCACAGTGGGCGCTACATGCTCACGAGGGATTACCTCACGGTTAAGGTCTGGGATCTGAACATGGAAGCGAGGCCCATAGAGACCTACCAGGTGTGTGTAGAGGTCTGGCAGCCTGAGACATCTCTGTGGTGTGAGATCTCCCAGGAACAGCCCCCCTTCCTGTGCTGACAATGCCACAGGGGGCTGCCATCTGCATCTAGAACCCCAGTTTCTAGGGAAGGAGGGGAGGCAGGGACAAAGAAAATCATGAAGTCAGGGTGCAGATACCAGCCCCAGAATCCCCAGCCTTATCAGTAAGTAAGTAGCGTAACCTCGCCACAAACATCTGGATGTCAACTGTGTTCTGTGACAGTATGGAAGATATTTCTAAACCATCAGGGTAGCCTTTTGAGCTACTGTGTAGGGTGCATTGCTGGACACTTCTGAGGAAGCTTTATCCATCATCCTGCCAGGTGGGCACAGGACAAAGCTGACTGGTGTGCTGTTAAAATGACACATGTACAGTGCACCTTGTAGGTATCTGGCAAGGCCGTGGGGGGATGGGGTGGGCAGAGCTCTCTGGAGACAGCTGCATTTCTGCTGGGCCTTGAAGGTCACCTAGAATTGGATTGACAGATACAGGCTCAAGCATGCCACCAGAAACCCCAGCCCCACCCCACAGGTCTGTGTGTGTGTGTGTGTCCACACATGTGCCCATTACCTGTTCAGTCCTGCTCCAGCAAAGAAGGTACTGACTACCTGTTCTACAGATGGGGACACTGGGAAGCTGGAGAGCGACAGTTTTCTCAACCCAGTGGTGGTAGACCCAAAGCTCAGTGCTGCTGAGGAGGTGTCCAAGAGGAAAAGCTTCTGGAAAGGGCATCTAGAAGACTCTGTTAGAAGGGTAAAATAGCTCTGACTTGTCAAGTACTGCAAGATGGCCAAGCACAGTCCTACTACATATAATTTCACCTCCAAGGACACGGTAGTCCTTGGGGTGGGGGTAGTCACTAATCATCAATATTTTAGAATCTATAGGTCAGCTATACAAAAAGACAAGCATACAGCATTAGGCCTAAGCCCCCCAAACAGTAATGCTGCCACTTCACTGTACCCCCCCAAAGGCTTCCAGAGGCACAGACTCCCCTTTCCCCTACCCCTCCATAAAACATCCATACACATAGGCCTGTGCTGACCAGTGTTGGGATTGCCCCAGGGGTCTGGGAAGACACTGGTTCAAACACTTCATAGCTTGAAGGTTGTTTCCTACCTCAGTCTTGGGCTGCTGATACTTTCAGAGAAACACAAGAGGGTCTCTCTTTGTCTAGAGTACACAGGGTAGGACCTAGAGAAGAAGGAAGCCACTGGCCTGCCCACTGGGTCACTAGGAGAGGCCCTGAGAGCATGTGGCTCACTCTTTCCTCATAGCTGAAGCGTTTCTTCCTGCCCCCAGGGAGCAGGCAAGGCTTGTCACACAGGAGAAGCTGCCACACTTGTGTGTGGACCTGCTAATGGCTGTTGCATCTATGCAAGGGGACAGGAACTTGAGAATCCTGCCTTCTGGCAGGGTTGGTAGCACCATGGAGCCCTATGGTTTCAGCCCGTGTACCTCTGGGTGCTGGACCCAGGGATTAGAGAGATGTCGAGCCATGGCTTCATCCATCCCCTTGCGTCCCACTTGAGTGAGACCATGGTGATGGTGACACAGCCTGGCAGGGCTGTGAACCAAAGTGGCCCCCGGACTGTAGACAGCATACCAGTGACAGCCTCTAGCTGTGGACGGTCCCATACCTGTGCAGATGCTGCTCCCTGGTGCTGTCCCCCTGCCCCACAGCTCTGGGTCAGCTGTATGTGCAGGGCTATGCCAAGACCATCCATCTTATGGAGGTATCAGGGCCATTTGTGTCATTACTCAGCTTGCCCCTCTTTTCCCCAGGTCCACGACTACCTGCGGAGCAAGCTCTGCTCCTTGTATGAGAGTGACTGCATCTTTGACAAGTTTGAATGTTCCTGGAATGGGAGTGACAGGTGAGCCAGTGCAGCCACCCAGCCTCAGACACCCAGCCTCAGACACCCAACCACAGATACCCAGCCTCAGACAGACACCCAGCCTCAGACACCCAACCTCAGACACCCTGCCTTGCCCCTCACCCTTCACCCCAAGGGGATACTTTGCCAGGTCAAGGTATGGACGAGGTGTGGAGGTCTCCTCTCTAGTGGGCGGAGCTTTCAAATCCTGGTTGAGGAGGTGAGTTTCCCCCCACCCCTCTGACTGATGCTGACACCTACTTTAACGCCCTGTCCTAGGGTACTGTGAGATTTTATGTCAGGATCAGCCAAGTACTTTCCACATCCTGCACCCTCAGGTCAGGGCTGTACTCCAGTATCTCCATCCCCAGGAGACAGAAAGGCATTGGAGCACCCATACTTTCTCCTGCTCTGTCTCTGGCAGCCTCACACAGGTCCCCTGAGGCTCACAATGTGAACTGGTGGCCTAGTTGTGATCCACTTCTCCCATCCCCTGACCTGGAACGCAGCCCCTAGTACATGGCATAGCCTAGCCCCAGCACAGTGAGTTACCCAAGAGCCTGCTCTTCTGTGTGCCTTCCCCCCAACAGCTCAGAAGCTTTTCTATTGGGGCGGGGACATTGCTTTCTTGTTCCCACTCATGCTTTATTAGCCCCACAGACCTCAGGCCCAGTTAGCTCCCTGTGTAGAGGCTGGTAGGTGAGCCTCTTAGGGTCTCCTATGAATGGACAGCCACACATCCTTCTGCCCAGATGAAGGACGGAGGCTCCAGATGACCGGGGGAGCATAGCACCTGGCATGCTTTTGTATTAGAGCCTCTGAGGCTTCACCCCGTCCCTCCGTCAGCAGGTGGGAAGTGGTGGCATGAAAGCCTTAGCCCAAATTCCTCTCCATCAGGATGTATCCATACAGGTGGCATCTGTTTTACCCTTCAGAGCTTCTGAGGTGGCCTGTAAGAGCGGCTGCATTCAAGGCTGAGGCTGTAAGTAGGGGTGGTGGTGACAGAGAAAGGATCATTCCGAGAAAGTCACTCTGAGCAGACCTGGACCTGTACAGGGGCTGCTGTTATCCCACGGGTCCACATGATTAGCAGGTTCTCTCGACAGAACCGTACTGTGTAATGGTCTAAAATGTCCACTGAAGGACAATGTTAAGGCAGAATGTTAGCGTAGAAGGCTAAAGGTTGCCACCCACTGCCTGCACTTTATGTTGCCACCACCAGGTGGCGCATGTAACCAGACAGTGCCTGAGCTCAGCCCCAAACCCAGCAAGTCTCTCACTAATGGAGGCCCAGCACAGGAGCTTAGCAACCTTCTTCTGCTGACACTTCCCATAGATGCGCCTCACCTTTCCTTTTCTCCCTCCACTTCCATTCTCCCTGACCTTGGGATCCTGCTGAAGCACATTCCACCTTAGCTTGCTCGGCTGCCTCCTCCTGCAGGATGCTATCCTGGTCCCTGGTCTCTGCCTTATTCTCACAGCCTCCTGGGCTTTCTTCCTGTATCTTCCTATTTAAGAAATGACAAATCCTGGTCACCTCTGCACCCACCCCCCCCCCACTAGAAGACATGTCTAGTAGGGGGACTTCAGGAGAGTGGACAGTGAAGAGCCTCTGGCTGGCTTCCTCTGAGCTTGGCCTGTCACTGAACAGGGACCTCAACACCTGCACCCCAGAGGCCAAAGGACAGAGGAGAAACAAATCCCTCAGCCCTTTAAGGCAAGCCTGAGGCCTGCAGCCTGCTTTGTTGGACTCATAGAGGGCGTACACCCCTTAGTAAAGGCGCCTGTAGAGGGCTGCTGTGTCACTTGGCTGTGCCTTCCTTCCCTTCCAGCATCCTTGAAAGGGGCACAGGACTCAGCTTTGTTTCTAGTCCTTATCATCTTTTAATTTCCAGCTAAGAACAGATAGGGTCACCTGAGTCAGCCTTCTGGAAAATAGCTTCATGTAGCCTGTGCTAATGTCTTAGGCTGAATGACACCCCCCCACTCCCCCCACACAAGGTTTTGGTCCCTCTTGGCAGTGGTACTCTGCACTCTGCACACACAAGACTGCTGTGGTCTATGTTCTGCATCAGCCACTGAAACGGGTTGACTATTCCCTGCTCTGTGGGGCCCTCTGCGGTCATCAGCTTCTTCTCCTCCTCACAGCCTTTGCAGCTTCCCCAAGGCCTAACCCCAGATCCTTCCTCTAGGCCCAGGTCTGCTTTCTAAATGCATGATAGAGATAACCTGCTCCATCTATCTGTTAGCAGCCGGCAGAAGTCTGTTTCCAGGGTGCCCTTGTCTGCGGTGATATTTGCCTCACCCCATGGGATCTGTGTCAGTGAGGACTCATTTACCCATTAGCTTAGCCACTCAGTGTTGGGGGGAGGTAGGTCTAGCAGCTTCAGAGGCTCTGGGACAGCCACGGTTAGATCTCAGTGTCATCCCATGTCTCTACTAGCAAGGACTGCTTCTCTTAGGCTATGTGCAGATGATGGAGAGGTACCTTTAATGTTAGAGATGGCAGCTGCGATGTGAGAGGGGGCCAGGGAATCCACCAGAAAGGAGGCAGAGAGGCAGACTAAGCTCTCTGTCCCAGGAGTGGCACCTCACAGCTCTGGAGCGCCCCTGTCCCCTCTGTCTTCCCACACTGACCCTCCCTCTTCCCTCACCAGCGTCATCATGACAGGGGCCTATAACAACTTCTTCCGCATGTTCGACCGCAACACCAAGCGAGATGTGACGCTGGAGGCCTCTAGGGAGAGCAGCAAACCCAGGGCAGTGCTCAAGCCCCGGCGCGTGTGTGTGGGTGGCAAGAGGCGGCGTGATGACATTAGTGTGGACAGCTTGGACTTCACCAAGAAGATCCTGCACACGGCCTGGCACCCAGCTGAGAATATCATTGCCATTGCGGCCACCAACAACCTGTACATCTTCCAGGATAAGGTCAATTCTGACATGCACTAGCTGGTCTCAATGGCCCTCCCAGCCACCTCTGTAGGAGGGCAGGATAAGCATGGTGGCCATTGTGGGGATATGAGTCCCTAGGCTGGAGTTGCCTTGGAAGGTAATTGCCAGTTGAAACTAAGAAAAGGAAGGAGCTTCAGTCACGGGTGACCAAATGGATGTGCTTGGTAGGCCTCAGTCCAGGGTTCCTTTGTTTACGGCCCTTTGGCCTCAGGCTGGGCCTTTGTTTATTATCAGGACTTTCTTCATGTCCAGATTGGCTTTTACTGTAGTGGGTCAGTTCCTATCAGGGAAAGTCAGGTTGGTCCCTGATGGGGCTTCAGAGAAAGAGTGAAGCTCATAAGCCAATCAAGATCTGTGGATTCTCAAGAAGCCAGCCATGTGCTCTGGCTCAAAGCTGCTGGCACATGTTGGATTTTGGACAGAGCATTTTCATTGAGTGCTGGGGGTGTTTGGGATATCTTTTCGTATCCTAGGTGCCAGGCTGGGGCAGGTTCTGAGAGGAAGAGCTGAAGTCCTAGGGTTAATCGTGAGGCAGGGCTAGGTTCCTTGTGTGGCGTTTCTAGGCTGGGTCAAGTCCCGAGAGGCAGGACTGGGGACCCTGTGTGGCTCTAGCCCTCACCTCACTGCCGTCCATTTGTGAGTGCCCACTGCACGCTGGGCATTGGTGCTCAGTCCATAGTGGCTGTGGATGGATCTCCACAGCCCACTATGTGGTGGTTACGCTGTCACCCTCCCATGCTAGCCAGCCATCTTCCCACAGCTGACGGTGGGTCCTACCCCTGACTGCAGAATCCTCAAGCCTATGAGGCAGGTGTCCACTCATTTCCATAAGTTCCAGGCTCTGCTGGAGCTGGGGGGTAGTTACCATCCCCTTTGTACATAGGAGGAAATGAAAGCAGAGAAACGGGGTGCCTAAGTAGTCACACCCCAAAGGCTGAGTTGGAGTCCCATGCAGGTCTTTCCACGGGTTTTTTCCAATCAGCCACATTGATGACTGGTTTCCAAGCAGCATCCCCATGGAAGGTTCTGGAAGGGAAGTATCTCCATCTTGTGAAGTCAGAGCAGGCACGGTGGTGGCAAGATGACGTAAGAGAGAAGATGGAGAAGAGCTGCAGTGGGTTCCCGCTCTGCTTGGTTGCAGCTGGGCATGCCTCCCAGATGTACTTCACCTACATTGTACCTGCAGCTTTCTCTTCGCCCTCCCAGACACTCCCCAAGGAGGTTGCATGCAGCCAGGCAGCCCCAGAGGACATTCACTCAGACCTCCCCAGAGCCACCGCTCAGTGGCCGTTCATAGTGATCCCTCCATTCTCTCTCCTGGAATCGCAGGACTGCAGGGCTTGGCATTTTGACTCTGGAAGCGGAAAGCAAAGGAGTTTGAGTTTTTACAACATGAACTGCCACCCAGGAAACAGATACAATGGAGCTTTTTTTCCCCCAGTGGATCAAGGTATCCTTGTGTGTGTCAAAGCACAAACCGCATGCACACTCACTTCTGGCCATGTATTTACACAGAAACTGGGTCCATTATGTTTTTTGGGTTTTTTATTTTTTAATCAACGTGAATGAAGAATGTTTATCCATCACTGTAAAAATTCAGACGCTCTGGACAGTATTATATGTACATATTGACCCTGATTAAAATGAGCAATCAAAAGATTGGGCGACTTTCCCCTCTTGTAAAGAAGTTGAAGAATATGGCCAGTTGTACATAAATCACATTGAAGCCAAAATCCAGGTGAGAGGGCCTTACATACTGGCCTGGATCTCTGGCTTACCCTCCTGACTTTGCAGTTTGGCATTAGGAAGGATATTTGCCTTGGGAGCTGATTGCTGCTATGAGATCACAGGCGTCACGTGTACCATCTTCAAAGTCAAATCTCGTATGGTCTTTAAAAGAAGGGGTCAAGCACACACCCCTAGTTTCTAGACTTCTGTTTTAAACATTGGGTACCAAAGCAGGAAGGAAAAGGAGACAGAAAAAGATCTCAGAAGAAAAGCATGTCTTTGGGACCCCAGAAAATCAGCCAGGTCCAGAGCGGACTGTGAATAGTAATGTGTGTCCTGATTGAGGAAGAAAGTACGGAGGGGGGAGGGGTGGCGTGAGAGATAGCGGGAGGAGCAGAGCCATGCCACACTTTGCCACCTTGCTCTGCGTAAGTTCTCTGGTCTTGAATATGTGGCATTCCCGTAATCATCGCGACATTGTCGGGGTTTTGAGTTTGTCTCTTCTGCTTTGGTTCTCCACTGAGGGCAAAGCCCTTGGAGTGTGTTGGGTTTGTACGTGCTGGTAACATAGTCAGGCCCAGTCATTTGGGATTCTGTGGCTCATAGGTGCATTCTTTTTTTTCTTCGGTGTCTCACAAATTATCCTACTGTTGAATAAAATTATAAATATGTTAATACCAGCTTTTTCCAATAAAATAACAAATGTTACATCTAAGACGAGGCTCAGAGGGCTGCTAATTTCTTTGTTGTAGCAGGTGTGCATAATTCACCATAGACACAGGTAAGGGAACAGGCTCAGAGAGGAGCGTTGGTCTAGCATCGCAGCCGCATGTGCTATCCGGGCTGGTCTCGACTCTGTGTCCCTTGGTGGCCCTCACTCTGCAGCTGTTTGTCACAAAGTCATGGCTTCCCCCTCCTGTGTTCCCTGCAGCCCAGACTTCCCATACTCAAGGCCTTTCATGTTCAGGAGAGAGGCAGAGATGTCCACAGCCTTCACAGGTCAGCACAGAGATGAGAAGGCCGCTTCCTGGCTGTGTGCCATTTGGCTAACCTCTGATCCACATGTGTAAACAAAGCATGGCTCCCCAGGACCTCTGGGTGACTAATGAGATAAAAGCTCTATCATGGAACCTCAGGGCCCCTGAGGAGACTGATATAGGATTGGCTAGCCTAGGCTCTACAAGATGCTTCTCGTAGAGTGTGGACAGAATGCTGTAAGTACGCTCATTTCATATTTGGAAACACCGAGGCTCAAGGGTGACTAAGTCTCATGTCTGAATTGGTAGAACCAGTAGGTGTTGGGTCAGGATTTAAATCATCATGGCCAAAGTGCCAACATTGAGCCCACTCAGTCTAACCTCAGCTACAGTCATTGAGTGCCATGACTGATGTCAGTGGCTGTTCCCACAGTCTCTGCAGTAGAGACTATCCTGGATGATCTAAGTGGTCTCATCAGGTCTCCTGAGCGCTCCATAGTAGGGGGCTATCCCATTCTGACATCAGGAAAAAGTGCAGAGGTACAGCATGAGGATGGGGTAGTCAAGGCTGGCTGTAGAGATAGAGATGGAGCCACAGCCACACCAGAGAGCTCTAGTCTCCCTGGCCAATTCTAGTAACTAGCCAGTGAGCCCCAGGGATCCATCTTGTCTCTTCCAGGGGGCCACCATAGTTTGTTTTCCGTGGGTTTCAGGAATCTAAGTCAGGTCCTCGTGCTTCCCCAGCAAGCATTACTGACTGTGATGTCACTGCTGGAGACTCCAGAGGACTGGCTACCTCCAGGTTAGCCTGCCAACCTTGACCTCTCTCTGACAGCCACATCAGACATAAAGCCCCCAGACTGTGCAGTGATGAGTGTGTTCTTAAAACACCGAGTTTGTGGCTGTTTGTTACTGAAGCCCCAGGCCAGCACACTAGTACTTACCCTCAGGTCATCTAGGAACATTTCTACCTCCCTTCTTAGACAGGATGGTCAGGGAAGCCCCAGGGCTTGCCGAAATTGCACAGCACAGACTAGGCAGCAAGAGTAGAAACTGGATCCACCCTGACAACACCTGGGCCTTCCTGAAGGGAAAGAGGGTGATGCTCTCCTGAAGATGAGTGACCCAAGGTGGGGAGGAATGATCCCATTCGAGTTCAGCAGAGAGGCAGCTGGCCAGAGCTGTTCTAACACTGCACCCTGGCCAGCAGACAGGACCCTCTAATGTTCCGTGAGGAGCTTTCCAGGACTTCATAAAACACTGCTCAGGTTCAGGCTCAGGCTTCCAGAGCCTTTCCATTGCCATCTGCCCTTTGAAAACAAACTTGATGGTTAATCTCTCCATAGCCCTGTGAGCCCCGGGTGATCCCTGCAGCTATCAGCCCCTTGGTAAGAAAAGGGTTCTCCTCTGGGTCTGCGGAGATGGGTCAGGCATCTGATGGATGCTGTACAAGTGTGGGGACCTAGAACCCATGGGGGAAGAGCTGATGATGGTGTCACATGCTTATAAACCGGGTACCAGAGAGGAGAAGACAAGAGGATCCCTGGGGCTAGCTCTCTCCCTGGGCCAGCTACTGGAATCATCAAGGCCCAAGCCAACGAGAGACCACTCAAAAATAAGGGGGCAGCTCCAGAGGAGCCATCACCAAGATTGACTTCTAGCCTCCACATGCACTGGCACATCTGTGTGTGTGTGTGTGTGTGTGTGTGTGTGTTTGTGTGTGTGTAGGTCAGAAGTCAGCCCTGAGTGCTCCAGGATGCTTCTGTCTTTGCCTCTCCAGCACGGGGATTACAGATTCCTACCACCACATGTAGGTTGTTGTCTGTTGTACAGTGGTGCTGGGGGTTGAATTCAGCCAGTCCTCTTCCGACTGAGCCTCCTCCTTGGCCCCCACCACATGTTCTAATCAATTAACCTTGTAGAATCTTCAACATATACTTTGGTGGGGGAGGGCTTCAGTTCACAGGGCACAAGAACGCCTGTGGGAAGATCACATCTGGCCCCCACAGACAAAGTCCAGACCTCTGTCCCCATCAAGGGGGCGTCAGAGCAGCAGGATAAGTGAGGGCCACATAGGTGACCGCTTCCACATCTCTATACCGTGACTTAGCCTCAAAATGTCTGAAAATTGCCAAGTCCTGGCAGTCAGGAATATTGCCTCTTTAAACTTCATTAAATAAACTGGGCCAAGAGCCATGGAGACACCTAGAAAAACAAAATTTATTCAGTTAAAAAAAAAAAAAAAGTTAGAAGCTCATCTTTGTTGACAGCCCATGGGGTCAAAGCATTCAAGACTCCTGGGGCTTGTTGGCATTTATCCAAGTACCATGTGTGTGCAATACCTGTGGAGGCCAGAAGGGGGCCATCAACGCTCCCAGGAACTGGAGTTGGAGGCAGCTGCTGCTAGCCATCTGGGCCATCTCTCCAGCCTTTGTGGGGAGTTACAAGGGATGAGGAAAAGAACCCATAGGACTGTGGCTGTGACATGGGGGGTGCTGGAGAGACTCCATAGATGCTGCTGTGTAACAAACTGTCCTCAGTAAGCAGCATAAGGCTATGCCAGTCATCCTGTCTCAGTTTCCAAAGTCAGGTTCTAGGCGTGGTCAGGCCCTGGTCAGAAGAATTGACAGTCAAGCTGGATTTCTGTTGTGGAGGTGGGGGGATCACCTGAATGGAGGCTGTTCTGTTTGCCTAGCTGGCTGCTGGCTTGAGGGCCCGGTCCATGGCATGCAGGCCTTTCCACAGGGTCATCCAGAGCTGCTGTCCTAGGAGGAACCTTGCTTAGAGCCACTACCCCTTTTAAAGGGTCTGCTCTATTTGTCACATTCTGCTGCTTGGAGACCAGCCCACTGCACTAGAGCACTTGCTTTAGGTGTGTGGAGACCATGGGCCATTGTAGAGGTGACCCCAGGACTTCAGCAGGAAGAGACAAGTAATATGGCCTCAAGTTATTAGGCTTGACCTGGGCCCTGGTGGCCACTCATCCTTAGTGAGGCAATTATACACACAGGCACAGTGAAAAGCAGAGAAAGGGATTATTATTCACTGCGGCCACACTGGAAAGAGGAACAAGGGTGCCCAGTGAACTCCCCTCAAGTCCATTTTCAGGGTTCTGTCATGAAGTTAGTTTTAAGTAGAGAGAAAGAAGTGTGCATAATTCAACAGTCCTGGTCAAGGTGTGGTCCTGCCCATCACTGCACCATCATTGTCTTAGCTCTAGTATCATTTGCATGGTGGTCTGCTAAGTTGTCAGAGCTACATAAGATCTCTTCCTGAAAGACAAGTTCCCCTCTGCCTGGCACCAGGCTTCAGTCTTTTCCCAGTCTCAGACTCTTGGGCAGTTCCCATCACTTGGAAACCATTGTTTTAAGAATGTGATAGCCATAGGGAGGGGTACCAAGGGTCTCCCTAAAACATCTTCACTTCTTCAAGGACGGTGACATTTGACACCAGCCACAGGACGCATTTGACTCTATTGAGAGCCTTCAAGACTCAGCACCAAGCTACTTAGCATCCCAGAATGATATCAGCTCAGGGACCTGGGAGAAAAATCCTAGGCTATAATGTCCCACAAAGTAGCTCATGCTGATGATTAAATAGGAAAACAGGGAGCTGGGAAGATGTCTCAGCAGTTAAGAGTACTAGATGCTCTTGCAGAGGACCCAGGTTCAGTCCCCGGCACCCACATAGTGGTGCACAAGCATCTGTACTGCAAGTCCAGGGGATCCAGTGGCCTCTCTGGCCTCTGCAGACACCAGGCTCACATGCAGTGCGTATACACCAAACACATAATATCATGTATATAAAACATATATACATATATATATTAAGATAGAAAGAAATGAGCCTTTGCTATTATCTAAAAATCCTCTAGTCAGAATGAAGCCCGAGGTGGCTGAGTTTAGTTCCTTGACTTTCTTGCTCACCTGGGTCCTTCCCATGTTTGGCTTCTTTTTACCTTGTCTATGTTTCAGAGTAACATTGCTCAAGTTCAACCACTTGATGCACAGATAAAACAAAGCTTCCGGGCCTCCGGCACTGTTTCCTAGTAACCAAAGCTTTCAGAGCTGGAAATCATCGCCAGAGTGCAGAGTGACTGTCTCAATGAGGTCTTTGGAACAAAGCTCAGCTATCTTTATCAATCACTGTCAGGATTAGTCAGTCACGTGGTCAGCTGCCTCGGCGTCTCTCAAAGAGAATGCTAGAGTCCGTATAAAAAAAGAAAGAGTTGTGAGAGACTTCACTATTTGATACCTATATTCCCAAAGTCCAAACGTGGGAAATAGACAAGCATAGTAAGAGTCTGGAATACTGTAAAGGAACAAATGGGAGGCAGTGCCCTTGGGAAATCGGGGTCTGTCTGCCAACACCCCACTGTTCACCCAGCATGTTTCCTCAGGATCCACTGAGTGCAGCAAGGTAAAGGAGCCGGGGTTCTGATCTCAGCTTCAACACTAGCTGTAGACCTGGGGAATGGCCCTGTAACCTGAGTTCTAGCATTTGCTGTGCCCATAGGCAGACCTGGAGGACACAGGGCTTGCCTTGAGGGGCTGCTTCTCCCCCCTACCTTGTGCCTGTAATTCCACTGCATCTACTGGCTTCCCATGTCTGTAGACCCCAAAAGCTTGCTGCACAATGGCTGTGGCCACTCTGATAAAAACCACAAACCACTATTGCTAAACCCCAAATGGCTTCCCAGGCTTAACAGAGCACCTAGGCAAGATCACTAAGACTGTATGTGTGTGTGTAGGTCAGAGGTCAACCCTCAGTGTGCCAGGATGCTTCTGTCTTTGCCTACCCAGCACTGAGATTATAAATTTATACTACCACACCCAGGTTGTTGTTTGTTTGCATTGTATAATTGGGTCCTGGCTGTCCCAAAGCAAAGTGAGAAAATCTGTAGTGCATGCTAGGACTTAGAGGCCACACCAAGAATAGCAGCAGCTGCAGAGTGGTGGGAACTCAGGGCATAGGGATGGGGAGGGTGGAGGTCTACGGGAGGCAAGGGGAGTTTGAGTTGGGGCCTGGAGCCAGTGTCAATTGAAAGTGGCCTAAGGTGTTCACATTTATCTCAGAACCCCTGGCACTGCCAATGCAAGGTCTGGCCAGGATCCAGATGCCCTGGGCAGACCAGCGGGAGGGCCATGGGTATTTGTTGCTCATGGCCGCTGGGCTCTGGACTGGTGTGAGGCATCTCCCAGGGGCTGGAACATGGGTGTTCTTGGTTGTGAGACACTAGATCAGCCCTATGGCATAGAGACTCTTATAATGGTGGCATAAATGAGTTCCCATCTCTGCACGGAAGTCTGAGCTGGGACAGAATTTCACCTGATTTCTGTTTGCCACTGAGGTTTGTCTTTGTACCAACAGTAGGTCCATGATGACATGTGATCATAAGGACAATAGGTTCTCTGCCTGTCCTGCGGTATGGCCTGGACACTGACTCTACCTGTTCCCATTAGTTCCCTGGCCACAGGTGTAAAGTTCCCTGAAGTGAGGGAGGGGGATAAGGACATGCCTGAGCTGAAGACTCTATTAGGTTGGTCGACTGATTAGAACTTTGTGATTGTGGAGAGTTAGAATGTTGCAGATCAAAACCAAATTATCATGGAATGTTTGAAGTTCCTTTACTGGACTGTTCGTTTCCCAAACCTGTGCCCTACCTAACTTCCTGGAACACATTCTTAGCAGACTACTAGCTTCCATCAATCAAAAGCTAAGCATTTCATCAGATTGCATCTAAAGCCCACAGTAGATACTCCCAGCCCTGGCTGTAGGCTGTCTCCTCTCCTTCCCCACAATGCCTTGGTTTCTGACTTTGTCCTGCAACAAACACAATCCCGTGTGATCACTTCCATGGTGGAATAGGTCTTTTGGACACTCTGAAATGGTCCTGGCCTCAGCCATAGTCACTCGTATTTGGCTCATAATAAACTCTTATTCCTTTTGAGGCAAGAGCTTTTGCATCAGCACAGGGGCAGTTGGGTTATGAGATTATTCTTGGGCAACGAAAAGGCCATGTTCAAACCAGGTCCTTACCACCACAGAAGAAGCCCTTTGGATACTTTTCCCACTGTACCTGCCTCTGACTGTCCAATGATTCTGTTCATTAAGGTGCTGCACCCCAGGGTTCCCACAAACATTAGATTTCAAGCTGGGTCCCAGCACCTCCAGCAGGACTTTGGGGGATGCCAGATCCCAAGTGCTCTGGGACAGACAGACAGCTGTGATGTTTGTTTATGAGAGACCCAGGCTACAGAGACAATGGATCCTAAGAAACTGGGATTTCTCCCTAGTTATCCTGGAAAAAGAAAAGGCTGAGGCCACGATGTGAGTCTGAGGGAGAGCTTTTCTCTCCAGAAAGATTTTATACAATTCTGACAACTTGTCAGATCACCTCGCAAGAGAAACCGGAGCTGAGACAATGAGTGGACACTGTGACCAGGACTATGCATAGCTCTGTCTCTCTGTTTAAATCTCAAGTCCCATAGATCAGTGGTTCTCAACCTTCTTAATGCTGCAACCCTTTAACACAGTCCCCATGTTGTAGTGACTCTCAATCATTGTTTTTTACTGCTACTTCATAAATGTAATTTTGCTACTGTTGTGAATCATAATGTAAATATTCATGTCTTCCAATGGTCTTAGGCAATCCCTGTGAAAAGGTCATTCAACCCCCAAAGGGGTCACAGTCCACCGGTTGAGTATCACTGCACTAGAGGTATTTGGGAGGAGTGTTACTAGACATCTTTCTCTTTCCAGCGTGTCCACATAAAACAACCACTTTCTCTGCTTTCTGTTCCTCGTGTGTGTGTGTGTGTGTGTGTGTGTGTGTGTGTGTGTGTGTGTGTGTGTGTGTGTGTTTAATTGGTCTGTGGTGGGTGGTGTCCAGGCCTGTGTAGTGAGAGCTTGTAGGACCCAGGTTCTGCCCCTAACAACTCTGATAACAGCTGACCCTTGGCATGGAGCATCAGCCAGCTTCTGGACCAAGAGCGAGCATCCTGATAACAGCCATCCTGAGACAGTGGATCCAGCCTGGGAATGCGGCAGCTGGATTACAGTACAGCAGGACCAGGGCTGTGCAGGTCTGAATGAAGGAGGCTGCACCCCCTACCAAGATCTGCCTGGGAGGAATGGGGCCTAGGGCAGAGGCTCTATTTGGCTGGAGGGCCCCAGGTGCACACTAGGGTGCACCCTTAGGTGGCAGGCCTCTCCTTGAGATGTAAACCCACCTCCAAGTTACAGCAGGCAAAGAAGAGACCCAAGGATGCCTCCAGAATTTTAGAGTCAGAAGGGTGAGATCTGGGGATTGGGCATCTAGCCACCTGTCTCACTAATGGTTGCATGGGATGCATTCAGGAAGCTAGTCAATGCAGATGAGGGATATTTCAGACAGTAACTCAAGATACTGGCCAAGGGGTTTGGTTAGATAGCCAGGAGGACAGTGGGTTGCTTGCGTGTTGGACTGCTGTACAGACAGCCAGGAGCCAGGCCCTCTGTTTGGATTCAGTCATTTAGCTTATCTCCAATCTAAACACTGCTCTTTTCAGTTTTAAATACAAAACCATCAAGGACGTCAGAGTGCCTCTGGCCCAAGGTTCTGCTGTTCTGGAATGTTCTCCTTTTAAAAGAGGATCCAAGTTTATGATGGGGTTACCGATGTCTTGTGAGCACCTTCCCAGACAATTAACTTTTCTCTCTCAAAAGGGCCTATGAGGTATCGATGCTGCTGGGGTTTGCTTAAGGTTACTCCACTGGGAAGGAGCAAGCTGGGGCTCAGTAGTTGCTCATTGGCTAGGGATGCTGCCTCCAGGCTGGAAAGTGATGCTTCCAGTTACACACCGGGGTGCTGTATGACATTCCATTTCTGCACAGGGGGGTTTGTTTGCAAAGAAGTTCTGGGAAGTGCTGTCCCCGACAGGAACATAGAGGCTGTGGACAGCTGCCCTGGTGTTTGAAGTAGAGAGGTGACACCCAGAATCCATGACTAGCTGGGGTTCTTCAATGAGTCTACTCCACTCCCAGGGGACATTAGTCATGAGGTGATGGTGGCAGTGTGGTGGCCCAGAGACAGGTCTATTTGAGTCCTGTCCTGGCTCTCTGAACCCAGTCTTTCTTGTAGATGGGGTTGTCACAGACACCCTCCATCCAGGTAAAGATGAATCGAGATCATCTGTGCTTTGTAACAAGAGTCCTGCACAATCAGTGGCATGATGACTGTATAGATATCAAATAGCAGCTTGTCGGCTCACACTTGTAATCTCAGGAACTGGGAGGTTTAGCAGATCACTGACTTGGAGGGCAGCCTAGGCTACATAGAGGATTTCAGGCCATCCTGAGCTATGTACACAGTCAGACCCTATTAAGTTAAACCAAATAAAGCATAATACCAAAGAGGGACGCATGCCCACACAGATCCTATCCTAGTTAGCATTAACTATCAACTTAATACAGGCTTAGTCACCCAGGAGGGAGTCTCGGTTGATTGCCCAGATCAGAGTAGTCTGTGGAGTGTGGCATGTGGGGGTTTGTCCTGACTGTTAATAGGTGTATGAAGGCACAGCCCATGGTGGGCACCATTCTCTGGACAGGTGGTGCTGGGCTATATTTGAAAGTTAGCTAAGTATGGATCTGTGAGTGAGACAGAGAGCAAGCCACCAAGCACAATTCCTCCATGGTTTTTGCTTCCTTGGTTGTGAGTGAGAGATACCAAGCAGGCCTACTGTGAGTTTCTGCCCTGCCCTCCCTCAATGATAGACTATGATTTACAAATAACAAAGCAAATCACTCTTCCTCCCTGAAGTTGCTACTGGTCATGTGTTTACCCAGCAATGAAACTAGCTCAGTGTCCTGACTTGTCCAGTCCCCCATGACAAATTCTGAATATGCCCCTGTGGAATTACTGTACATAACTGAAGAGTTGTGCAAACACCAAACCGTGAGTCATGTAGATGATCCAGTCAGTGACCTGTGTTTCAATGACCATTGCCACAAAGTACTTTTCACCCAAAGGCCAGAGTCAACTGTAGTGATATATATTTAATATAACCAGTCTGGAATATCATAGGAGAATCAGCCACAGAGCCAAGCCATAAAAGCCAGGCAGTGGTGGCGCACACCAATAGTCCCAGCACTTAGGAGGCAGACGCAGTGAGTTCGAGGCAAGGACAGCCATGACCACAGAAAACCCTGTCTCAAAAAACAAGCAAAAAAGACTATAGAGAGATGGCTTTGTCCTCTGATATTCCAGATTAATTTTATTAACTATATATCACCATAGTTAACAGCTGAGCTGACACCTATGTTCTGGTACCATGTGCCTGCGTTGTGGTGAAGACCTTGGAGGCTGTCATACCTGTGTAATACTGGTCTGTTGTTCAGCAGATGGAGTCAACTGTGTGGACATCAGTTCTGCCCTCTGTAACCCAAGAGGCACTTTTTCACTCAATCTGGGTTTATCCATCTTCTGATGCTCACACATACACACCAGACAAAACTCCTTATAAACAAACCAGGAGAAAGGGGTGTGCATTTCAAAGCTTTTTATTTCGGCTGCCTTAGAATCTTGCTTTTGGCTCTGCCATACTGAACATAGCCAAGGTTACCTATGTATTAAAAGGGACACTCTTCTACTGTTTCCCAGGTCCTGGGAGATGCAGAAGAGATGTCCCCACAAAATCCCTACCCACCCCCCTCAGTGATGGGAGAGCTCCAAGGCAGGCTGTAGTGTTCAAAGCCCAGTTTGGACATGCTATACCCAGTCAGAAGGCCAGGCAAAGACATGACCACTGGGGACAGCCCAGAAAACATCACTTGACCACTGACAAGGATTAGTGGCAACCAAATAAATAAGAAAACTACCATAAAGTCTACACAGACACGTATTTGGTTCTTTCAAAAACAAATCCAACACAAAATAAGGAAGGGCAGGAAGGCATGAAGGGCTATGAGGGAGACTCCTATCTGTAAAGTGCTTTTCAGGATGGAGGGTCTTTGGGTCCAGGCCCAGAGCTCCAGCTTTGTAGGAAAAAGGCAGGATTGCGAGTGAAGACAGCATGCAAGTTCTTGACACTTGGCATTCAAAGTGGACAGTGTTAAGGAGAGCCACCCTCCAGTGGGGTCTGCAGTCTGCAGGTGAGCACAAGGCCCCTGCACATGGGATCTACACACACGAGAGCAGAGTAGACACACACACACACACATGCTTAGCACAACACTGCTCCAGCTGGCTGGCTGGCCACATGGAAAGGCCTCACAGCAACATGCACTGAAGCCTCCTGTGGTAGCAGACACTCCTCAGGCGGCAGACAGGAATGGGAAGAAGAAGAAGTCGAAGGCAAACTTGAGAGCACCATGCACGGTGCTACGCCAGTCCTGTTCAATCTTCACGTGCCGCCGAGCTGGGGACAGCTGCGCCATGCAGTTGAGGCAGCTGATGGCTTTGAGCTCGAAGACGGGCCACTTGCTACCCAGACGGCCCTCGAGGATGGTGCTGAACTCAATGAGGCTGCCCTGGCGCAGATTCAGCAGCACATCTTTGAACTCGCTGCTGGCCCGTAGAACGATGTCCTTGGTGATGTCATCTTCTTCGTGGCCACGGTTGCCGTTGGTCCCAAATGGCATGCCCACCGTGATCTCAAATTTGTAGCGGTCAAACTTCTTGATGTGGCAGGGGTGCTTGGCTAGGTGCTTGAGACGGCAGAGTTCCTCCTCGGCTGTGGATATGTTGCCGGAGCTGCAAGATGGATAGGCCTCACCGTACAGACAGCGCATCCAGTCACCCAAGAAGAATGGGAGCATGTTGATAGCCGACTCAGCACTGTTGTCTATCTCGGTCACTCGGACATACTTGAAGCGGCCTGTCCATGTGACCCTGTGGCCCTCCAGATGGCTGCACAGAATCTGGGTCCGTGCCATGTTGGTTTCCTTCCAGGCCCGTGGCCCACACAGGAACCCATACTGTTGCCAGGTAAGTGTGGAGTTGTAGACCTTCATGCCTTCTGACCGGTACACGTAGAACCAGCAAAAGAGTAGGATGGCCGTGAGCCACACCAGAATGAGCTTGACCATGGAACTCCGAGTCAGGGACTTGACCATCTCCACCACTGAAAAGTTGGCCTTGGTCCACCAACGGAAAAGCAGGGGCACGCCACAGATCACCGTGGTGACCACGATCTTGGTGAGGTCCAGTGTCAGGAACCATCGGGCAAACTGCACCATGCCCATAAGGGCGAGGCCAGCCACCAAGACAGGGAGGGCAAAGAGGAAAAGGAAGTAGCCAATAGAGGCGCGGACCAGGCCCAGGCCAGTTGACTGGAGCAGGATGACCACGGACAGTTCACACCACATGAAGCACACCAGGTAGGGGACCAGGTAGCAATACGTGCCCTTGAAGTTCCTCAGCTGGGCCATTCGGAAGAAGAGGTAGAAGAGGTAGATGTAGAGCAGGCAGGGGAGGCTGACATTGAAGATGATGAAGTGGCCAATGGGCACGGTAAAGAACGTCTGGCCAAGCACTTTCAGAAAGCGCCAGTCCACAGGCATGGTGGGCAGAAGGGACAGCAACCCAGCAGCTACCTCGGTGACCAGGGCCCGCCTGGTATAGGGCTCGGCAGAGCTGCTCAGGCTCATGTAGCTGGTCACTGTGAAGAAGGAGGAGATGACGGCCAGCTCGGAACAGGGGATGCAGTCCTTGCTGGCCAGGGGGAAGGAGAAGATGACGAAAATGACTGACAGCAAGAAATGGACATAGGGCTCCAGGTGGTTCCAGCCGAAGTTGACTTCAGCCTGTTCCACGTCTAGGTTGGGCTCGAAGCGCAGCAGCAGGTCGGTGAGAGTGCGGAAGTTCTCCCAGGCCTTGCTGTCCTGGAACACCTTGAGGGTACAGATGACCATGGACACAAAGGACAGGTAGAAGACCACCAGCGGGATGAAGAAGGCGAAGAAGTCGATGGTTAGGTTGCTGATGATGAAGAAGAAGATGAGGGCATTGATGTGATGTGTGGGCACGATGGTGGACAGCCAATGCATGCCTGCCTTGGAGGCCAAGTCGATCAGGTACTCTTTGATCTCCATGATGGCATGTAAAGGGTACTTCATCACCTAGTGGGAGACAGGCAGTTGGAACTAAATGAGACAAGAGCCACTTGCCATCCAACATGGACGCCATCTAGTTCCACAATTCTGCATGAGGCAAACGCCTCACCCCACTTTTTTCCCATCCCTGGGCCTTGTCCTAACTGGTGCATCCACCAGGAGTACATCTCCCATGGAAGTGCTCCCTATACTCTGTTCCACAGTCCGGAGGGGCCAGCCTTCTCCTAAACCCTATACCTCCATGCTGAGATTCCCACTGTGCTGTTTGAATGAGAATGCCCCTCTCACATATTTGAATGTTTGGTCCCCAACTGGTGAACTGTTAAGAAGGACTAGGAGGTGTGGCATTGCTGGAGGAGGTACGTCACTGGAGGAAGCTTTAAGGTTTCAGAAGCCCACACCAGGTCCAGCCTCACTCTCTTCTCTGCCTGCAACGTGCAGGTCAGGATGTAAGTTCTTAGCTACTGCTCTACTCCAGTGCCATGCCTGCCTGCCTGATGCCATGCTTCCCGTCATAGTGGGAATGGGCTAACCCTCTGAAACCATAAGCAATTCAATACTTTGTTATAAGTTGCCTTGGTTATGGTGTCTCTTCACAGCAACAGAGCAGTAACCAAGACACCCACCTTCTGCTAGGGTGATCAGGGATTTGCATATGCCTACCGTATCTAGGGGAAGGCACATGGGTCCCTAGCTCCCCTCTGCTTCAAGATACAACAGCACTGAGCTGCCGATCAAAGATTGTCTTGCTCCAGAGTATGGACATCAACTCCCTGGGCCTCAGTTTCCTCACTTGCCTATGGACAGTAATCATGACTTCACCAGACTACACTACACACTGCATATTGATGCTAGCATGAGCACTGAAAAAGAATGCTGAGATTGGGGGAGCTCAGTACCCAGCCTTCCCACTGACACTGGAAACCAAGAGCAGAGCGCCCCAACCCAAACTGACACGGAACAGCCACCTTTAACCAGCATGCCCTAGGCAAGTGGAAGGAAGCCAGATTCTGCTGAAACTTGAGGGAAAATATCCATTCCATAAGTTAATGTAAAACACATTAGAATTTTAAAATATTAAATATGCTTTTAAAAGGCTACCCTGCATCCTCGGTCTTGAGGAAAGCTGCTGGGCATCTAGAACACTCTTTGGGGGAGTCACCGGTTTACAGAGGCTCCGTTCATTCTCTCAGGAGCCTCTTGGTCCCCTGCATGCCCCCTGCAAGGCAAGACATTGAGGGCTAAGGCAGCATGAGTGTGGAAACTATTGTGAGGGCACAGTGGGAAGAGACAAAGCGCTGTGATGCTTCCAAACACCGCAGCATGAGACTGTCAGACTTTAAATCTCTCCTGAAGAGGCCTTCCTGACCTCACACAGTTCAGACTGGTCATCACAGTGACATCACACACACACACACACACACACACACACACACACACACACACACACACACACGATCAGGATGCTGCAGGAGGCAGTGCAGTGCATGCTGGGAAGCTCTGACCCGAGGGTCTTCTCCCCTTCACCCTTTCACTTTGATCTCACTAGCCAGAGTGTGTTATGGGGTCCTCCTCTTTGCCAAGAACGATATGGACTCTGGCTTCCTCCTATTGTGGTAGGAGCAACATCTGGGCATCCTGTCTGTGAACATGCTCAGTCCAGTCTAGCTCTGGATGGACCTTCCTCACAGCCATGAGCCTCTGTACCCCCCTGATGCCCAGAACTTCCTGAGGAACAGTCTTTTCTGCTCTGGACTGCTACCTGTCCTCGGTGGTAAGAGGGAGGCTTTACCTGTCAACAACCTGGGGTGTGGCTTGCACATGGATCTCATCTCTCTGGAGTGTGGTGAATTGCTCCCCCTTTTCCATCTTATTTCTGTCCTGCCTTCCGACCCCTGTGACTGCCACACTCTAGCTCCCTGTGGAGACTTTCCAGCCACTTTATGCCAGCTCACCCAGCTAAGCCATCTCATGTTACTGCCCCCATTTTGACCTATTTGCCTCAATCTTACTCATGCTTGGCTCATCTCGTCTTCATCACAAACACTGGAATTGCGGCACGCATAGCTATTCACTATATAACAAATCCTCTGGTGATAGGTCCTTGTGTGGGCCTTGGCTTTGTGACCACACTGGTCAAACTGCCCAGTGCTCACTGATGCTCATATTCCTGCAGACTGAGATACAGATACATTGGACTGAGCTTCATAAGCCAACGGGGCAACTCTGCGATGGTTCTATGGCCACACCCTGTGTTTGCAGAGTTCCAACAACAAAGTGGAGACTTGCAAAGCTCCAAATGTCCTTTCCTACTCTTGTTGTCCAGGGTGTCTGTCTGTCCTTCCCAGGTCATTCTTACTGCCCTTGTATGATAGGTTCACTGACCAGGCCCATGGCTCAGCTGATCCACAGACACAGCACTGGGTTTTGGGCGGTATATTTAGAATGTGGCCTCTGTCCTGAGCTACAGACAACATTGCTACATAGTGAATCTAAGCAAAAGTGCAATTCCAGTGCCTGGCCTGCTGCCCACCCACATCTGCACAGGCATGAGGGCTGTGAAGAGCCACAAGCACCCTGTGAAGATGACCTCAGCATACCTGCCTGACCCTGCCTTTGCTTTCTGGGCCTCCTCCTGAAGACACCTCCTCATACAGGAGTCTCAGATCACCCAAGGGACAGTGACCCAGATTCAGGTGTGTCTATGAATTCAAGGATCTTTCTGACCTGCAGCAAACGGGAGAGGATCCGTTTGCCAGGCAGGAACCGCACTTACCTTCTGGCGCAGCGGCAGGTCCTCAGGGCTTTTCCCTGCCAGCTCATCTTCATCTTCATCCTCATCCTGCAAGAACAGGTTGGTAGGGATGATGCCCTTGGCATACTTCTTGGTGAGTTCCACAAAGTCGTCCAGAGCAATATAGTTCTTGGCTGAAGTAAGGGAAAAAACACCAGACTCTCCTCACTGCAAGCCCACAGTGACTCTAATACACAGCTGACGCAGGATGGCAACTTGGGGCCCAGCTAGGTTCAAGCACAGGACCATTCTTTGTGCAAGGACATGGAAAAGAAGGTGATGGGAGGAAGAGGAGGGTGTACCATCTGTTACCCTCCACCTCTGTCTCTGACCTAGGTGACGTGCCATGTACATGGAGTGACTTGCCCTCCTAGACCTTAATGCCTGGAATCCACTCGCCCCTTAAGCCAAGACCTACTGCTAGACCATCAGTCAGCCTGCATCTCTGGTAGCGGGTACTCTCTGATGTTCTTTTCTCCTTTCCACCTTGCAGGGCCTCAAGGTGCTGAGGACCAACTGCCCTGAGGCCAGCCACCAGCCAGCCCTTCATACAACAGGATTTATGAGCCTGCAACTCACTGACCGCCATCCATCATGACCCAAAAAAGACCTACTACACACCCAATAACTCCTCCATCTAACAAGCCCTGCCACATGTTTGCCAAACTCTCATCTCACGGGAATGATAGAGGGCCAACAGAGGTCTGCCTTTTACCCCACCCTCACCAGGATGCCCTGTGTGTCTGTAAACCTCTCTATCCTACTTGTGTCTGCAAGAACCCTGCTATGCGCTGGATGCTTTTCTAAGCAGTAACACTGAGGACATGTAAGAGAAACGCAGCATGTGTCAAAGACTAGGCTACCAGCCTTCAGGGAAGACAAATGCTGGATACTGGCAGAGAGTCCCCAAGAGCCATGGTCATGCTGGAAGCTCTTGCTGGGATAACTTGGGGAAGCTGCCTTCATGAGATTATATGAGTCACAATGTGAACTCCTGCCCCACAACTGGACCTCACAAGAACGCTCTAACTCAGCTCTCCTATCAGTGATAAGAAACTTTAAGCCCTTCCCCTCTGTGTCCATCTTTTCCAGGATGGGGCACTTGAACTACATACAGATTCCAGCCCCCCAACACACATACCACACAAAGTGATTAAGTGTCTTCTAATTGTCTCATCCCAGACATTCCAAGAGCATCTCCAGCTCTGTGTCGTCTCCCCATCCCCAGCCTCTCTTCCATCCCACACGGATGCTGTAACCCTCTTCTTCTTCCTCAACACAAGTGTCCATACTGGGACTCAACCCCCCACATTCCCTGGCCCCCCTCTCCTGCCTGTTTATAGAGCTATCTTTCTCATTGAATTTTCTGCTCAATCAGGCACCAGCTCTGACTCTGGCCTTCACCTGATGACGTCTGTCACAATGTGGTTCTGCTTCCTATTCTAGCCTGAGCTCCCAATGTACGAGACTCAGGTCCCAGGGACAAATACATTGTCACTTGAAGAGACTAAATGAAAGTCCATTTAAGTCAGAGCCCCTGGTAGGCGACCCAGGCTAGGACGCACAGGAAAATCGGACTCTGTGCTGGGAAAGCAGGATGGGCACGCATACTCACATTCACTGCTGACTAGGCGCTCCAGCATGCGCCTCTGCTTCTGCAGGGACTTAGGGACCGGGCCTGGCTGTGCCCCTCCATCTGTAGGATCAGAGAGATTGGAAGTGGGACTGCTGCCTTGTTCCTTCATGCCCCATGGCCCACCACGCCAACATCCTCAGGATCCTGGGCTATTACTTTGCTCAGGGACCTCAGGGCTTGGGGGCCCATCATATGTAAGGGCCATATCCCTGAGTAGCCATATCTAAACCATCCTATAAGGAGGACCAGCATGCTCAGTACTATTTCTACTCAGTGATAACCACACCCCATCCATCCTTCCCCTCTTTGGCTGGCACTGCCTGCTCTTGACCACCTTCAGCCAATACCATATATTATTCAGTTCCCTGGGGGGTGAGGACCAGGCTTCTGTCACTCCCTGTATCTCTGTTCCTTGAGTCAGAAGCAGCCCAGGATACACTCGGATCAATAAATGCACAATAAATGATATTTACAGTCTTTGCCAATGTGCCAATCACCTCCTAACCATGAGGCCCCAACCCCCACAGGGAAGCCAAGGGAAGCCGATTGTTGGTGACATGGCTGGCCTACCCTGTTCATTGACCTGCCCGACATTTTCCAGCAGCTCAGACACGGCCACTTGCTTCTTCTTCTTGGGGTTGAGTTTCCAGTACATGACCAGGGCGGCCTTGCGCACGGCCCTCTCTAGGTCCGTCTCAGAGGATAACTGCTTCACCTCAGCTTCATTCTCCGAAGTGATGCCTGACAGACAGAAGCATTAGGCAAACCTATGCCCCACAGCAGTCCCCAGGGACACTCTCAGGAGGCTGGGACATGAGAGAGGTCTGACTGGCTTCTTTGACTCAGAGTAGTGTAGGTACCTGACCCCAGAGTGCTTCTGAGTCTATCTCTTACAGCACCCAGGCTGGTCTGGCAATGCCAGGGTGTCCGCTGGAGCATACATAGGAGTGCCAGCCCTTTCTGGCTTGTCCCCTGTCAGACTTGGTCCTCAGGGAGCCTCATCAGCAGGTATTACAATAGGGACTAGGTACAAAGCACGGTGCTGGGAGCCCAAGCCGTGAGTCTAAAGAGGATCAAGCTGCCTAGAATCTGAGTCAGACTCACTGCAATTACCAGTGGAACTATGGTGGGGGCATGCCTGTGCCTAGTGTTGCCGGGCCTGGGACTCTTCCTAGGGTTGCGGGAACATAAAGTCTTCCACATGAAACAAAAAAGAATGCCAGATAGCTCAGGGAAGTGAGGTGAGCAGAGATATAGTTAGCATGGAGAATGACATGACCTCTCTCTCAGGAGGACGGAACTTTTTCTGCCCAGAAATCTCGGGGCAGGAATGTAGGGAAGGGCAGGGCAGAGTGGGGGAGTCTGTGCTGTCTGTCCTTCCCGGCCTCCAGGGCTGTGTGTCTGGCCCTGCTCCTGCGGCCCTGGGGATCACTGGAGACCACAGCCATGTGGGTGCTCTCCCCTAATCTGGCCAGCTGGGCTGAGACAGCCTGGCTGACAGAATTTAATGGAAAACTATTGTTTGGTTTCTCCCTTAAATGACTAGTCTGGTTGTCAAAGAGAAAACATTTTGTACACTTTGAGAACACTGGTGTATGTGTGTGTGTGTGTGTCTGTATTTCAGAAGAAAATATAGAGTGCCTCTTGGTCTTAGGTTATGGGTAATTTGTATCCTTGTGGCTTCTATATATTGCAAGTTTTATACAGCAAGCATAAAAATTTACAATTGAAAATAAGTATCAAAATATACAACCATAACAAAAACTTGTATGAAGAACTTCCTCTGACTTGGAGCCTACAGGACACTCATACTCCAGGGCACCTGGGACAGATGTTTCCTCTGACTCTAAGATTTACTTCCTGATTTGAACTAGAACCCAGAAGGGAAATGAGACTAATTAATTACCTGTAGACACCAAGCTCAGGACAAAGGACAAAAAGTGGCCGGGCATGCGAAACACGTGGCAGATTTAAAAACCACCTCAGGGCAAGGGGACAACCAAAAAGACTTCTCCATTCCCAGCCCATCAAAGCGAAGGGCCCACACAGCCTCACCTTTCCTGTCAGCCAGGCACCGCCTCAGCAGCTTCACAGCTTCCCGTCTGCCCTGCTTGGCTGCCAGGATCAGCCAGGCCACGGCCGAGCAGCTATTGAGTTCCTCATCTGCGTCATTGGCAAGCCGCAGGTAGTGTTTGCCCACCTGGGAGCAGAGATATCGGTCACCTTCCAGCTTCCGGGACCCTGTTCTCCTCACTATGGAGCAGGCGTGGAACCTTCTATAGTGACAGAATGTGGGCTCTACTCTGGGCTTAGCTCCTTCCCTTGCCCCAGCCTCCTGGGTGCCAGACCCCCGTTATGGTCAGAAAACATCTGCTGCCTCTCAACCAGCTCAAGGTGGAGAAAGGTGGCCAGGAGAAGTCCTGGTCCTAAATCAGATTACTACTTATGTTTACAATAGAATTTTAAAATAAAAAGTATCTCACTTATGTATTCATTTATTGCATATGTGTGTGTGTGTGCATGTATGTCATAGCTCATATGTGGGGTCAGGGACAGCTGGTGGGATTCAGTTCCCTCCTTCCACTGTGTGGGTTCTGGGACTCGAACTCAGGTCACCAGGCTTGGCTGCAAGCATCTTTACTTGCTGAGCCATCTAGCCAGCCCTGACAGATCTACTGAAACACAACCATGGTCGCTCGCTCACATGTTGGCATGGCAGGTTTTCTTGTTTTCCATGAGAATGTTGATTAGGTTAGACAGATTGTGGGGCCCAAAATATTTTTTTATTTAGCCCTATGCAAAAATGCTCCCTAATCTAGTCCAATCTTCCCATTGTACAGATGGGCAAAGTAAAGCCCAAAACACAGACAGGCCAGCAAAGAGCTGGGCATGCTCCCCACATTCAGGAGGCTGGGAAGACTTCGCAATCCAACCTAGCTCTGTGATGCTCACTAGCCTCTGGAGGGCTGGGCACAGAGGATAACTGTATGGTCCAACTGGCCCCTTAGACACAAACAAAAAATTGTCCTTGTGTCCCTGCATACTTTCTCTCTTCTCTGAGGGACTGTGGGGTGGGAAACTCCAGGAGTCACTTGCTTAAACCACAAACATGGAAGTCAGAGGTCATGCTAAATCCCTTATGCCACACAGCGACCCCACCACCACCACTTTGGGTAGGCTGAGGCAGAGTAGGGCATTCTAGACCCCAGGATGAGAAATAACAAAAAACATGGACTGGAGTAGCTGCGTGCATAGTACTGAAGGATGGGGAGGGGGGACGGGGACGGGACACATGGGACACGACCACATGACAAAACTTTCTTGGCCTCCATTGCAACCAAAACATGGGACAGCTGATTCCCACCTGCCGGGGCATCTTGAGGACAGAAACAATGGTCTGTCAGGTCTCTGTCTCCTCTCCTTCTTTCTTCCCTGTGCACCTGGGTCTCTGACACCCAGCAAGCTTGTCCTGAACTCCCCCATTCATGACTCTGCTGTCCCACAATGCCCTGGGCACAGTGGGCCTTCAGCTGAGACAGACTCTCTTGGAAGAGCATGAGTGGGCAGGAAGGAGGGAGCCTTGGAAGAGCGCATGCCCCAAACGGGATATGTGTGCAGGAGCAGAGTGGTGGGCAGGAGTATACCAAGAAGGTACTGAAGAAACAACCAAAACCCACCCCAAACTAACCAACATGAAGGTTTACACACTCACACTAGTTCCCCTCCCTACAGAAAAGGCCAGACACTGCTCCATGAGCCACAGGGCACCAAGTCAGGCTCATCATGCTGGGGTCACATTCTAAGATCCTCCCTAGACGCTGGTTCTCACCTCTGTCTGTGCTTTGGGGTCTCCAGCCTTGGCTTTCTCCAGAACTTCTTCAAAGGTGATCTCCACATCTGCCTTCTCAGGACCTTGAACATGGGGAGAAATCAGAATGTCACACAGCCAGACCTTACACACTGACTCTCTCCTTAACTTAGAAGCAAGAGGAAGGAGATAAGGCTGGGATAGAGAGGGAGCCTGGGAGGCAGCGGGTTGCGCTAGCAAGCCAGAACGTTCTCTCCTGTTTGTCACTAGGAGCTCTGTGGGTGTGAGGACTGGGAGGGAGGCGTAGACCCAAGGCCCACTGTCACCTTTCTGCTCCAATCCACTCACAGGGCTGTAGTCTGTGAGGCCGGGAGGAATGAGAATGCACACCAGTGCTCAACAGACAGTGCAGTTCTGGAGGGCCCAGATAACAAGCACCCCGTTTTTCTTAAGAGTGGTGTCTTCGCTGTCAGGGCAGTGATAAATGCTATTAACCTGGGGACTTATAAACTGGAGTTTATTGTCTAGGGTTCTGGGGGTTAAGAAGCCTGAGTTCATGGTGCCAGCAGACAGATCTCAGGAGGACCTGGTTTATAGTTCATGGTGCACCTTGCCCTGTTTGGAGGGGGTGAGACGGCCCTAGGACCTATTTTATAAGGGCACTAATCCTATTATGAAGCTCTATCCTCATGACCTCATCTCCCTCTGATCAGAAATAAGCAATAACCTCACCCAGGGCTGCAGGAAAATGCATGTAAGCCTGCCTGGCCCCTCCCATCCCTGAACAAGTGTATGGTCAAGTCAACACAGTCTGTGTTTGATCTGGAAGAACAGCCTTCTTCTCATGTTGGATCGGCTCTGTGGAGGGGTACCCTAAGGGAAGAGCCTCCCTGGGAGAGAGGACAACAGAGGAAGACAGCAGGGTGGAGAGGGGAGTAGAGGGAAATCTAGTGACAGCATATAATCTCCTGGGTTCAGCCTCACCTGAAGCCAACACTACCCTAAAGTCTCTAGGGTACATGATCTGGGCTGGGGAGATGGTGCAGAGGCTAAGCTCGGAGACCGTGCCCCCACAGGCAGGACTTGAATTTAGACCCATAGCACCCACTCAAAAAAGCTTATCATGGCTGGGAATGCTACCAACCCCAGCACTGGGGACCAGAGGAAGATGGATCTCTCTGGCCAGTCAGCCAATAGCCAAAGCAAGACGCTTCTAATTCAGGGAGACCCTGTCCACTAGAAATTAGAGCAATAGAGGAGGGTACCCAATATCTTCCCTCTTGTGCACACATCTGCACACACACACATACACACACACACATGTGCGCACAGCGTGCACACCACTTCACATACACAGGAAGAAAAAAGAAAGGAAGAAAGGAGGGAGGGGGACGTTCTTGCCACTGTCATCTTGTTTTTCCTGGTGCATACTGACTGGGTTTCTGCTATCTGCAACTGAGATGTTCCTGAACTAACTCCAATCAGTTACAGTCATATGTAGTGAGCTACAGTCATAAGTAGGCCACAGAATTCTGAGAAGGCCCTGACCTCTGTGAGAACATGAACAGGGCCCTGTCCATTTCTTCACTTGGTGTTCTCCCACAGGCCTCATGCACTTAAAAAGAGTCCTGCGGGCTGGAGAGCTGGCTCGGTGGTTAAGAGCACTGACTGTTCTTCTGGAGGACCTGACTTCGATTCCCAGCATCCACAGGGCAGTTAACAACTGTCTGTAATTCCAAGATCTGACACCTTTACACAGTTATACATGCAGGTAAAACAGCAATTCACATAAAATAAAAATAAATATTAAAAAAAGAGTCCTGCATGGCATGCAAACTTGGCAGTTCTGCTGGCCATCTTGAGGAGGAGAATCCCTGTGGTACACTGGCTTTCTCTGGTACCAGCTCCTTCCCCCCTCCTGGCCTCCAGCGGCTCACTGGCATGGTGGCACTGGGTCTGATTGCTCTCCATGCCCCAACTTCCAGCTCAGAAAAAACAGGGATGAGCACATTAGGCCAACACGGGTATAGCTGTGAGTAGGTCAGCAGTGTTCCTTTATCCTGCACCAGTCCAGCACTCACTCTGTCTGGCAACTGTGGTGCTGCTGCAGGGCTATGCTCAGCCACACCAGACAGCCTCTGGCATCTTTCCCTACCAGCCCTGACTTCACACCAAGCACTCCCATAGGCAATCTCCAAACAGCAAGCTACCTTCTGCTTCCACACCACTGAGCATCTTACACCCAATAGCTCCTTCAGCTTCCTAAAGCATGTCAAACACTCTTAGAAGAACACAATTATAAACATATGACCAATAAACATGACACAGCATCCTGTCTAACATGCCACACTTGCTCACGTTGATCCTGGGTCGTTGGCCTCCAGCATTTCTTTGTTTATCCATCATGAGGGGTCATGTTGATGGGTGGGAAGAACAGCAAAGGCTGGAGCAGAGAATCATGTGTACCAGAGTTATCCCACACTGGATAGTCAAGGTCACCTGGCTGAGGGGCTTCACAATAAACAGGGCAGCTGGGGTCACCCTGAGCCAATGGGCTCTCCCATGTAAGACAGCCAGGTTGAGCTATATAGGATGATACCCCCAGGAGACCTGGGGACAGTCACTCCTTCGCACGGGGCAGTCAAAACTGACAGAGTCCCCCACATGGGGCGATCAGGATCTCTCTGGGAATAGAAGTTCTTCAACACATGTGGGGCAGTAGGAACTTCACCCTTCTGCCTAGCAGAGCCTTAGGAAAGGCACAAACGTAGACACCCGGAGTTTAGTGCTCTGAACAGACCAAGGCACTCAGCCCCTATCATCCACCCAGATATCCATGGCAGACAACGGGCCACAGGTGCCAAGCTAATAAAACCCTGTCACTTTCACAGCTCAGCCTGAGAGCCAGCGAACACAGCCATGTCGTCAGCTCAGGTGACAGGATGACTAGAGACAACAGCCCTGCCTGGAGAGACTTCCTGGAGGAGCTGACATTGAGGCTTGGAATGCAACCAGAGGCTGAAAGTAACAAACAGAGGCACACTGCCAGATTTCCAGAAGACTCAGAGACCATCAGGGTGGCCTCATGACAGGGCAGCTTAAGCAGTGGGTCACAGTGTGGGAGTATCCAGGAGGAAGAGAGGCCGTGCTGCCTCCTAAACTACCAGCAATGTGACTCTGGGAGTGGTGTGACCTACGGTCAGTAGGGTCCCACACCCACATCTACACGGCTCCTTACACCTAACTAGCCACGGTTCTACTAAAACCCTGAACGCTCCTCAGAGGGGTGAAGAGAAAGGGCTGTAATAGTCTGGGATAGAGACAGCCTCTGTTCCATGCACCCAGGCCAAGACTGCAGATCGATCACACTGCCTCCTTCCCTTGCTCCTGCCATGCCAGGCCAGAGGCCCTGTGCAGCACGGTGGCTTCTAAGTCCCTGACAGGTCCAGAGTAGTGTCACTTAACCCAACCCAGCAGCAAATCTACTCAGGCCTCCACCAGAGGGGAACATGAGCAGGGTTATAGGTTGCCTCAGCGGAGTAGGCTGAGTCTCCAGGCCCTGTGTCCACTGTGTCACCAAGGCCACTTAGGTCACTAGGACCAGGCTCTGGGCTTCTGCTGAAGACTATGACGGGACATCTATGAAGAGATGCTGGGCTCCTCTGCTAACCCATGGGCTATGCTGCTGATTGGCTGGGCACAGCTAGAGACAACTCGCGTGCACTGCTGGTGAAAACCTCAGAATGGACCCATCTCGCTGTTCAGCAGTCTCCACTGCTCCCCAGAAACTCATAACCTCCTGTGGTGTTCTGCTAGCCCATGTCTCTGGTCTCCCTTGCTGTCTGGTCTCAGGAGCATCCCAGTCCAGTCATGAGCACCATAAGTAGCATGTTCTCATATAGTAGATGGCTTGTCAGGACTCACAGCATGGCCAGGATTGTGAGTGCTCCAGCAAGGTTCTATGGACCAGAAGAGAATCTGGAGGACAGCTGGAGAATGGGGACCCTGAAACAGCTCTGGTCCATGTCCCAGGTTTTGAAAGGCAATTCAGATGATACCTTCTCTAGGCAGCCTTCCAGGGATATCTTGGAGAGTAGCTAGATAACTCCAGGTTCCCTTGGGGAGCTACAACCAAAGTCTCTAGCAATAAGATCAACTCCAGGCTTACAATCATTTCTCACCAGCTAGCACAGCCTTGGGAAAGGTCCTATAGGGCAGTCATGAGCCTTAGATCCCGTCATCAAAGCCTGGCAAGCACCACTCTGGGGACAGTGGACTTCACCAGACAGTGTATCCTCTGTCCTTGACTGCCAAGTCTCTGGTGGCCCACAGGTAAGCACAGAATTCAACTCCTAACTCCCACATCCTCCACCCCGGCTGAGGACCTGGGTCCACAGCTGCTTTGTCCACCTGTTTTCTCATGGGAGAAGGGAGACAGTGACAGGTGACAGCGCCCGACCCCAGGGTTGTAGCGAGGCGGGGGAAGGGCCTAAAGAGGCACTGTGTAAAGCCTCGTGCTGTAGTTACATGTCCGTAACTTAGCAGATGCTCTGCAAACCTGCAGACATGTTAGCTAACCAGATCAACTCTCCTTGGCGGGAACTCTAGGCCCCATTGCGCCTGCCATTAGGGTGGGGCACAGACCTATTGTCCCACATCAGTGACCAGGGCCAGGGCAGTTGAAGCTTAGAGTTGAAGGACTGGAACCTCCAGACTGCTGACCCACCTGGCTGGTTCTTCCCAGTGCCGCTGTGGGCAGAGCACGCACGGCTGACACCTGCTTCCTGGTGGTAAATGAAACAGTGGTCTGGGCCTTTTACTTACTTTCCCAGACTGAAACCCAGCTTTCTGGCTATGGCCTCTGCCCCCACAGTCACATGATGAGAGAAAAGGGGTGGGTGGCATTTGCAGCTGAGCTTTTATCTGGGGCCAGGCCTTGCCTGCCTTGGAGGCAATGCTAAGGGACACAGTGATCTTTGAAGAAGATCCATAAAGCAAAGGGCTTGAGGGCAAGACAGTGCCGAGGGTGACATTGGCCAGAAAGTGTTAGCTGCCCGGAAGCCTTTGCCCCAGTCAACCGGGTTGAAACCCCTTCAGTTCTGCCAGGGAGGCAGCCAGAAGGGGTGGTCCCTTGATCCAGGAACTGAAACTCCAGGCCTTGATCTGCGGACAGGCTAGCAGACAATGGTAAACACAGGGATAGGGACTCAGCAGGTGCTGGGTAGGGATGCTGCTGGGTTAGAGTGGTCATTGAGGGCTGATGGCCTTTCTTGGAGGAAACAGAAAATGCTAACAGCTGGAACGAGGTGACAAAACAATGTTGTAGATTACTAACTATTAAATAATATAACAATGTAAGGGATATGTTACATTTGTTTGTGTTGTAGACTATTACTTTAACTATGTAAAGGTGTGTTGCATTTGTTTAACAATATATAGGTGTGTTGCTCTTTCACCCTGCCTGCCTAAGGCATCTGATTGGTCTGATAAAAAGGTGAATGGCCAATAGCTAGGTAGTAGATGGACAGGCAGAGAGAATATGTAGGAGGAGGGATCTAAGCTCAAGAGAGATAAGGAACAAAAGAGAGAGAGAGGGAGATGCCTGGGTCAGCCAGGCAGCCAGACATGGAAGAAGCAGGAAATCAGGAAAATTCAGAATGAATGAAAGATAAAAAGCCCTGAGGCAAAATGTAGATGAAGAGAAACAGGTTAAATTAAGTTATAAGAGCTAGTGGGACAAACCTAAGCTAAAGGCTGGGCTTTCATAATTAATAAGAAGTCTTTGTGTCATGATTTGGGGGCTGGTGGTCTGAAAACGCCTGCTGCAGAACAAACTGACCAGGACCGGAGGCGGTACCCCATCACTCATACCTTCCACCCAAGTATCAAAAGAGCCTCATACCAACCCAGCCACGTACAGCAAGGGATGGTCTCAGCATCTGCAAAGCAACAGCAGAGGCCACATAGGCATCCCCTCTTTATAGCCTGTGGAGAGAACTTGATGCAAATCTTCACCCAAAGATACAGCCCTATTCTGTGACTAGCCACCCCAGGAGACAAAGTTCCAGTGGATGATGCCACACACTGGAATAGGGTGTCAAGTGAAACTGTAAAGTCACACAAATGCCAGGGTGGTGGGACTAACTGGAAGAGATGGGCCTAGTACACAGGATCCACAGCTGGAGTCAATGCCAGTCAGTTGCCACCAAGAGGTAGCACTGACCTCCTGCATCATGATAGGCCAAGTCTGCTCCTTCCTGACAGGCTCCCATCCTCTACCCCTCCCCCCCCCAATCCCTTGCAGGAGTGACCCTGTCCTGCTCTGCTGGAGTCCAACCTCTGCTGACAGTGTGACTGGCACAATCATGAATTTTACATGATGCTTACTTTCCACCCCCCACCCTCACCCACATTCGGCATCTGACACAGAAGAGGAAGCACAAGCTTCCTGGAGGCATGAGAACCCAGGGACCAGAGGCTGACAAGCCGCAGTGTGATCAGACAGGCCCGCCCCAGCGAGGCACAGAGTCCCACACTCAGCTCATAACTGTCCTGCTGCATCGCAGGACACTTGTAAGTCAGAGGTGAGTAGTAACTATTCCCAAGGCTTGGGTTTCACTCAGCATAGGCCCACGAAGTCAGTTTAAATACTCCCAAAATTTTAATTAAGAAACTGGGAAGAGAACATCAGACTAAAACATAGATGAAGGAGGAAACTTCTGCTGAGACAGACAGAAAGACAGAGAGAGAGAGAGAGAGAGAGAGAGAGAGAGAGAGAGAGAGAGAGAGAGAGAGCATGTATGCTTGCACCCCACGTGCTAACAGAATATGTACTTTTCCCCTAGGGTGAGGCTAGATAGAGCCAGAGGTAAGAGACCTCATGAGCAGGTAGCAAGATGGGGTGAGCAGAACACTCTGGGCACAGAGGTTCTCAGTGGGCAAAAAGGAGGTGGGAGATCACGGGGGCCAATCTGAAGGATGCAGAGTGACCTCAAGGTGCAGGGAGGAACAGGGGAACAGGCGACAACCCAGGGTAAGACACCAAACTGAATCAGCAAGCACTCAAACCACTCTGATAGCTGGGGGTCCAAGTACAACCAGAGACAGCACGCGTGACTGTGAGCATCTCTGAGCCATGTGGTCCACCTGTAAATGAAGCTGCTGCACAGGAGAAAAGAGAAAGGCTCTGACTGAAGGGCTGGTCATACAGCTGACATCCACACACACTTTGCATGCTGCAGCCTCATAACTGTGAAGCAGTCCCAACCTGAGGAACCTGGGCCATGTGCCCACTCTGCTTCCCCAAGTTGCTTTCGGCCGAGGACTGCAGGACTTTGTGGCCCTAACCCCTTACCAGCTTTATTGACTCCTTCCCGGCTGCCGGCATGAGGGGCCCGTGGCTCTGGAGTGCCTGCTTCCGTAGTACCTGGTCCAGCGCTGGGATCAGTCTGAGGTCTGGGAGCATGTGGGGCTTCGGCTTTTTCCTGATCCAGTGAGGCAGTGGCATTGAGTCGGGCCCGGGCCTGGGGCTGTGGTGCAGATGGAGGAGGTGGGCCAGAGGGGCTTGGAGGTGGAGTGCCGGAGTCCATCTTGCCTGTAAACGAAGAGAAGGATCAGACACACTAAGAGGCCTCAGAACCAGCTTGACGGTAAAACAAAGAGCTGGCGTCATCTGCCAGCTCAACAATCTCATTTAACTTCCAAACCCACACTGAGCAGCCTCTAGTTCTCATCTCATCAAGTCAGGTCAGGTGACCTTGGGCTTTTGTGCCTTCATTTGAGAAATGAGGATGTCACTCAGAGAGAAGGAGCATGTGCTATAATGAACACAGGTAGAACCTGACCGTGAGGGATGCATGGTGACTTATATGAATGAATCACCCAGCATTTGTGAAATTAACTCTCTGGAAAAATGAGTCTTTGCTGACCTAATAGCTCAAGCTGAATGAGCTCACATGGGCTTAGGCTGGTCCTAAGTTCAATTGCTCATGTCCTTAGGAACAGACACAGCACAGGGGCCACATGGAGATGGACAAACACCAAGGGCTGACAGCCACCCCAAGAGGTAGAGGTGAAAGGAGCCCAGAGTCTCCAGAAGGACCAGGCCTGGACATCCTGGCTTCAGCCTTTCGATTCCACAACTACAGACAACATACTTGAGTAAACACTGACTTCTAATGGGAGCTTGATGAGATGAACATGGGGGCTGGAGAGACAGCCCAGAGGGCAAGAGTGCTGACCGCTCTTCTAGGATCTAGAGGAACCGGGTTTGATTCCCAGCACCCATGTGGCAGCTTACAGCTGTCTATAATTCTAGTTTCAGCACGTATGATGCCTCTCCTGCACATGGTATATATATATATATACACATAGACAAAATTCTTATATACATAAAATAAAAAAAAATCTTTAAAAAGGAAACCAACACCCCGGTAGAGTAAACAAATGATGAGGTAGAGGCAGGGTTACAACTGTTGAAACCAGATCCTACTCTCAGGAACACACACCTCAGCTTTTAAGGCACATTATAAAAAGCCAGTAGTGACGTGAGAAATATCATCTAGAATAGCCTGGAGACCAGTCAGTATGCAATACTGGTGAAAGGGCTTGACTGGTCAGCAAAGGGGCCTTGCATGTTGCTTGGCAACTTGGAAAATAACAGGTCATCGTAATAAAGGCAGTCATGAGCAGAGACCATAGAACAGTAAACACTAGAGAATCCCAAGCCTCGAAGGGCTTTGAGGGGACAGAGACCCCTGAAAACTGCTGGACCCCTGCACATTGGAGTGTGGGGAGACCATTCCTCAGATTCCCAAATGGCCCTCTCCAAAGCCAAGGCCATGTCTGTCCTCTTCATAACTTTTAAGGAAACAAACTGGAGAGTCTGGATGTGAGGAGATGGAATTCTGATTCAAAGGGCCCCAATCTCTTGGCCTGAGTGACCAGCCGTGTTATCCTGAACAGCCATGTGGTTTCCAAGCATCAGGGTTCTTACCCCTTGCCTACTCATGGTGACTGTGAGGATAGGGGAGCCAAGACCAAGTTGCAAGGGACCCTGAGCCTGGCCAAATAGTTCCCTGATGGGTTGGTTCTGCACACTGAGCCACTAGACAAGCCAGGAGTGGACTCAGGCCTACATGCCAGTCAGACTCTTGTGTTCTACCTCCAACTACAAATGGGTCCCATTGATGGGAGCTGTGTCCAAAGAGCAAAGCAGATTTCAATCTAACATTCTCCGGCACAGGGCAGAAGCCTTAATTCAATTTACTTTCTTATTTATGTTTTTTGAGCCTTTATTTTAAAACATTCCCTAGGGATATTTAAAACCAAAAACACAGCCAAGCCTCCTGAATCTGCTTGGAAATCAACGCAGGGCTCCAAGCTGTCTCCCCAATGCAGGCTTCCGGGAATGGCAATGCTTTGCAAACCTTGTCAGCTAGCCACATGTGCAGCCAGTCCACAGGGGCGTACAGATCCAAGAGAACATGTAGACCAATGGGGGATGACATTCCCCAGAGACATACAGATCCGTGAGGATATGCAAATCGACAGGGGCTTCACACTCACAGGAGCCCACAGACCCAAATAAGGGATCGGGCTTTCTATACAGAGACCCATTACTCAGCTCACCAGCCACTTCAGACTCAAGAAAGGTCACCTATAACTGCCTTCTCCACTGGCTCCCCTACCCCACAGACTTAAGGCATAGCACCTGTCATTGGGCAAAGCTCTGTCAGTCCTTACATGCACCTTCTGTGGGTTCCTCTGAACCTAGCGGGTAGCAACACACCATCCCAGGTCACCAGTGAAGAAACTGTTCAGCCTTTAACCTCATCCATCGCTCAGACCTAGACTCTGAGGTATGGAAGGAGGCGGAACTTCCTGAGGTGCAGAACTGTGTGAATCTGCCAGCCTCAGCAAACACGTTGCTGAAAGAGGTCTTGCACGCTCCCTCCCCTTCTCCTGGGTCCCTTCACTGACACACCGGCTCTCATTCCATAATACCTAGCAACTGCTGCCTTCACACGTGTCCTGCAGTGCCTTCTTCTGGGAGTCCTCCCACCTCTCCTCAGCACAAAGCCCTCCAACCTCCAGGTGCAGCTCCATCTACAGTTAGCCAGGATTTCCCAGATGCCTCTACTGAGGCCCTAAACAATAGCTCTCAGAGCTCCTGTCCAGCTTTCTCTCTGTGATAGAAAAGAGGCAGCCTTCTTGACAGCAGGGCACCACTTCATAACACAGGTACCATGGAAGTAGCTGCTTAGTTTCTCTGCCTCTGTTTCCCTATACCTTCCACATCAGGTGCAAAGGGGTACCATCTGTAAATGGTGAGTTATTTAACAACAAAACAGAACACAAAACAAAACAAAATCCCTAAATGGGGGACTTTGGGAATAGCTCAATTGGAAAAATGCTTGCCAGGCATAAAGCTCTGAGTTCAGTCCCCAGTCCCAATGTAAAAAGTAAAAGCCTTAGCACTAATCCCAGTGATGTGGAGACAGAGATAGGCTGGTCCAGGGAGCTTGCTGGCTGGCCGGCCAAACTGGCAAGCTCCAGGCTAACGAGAGACCCTGATTGGAGAACCAAGGCGGATAGTGATTGAAGAAAAACAGCTAACGTTGACTTCTGGCTTCCCACATGCTTTCATGTGTACAATCATGAGCACATTTTGTGCACACACATACACAATACATACATACATATAGACAGACCCAAGTGAACCTCTCCTTCAGGTTAAAAGTACCTTATAAAAGGAAATATCCTGGAAACAGACTATGGTTGGCTGCTACATTCCTAGGTAACTTACCACATACACACTACAGTCAAAGCAAAACTATTCAAAGTAAGAAATCTAAAAGCTAGGTGGTGGAGGTGCACGCCTTTAATGCCAGCACTTGGGAAGCAAAAACAGGTGTATTTCTGAGAATGTGAGGTCAGCCTGGTCTACAAGAGGGAGTTCCAGAATAGCCAGGACTGTTCCACAGAGAAACCTTGTCTCAATAAGGATAAATAGAGAATTCTCAACAGAAGAACTCCAAGTGGCTGAAAGACACTTAAATAATTGCCCAACATCCTCAGCCATCACACACACACACACACACACACACACACACACACCCCTCTGAGATACCATCTTAAACATGTAAGAATGGCTAAGATCAAAAACACAGATAGCAATGCTGGAGGGGATGTGGATCAAAGGGTACACTCTTCCAATGCTGGTGGGAGTGTAAACTTGCACAGCCACTTTGGAAATCAGTATGATGGTTCCTCAGAAAGCTAGGAATTAATCTACCCAATGATCCAGCAATACCACTATTGGACATATACCCTAAAGATGCATATTCTTACCCCAAGGGCATTAGCTCAACAACTTCATAGCAGCATTATTCATAATAGCCAGAACCTGGAAACAACCTAGATATCCCTCAACTGAAGAATGGATTAAAAAATTGTGGTAAATTTACACAATTGAGTACTACTCAGCAGAAAAAAAAAAAATGACATCCTAAAATTTGCAGGCAAGGGGGCTGGTTAGAGAGATGGCTCAGAGGTTAAGAGCACTGACTATTCTTCCAGAAGTCCTGAGTTCAATTCCCAGCAACCACATGGTAGCTAACAACCATCTATAATGACATCGGGTACCCTCTTCTGTATACTGTATACATAATAAATAAATAAATCTTTTAAAAAATTTGCAGGCAAATGGATGGATCTGGAGAGTGTCATCTTGAGTGAGGTACACAGACCAAGAAAAATAGACATGGTATGGACTCACTCATAAGTGGATTTTAGACATTAAGCAAAGAATAACCAGGCTACAATCCACAAACCCTGAGAAGCTAGGTAACGGGAGGAACTTAAGAAAGACATCCATGGAACCCTCTGGAAAGGGGCAATAGAGATCTCCTGAGTAAATTGGGATCATATGGGGGAGCAAGCAAGGGGAGGTGGGGAGAGATCATGAGAGAAGGAGATGGTTGAGTGGGAGGAGCAACAGGGAGGGAGAAGAAGGAAATAGATATCTTGATAGAGGGAGCCACTGTGGGGTTAGAAAGAAACCTAGCCCTAGGGAAACATCCAAGAACCCACACAAGATGTCCCCGGCTAGGACTCCAAGCAATAGTGGAGAGGGTGCCTAAACAGGAATTCCCCTATCATCAAATGAATGACCAACCTAAGTGTCATTATAGAACCTTCATCAAGCAATAAATAGAGGTGGAAGCAGAGATGCATAGCTAAGTACCATGTCGAGCTCCTGGTCCAGCTGAGAGAGGAAGAAGGGAGTATATGAGCAAAGGAATCAGGATCATGAGGAGGAGACCCACAGAGATGACTGACCTGGCTATTGGGAGCTCACTGACTCTGAAATGACAGCTGAGGAACCTTCATGGAAAGGAATTAAACCCTCAGCATGTAGATGACAGTCAAATGGCATGGGCAGTTTGTGCAGCCTCTTGCAGTAGGACCAGAGTTTATTCCTGGTGCATGAACTGACATCTTGGAGCCCATTCTCTACAGAGCAACACCTTACTCAGCCTTGATACTGTGGGGAGGAACTCAGACCTACCTCAGCTGGGTATGCCAGACTGAACCGATTCACCTTGGGATTCCTTGCCCTCCTTGGGGGTGGATGGGGGGATGAGGGAGGGGGTTGGCTGAGGGAGAATGGGGAGGAAGGGAGAGCAGTGGAGGGCACGAGAAAACAAAAACTTTTAAATTGGAAAAAAAAGACACAGATAGGTTCTTGCAACAAGAAAAAAAGATCTGGCAAGACAGGGGAGATGCAGAAAAATTCATTTCAGGTTCTGGGGGCACTGGCCAAGCCTAGATCAAAAAGCTTGTTAATTCAAAACAGTTTCCTGGAATTATTGGTCACAGGGATACATGAATCAGACCATCAGATCTGACACTCAGGGAAGGATCTACCTGGTACTGCAGTGAGCCCAGCAGTCAGGGTTGCACCTCAGGACTTACACTGGAGCTTAATGAATGCAAGCTGAAACTCAGCCACCAGGCTCAGGACCCTGGGACTGACCGACAGGACTGAATGACTTTAGACAAGTCCCTCCCTAGGGCTGGAAATCCCTGGTTATACAACAAGAGAACCTCGTCACCCAGCTTCTAAGTAGTGGCTTAGAACCTATCACTGAGTAAGATCCCAAAACACAAAGTGACTGGCATTCTTTCCCTGTGAACACCAAGGCATATTTTTATCCCATCCAAACACAAATGTCAGCATCAAGGAGCTGTGCTGAGGAGTGGCTATCCCCAGAGAGGCCACCCTGGAGAAGGCTGCCTGACTGTGGTCTACAGAGCTATAGGACCACATGAAACCTTCTTTCCAGAATGTTCTAACCCTCCCAGGCCAAGTTCATTCTGTTCTACAGAGGATGGTGCCACTCTCTCAGTCCCTTGGGACCAAGCCCCATGGAAATCAACATAGCCAGCATTTCTACATGCACATGGTCCTTCAGGGCTCACACAGAAGCATCCCCACAGTGATGCTTTGGTATCCTGAGAGCCCAGTGATAAAGCCCTCAGCCCCCACATGGTACCATAATCGTGTGCATGAAGAATCAAAAACAGAAAACAAAATATAATACTATCAAGCAGTGTTAAAAACAGATTTGGTAATCATCCTGGGTTTGTTTAGGATGAAAACAAAATGATAGAAGAAATGCCCCTCTCTGACAGTAATATCTATTTCTGGGTAAGAAACATAGATAGTTTTACTTTAGCTTAACAAAATAATTTCCTTAATTTTCTACAATTAATGTGGAGCATTTGGGGAGTTAAAATAAAGCATTATTTTAAAATCCACCAGTGTCCAAGCCCCTGGCCTAGGATGTCCACTCTGGCCTGGCCTGAACCAGCCCTCTGGCACAAAGCTGACCCTCAAGACAAGGTCATAAAGCCCTTGATAGCTCTCAGGTGCCTATTTTTGCCCAGAGTATTAAGTCCAAACCAAGGAACAGTCCAGCTCTCCCAGTGTGACAAGTTCACAGGAACAGAGGGCAGTAAGCTGGGAGGTCACGGGCTGTGATGGTGGGCAACCAAGCTTGCCATGTCTGGCACCTGTTCTGGGCTGGCTGTGTGGGTCACAGGCTGGACTGGGGGCCTATCCTTGCCCAGGAGAAGATGCTCCAGGGCTAATCTTTGAGCATCTGTCTTGGTGGGAAGGTGATATCTAGTTAGACAGCCAGAAATGGAAAAGCCACAGTGACGGAATGGAGAGAAGCTCTCATTTTTAGGGGCTTTGCAAAGGCCTGGCTGAGTTTTAGAAACCAGCAGAAGAGAACAGAAGATTTTCAGCATTAGATGTACCAGTGCCCTGAGGGAGGGGTTGATGGATAAACAGACATCAGTCCCTTCAGGCCAGAATGAGTGCCAGGCTAAGAGTGAGATTGATCCCACAGACCCAAGAATGCAAGAACCATTCAGAGTGCCTGGAGCTATGGAAGACCTGGAGGGGAGTGGGAGGCGTCCAGGCAGAGGGAGGGGCCTGGAGGGATGGGGGGCAAGCACTGGGGTAGATGGGAAGCCAGGAGGACAGGAGGGTTGCAACTGAACTAAAATGTAAGGAAAACTAAGAAGTGAGCAGAGGTGGTTTGGCATGTGACTGGGGCCTCAGCCCCTCCTAAAGCTGGAGAGGTGGGAGGTGGGGTGACTTACAGAGCATCGTGCTCCCTACCCATTGTCAGCGGCAGAGACAAGAATGTGTGTCTGGCATCTGTCATACAGTGTAGAAATTTCTGGGGCCAAGATTGAGTTAGGTCTCCTGTGTGACCAGCCCCAAATATTCTGAGGGCATAAGGGAGGTCAGCACTGGGGTGTTCCCCCCATTTTCCCACCTGGGCATCTCCACCCCATCCTGCCTGTGTCTGAGGATGTCCAAGGAGCATTGGGGAAGGAAGTGGAGCATAAAAAAAACACCTCTCTCTAGATCTCTAGTCAGATGAAAAATACCTGTGTGTGTCGTCAGCACCTTAGAGACAGATGTCAACAGGTGGGGAAAGCAGGAAGGCAGCCTCTGTGCTTCTCATGGGCTTCAAGAGCCTAGGGCACAGCTCTGAGTGAGGGATCCCAGAGATGGGAAAGTCCCAGCCAACCAGCAGGGGTCATTGTCCAAGGAGAAGGAGGTAGGGCTGCACTTGCTTGCTCCGGACAGAGGTTCATTGGCTCTGTCCATTAGCTGCGTGGTCCTGGCTAGGCCCCAAATCCACTGAGCCTCTGGTGTCAAATGTAAACTGTAAATCCTATCCCTGGGACTAGCGGCCCGCTTGCGGTGACGGTGGCAGAGAGGTAGCTCTAAGGAACCCAAACGTTGTTTTATTGGAATCTCATACAACATCAACTAACCAAATGCGGTAAAAGAACGCACTTCCAAGCACACTCAAAAGGGCAGGGTCAGATTTTCCAGAAGCCTTCCAGTCATCTGACCAGAACTTAAGTTTCCCAAGGTGCGGTGCATACCAGAGCTGGGGCACACCACGGTCAGGGAGTGGGTCATACGAAGGTGGGTCACTCCAGGCAGGTCCCAAGGATTCCCACTGTCCTGCCTCCTTCATTGAGGATCGGAAGGAGGAGAGAGTCGAACAGCCACACGGTACCCGGGTGGGCTGAGCCCCTAAACGCCCGCAGGGATCAGAGATCCCTGTACTGGGGGAGGGGGAGATAAGGCATGATGGGGCAGCTCTAGGGTGTGGACAGCCTCTTGGACCAGCTGTCCCATCCGCAGAGCAGTCTCGGGGGAGATTTGCAGGCGCGCCCGGGACTCGCGCTGGACGGGGGGCGCGCGGCTGGGGCACACCGGATCCGGTTGGAGCAGTAGGCGCCTCGGGCTCTCTTGAGTAGCGAGAGTCCCGGTTTTCAACTTCTAGTAACTTTGTTGTTGACTTGGGGCCCGGCCACCCATCAAGGGAAACTGAGGCCGGCAGAGCGGCGCCTCCCCGCACTCCGGACCTCCCCCCGCCCCACCCCGCCGCTGTGCGCCCAGGGCCAAGGTAGAGGAACAATGGTCCTAAAGTACTCACCGGCCGCAGTGCTGGACCTCCCAGCCCTCCGCTAAGTTGCTCAAGAACCGCGGAGATTGCAGCGGCCCGCAGAGCAAACGAGGTGGAGCGCGCGGCCCCGCATCCAGCGCGGCCCCGGCAAGGGGGCGGAGACTGGGCGGGGCTTCCGCCACCCTCCATTCCTGAAGCGGCTCCCGAGATTAAGCCCGCTGAGCGGCCGATGTGCCTGCCAATCATTGTGTGCCCTTCGCCAATCACCGTACGCCTCGCCTCGCAGCGACAAGCTTTCTTTGGTCCACAAGCAGACAGATGGCGCCAGGTGGGCGGGTCCGGCCGGCCCACGGTGAAAGTCTCGGGGCAAACTCCGCCCGGGTCCTGCCCCCTATAACCGCTCCGCCTCCAGGACGTCTCTTTCCTGACCCAAGCTTGCGAGCCTGCTGAGAAACAGGTGGTTGGACCCTGGAGAGAGAGTCGCGCCACCTTCCGCTCGCCTCTGCACCCCGGGGCATGTTCACACTTCTGACCGGCTGTTGCAGTGCCTACTGATGGCGCGCACTTCGTGCCTGGAGCCCTAATTCCGACTCTTCGAGATGCACAGAGGACTCCCCAATATAGCATCGAGAACAAAAAAATGTGGCTCAAGAAAGTGTGCACGTGCCACCAAGTACTGCTTTAAATGATCAACACCAAACACAGATTGGGCTCGCTTTAAAGGTTAGCCAGACAATAATGCCAGGCTCAGACAGTTAGAAGGCCCCTTCTTTTTTATCCTCTTTTGGATGTCTGAGAGGTGTGGTGTGGAGATCGGAGCTAGTTTTTGCGTTCCTTCTTTGGGCCCTCATTCTGCTGCACGGAACCTGTCCTGCTTACGCGCAGCAACCATTATTCAGGGTGACCGAGACAGGACCTTCAGCATGTCAGGGGCTAGTCCAGGTGGCTTTGGAGTTGGTCTTCATCCACTGAGCCGCTCCAACCGTGCTCTGTCAAAGGCACATGGTTCACCAGATACTTTGATTCTGCAGCTGCTCGGGGACCTAATCTTCTCACGAACCCCGGAGAGGCTCACAGAGGAAGAAGGAAGCCCATCCCAGCAGCATGGCCCTGCCCTGGCTCCGTCTGGGACCTTTTCAGAAGGAGAAGTTTTCTGGTTGACCCCTGTGTGGGGGTTCAAGAAGCAGGGACACCAGATGCCAGAGACTTTTTCAGACCTATAGCCCTGCCTTACCAAAACAAGTTTCAGGGAGTTGTTCAGAGGAAAGACTTTTTCTTTTTCTTTTTCTTTTTCTTTTTCTTCTTTTTTTTTTTTTAACCTTTCCCAATACGGAAAAAGAAAAGTGGCCCCTGCAGTAGCAATTCACATTTCCATGGTAACTAATTGTCTTAATGCATTTTCTGTTGCTATGACAGAATATCCAGGACTGGGTAATTTGCAAAGGAAAGAAGTTTATTTGGCTCATTGTTCTGGGGGTGGGAGAAGGCAGAATCATTCAGTAGCATGTGGTAAGGGCCTTGTCCTGCGTTAATGTGTGCAGAAAAACAGAAGGATAGGTGGGATGTGAAGAGCAGAAAACACACGGCCCCACATTTTGTAACCTGCTCAGTAGAAACTAATTAAATGATAGTAATTAGTGCACCCCTCAAAAAAGACTCCAACTCCGTTAGTAACCTGATCACCCCAAAGACGCCACCTCCTCTAAGCTCTTCACAGTGGAAACAAAGGTTTGTGTCTGTTGTCTGCTAATATAAATGTGCTTTAACTGATACATAAAACTTATTCAGGTATATGGGCACTGTTTGAGGAGCACACACACACACACACACACTCAAAGACAGGGAGAGAGAGAAAGGAGAGAAATAGGGTAAACATAGCTCTGACATTTGTCATCTCTGTGATGATTTTCTTCTATTTTGAGATTCACAACACATCACCATAAGCATAGGGCCACTTTAGTGTGTGACATCCACCAGAATTTCTCCCTCCTCTGACGCAGTGTCCACCTCCCACCTCTCCCCATCCCACTTCCTGCAAACCACGGCTAAACCCCACACCTGTTTTCTCCTCCTGGGAAGCACTTTCCTCCCAATTATCTCTTGAGCATTTAAAAGTTTGTTAAAAACCAATGTTGGTGACTTTTTCCCACACTTGGGCCACCTCCCCTCCATCTGGGAGGGCTGGGGCTTGGCCCGCCCTGAGGATAAGCATTCTGTTCATACTTGCAAGGCTTAGCACAGATAGGCTTGCTCTAGCTAGACTTGGCCTACTCACTCTTTATGACCTCTAAGAGCATGCATTGCCTGGTCATCCACCCTTGCTGGCCACTGTCCAGGAGATCACAGCAGCCTGCCTCTCAGGATGCTGCATAAGCTGCCACAGCAGAATGGGGCAAGATCATGGAGGGCACAGACGGAACAAATCTTCCCGCGAATAGGGGAAGAGATCTGAATAAAACTACCTCTGACTGTGCAGAAGAAGTCTCAGAATGTAGCGCCATGCTACCCTCTCCACGGAGCTGAGACATGAACAAAGTCACAGGCAGACCCAAAAGAACAGTGGAAGTGAGGGCAAATTAGCAGCCTGGAAGCTAGCTTGAGGAGTGGACAGTGAATAACAAGGAGGGAAACAACCCTCAGCAGACAGAGTGAATGAGGACCGGGAGTGTGGCTCATTGGGTAAGAACGCTTATCCTATAAGCCTGAGGACCTGAGCTTGAATTCCTAATGCATGTGAAAAGTCGTGTGCAGCTACATGTTTGCTTCAGACCACAGCTCTGTTAGTAGTTGGAGACAGGCAGAAGCCGAGAGGTTGCTAGCTACCAGCCTAGCTCCAGTGTCCTTGGGAGACCTCATCTCAAGGGAATATGGCAGAAAGTGGTAGGGTGGGGCATCCCACCCCCTCCTCTGGCTTCTGCATTCATAAACAGAAGCATGCACCCACCCACATATACTACACACATCAAACACATACATCATAGATCACATACAAGCATGTACATTCACACCCACCAAGAAGAAGATGAGCAGGAGAAGGAGGAAGGAAAGGAGGAAGAGGAGTTAATGGTCTAAAAGGCTTGCTATGCAATCAACAGAAGCCCTACGGGGAACTGGGGGGGAAGTGAAGGCGAGAGACGGGCATGGGCCGGGACCCTGTGCTGCAGATGTGCTCTGTGACCCAAGGCAGTGGAGAAATACTTGTGGGATGTCAGCAAGGAAGGGTCACAACCACAGGAGAGAAGACTCTGAGTGACACCAGATTCTGGGGGACTTGGGAGCAAAATCAAGTCTTCCTCTCCTGTAGGACTCATCTGACAGGTACAAGAAAGAGCATGCAACATGGCGAAGGGCTGTGCTGAGCCGCCTTTTAGAGGAAAATAGCCTTTTGGCTCAGACAGTGGTGACATCTCAAGCAGAATAGAAACCACTAGACAGAGTACAGCCAGGAACAGAAAGCAGTGGCCAGCAGTAACACTTAGCTCTGATTTGATCTGAGTCAGTAACTCCCTACTGGGGCTGCCAAGTGAGGCTTTCAAAATTATATACCACGGGCTCCCAGAAAAGTCCATGTTAACCCACAACTAAAAGAATATAATTTAGCTTCTCTTAGAGAAGTCAGGACATTCTAAGATCACATCTGATTGGGAGGTGGGGAGGAAAGAAGTCTAGCTTGGTACTTGGAGAGAAAGCAGGCCGTGAAAGGCTCCTTATGGAGTACCATTGTCATTTATTTTAAATGCTTAAAAGGATAATACCCGGCTGGAGAGATGGTTCAGTAGTTGAGAGCACTGGCTGCTCTTCTGGAGGACCTAGGTTCAATTCCCAGCATCCACATGGCAACTAGCAACTGTCTGTAATTTCAAGATCTGACACCTTTGCACAGTTGTGCATGCAGGCAAAACACCAATTCACATTTTAAAAAGTGGGAATAAATATTAAAAAAAAAGAAAAATACCCATTTGTGGCTCAGGAATCAGAAAGCTGTCATTAGTGAGAAAGTGGCAGAGAATTTATGAATTAATGTGAAAGTTAGGCAGTGTCAGAGTGCAGACAAGAAAGCAGGATTGTGAACAGTGTCTTAATGAGGGGTTCTGTCGCTGAGATAAACACTACAACCCAACACCTCAGAAAGGAAAGGGTTTATTTTTGTGGGTCCAGAACACACTCTATCATAAAGAAAGTCAGGGCAGGAACTCGAAACAGGAACCCGGAGGCAGAAACGGAAACAGAAGCCATGGAGGAATGCTGCTTACTGCCTTGCTCCTTATGGCTTTCTCAGCCTGCCTTTTTTTCCCCTCCCACACCCTAATCCTAATTTCTCCTATGATGTCATGATGTTCAGATTCTCCACTCAAGTGTTCCCCCCCCACACACCTCCCTGAAATGTACTCACTGACTTCTTCCCAGGTCCAGGCACTGAGGGCAGAGATTGGTGAATTGTCTTCAGGAAAGCTCAGCTGGGACCTTTTCAGACCACTGGTGTGCTAGAAAATGGATCGACAATATCAAACCCTGCTTGCTGAATCCTGTAAATGGAACCATGTCATTTTGATTAAGTTGAAGGTCCAGGAGTTGGCTTGGATGTCCTGATGGGCCTTAGACATAATCATGGGTGTTCCTCTGGAGAAAGCAGCAGATTTGGACCACACAGAGAAGATAAATCTGGGACAAAGAGAAGTCAAAGAAGAGTGTACTTGGAAGGAAGGATGTGGTGGTAACTGGCCACCACTGGAAGCTGAGAGGGGCAAAATGGCTTCTCCGTGGTAACAGCCCAGTGGTAGTGACTTCAGACGGCTGGCTCCAGAATGGTGGTAAGTATATCTCAGTGGTGGGAAGCCACTGAGTTATCACAAGACAGCCACAGGAAATGAACAGTGAGTGACAACATGCCAGGATTGTGGCCCTGTGGTAGCTGGTACCCAGCCAAGTTCCCATAGATAAACATGAGTGAGGTGTAAAAATTCTGGTCTTTCATAAGGATGGCCCTGGGAAGAGTGTAGTAAACCCCTTGGCATTTAAACAGACATTTATCAAATGAAAGACTCAGTGCCCACAGAATAAGCAAGCAGTGCCGAACACCATGGCCCCTGAGTGACCAGGTCAAATGTTTATGGTGATTTGAAAGAAAATAGTGCCATAGAGAGTAGCACTAATAGGAGGTGTGGCTTTGTTGGAGTAGGTGTGGCCTTATTGCAGGAAGTATGTGGTGTGCTGGTGCACTGGCATGGTGTTACATGTCTTTAATCCCAGAACTCAGGAGACAGAGGCATGCAGATCTCTTAGTCTGAGGCCAGCCTGGTCTACAGATTGGACAGCCAAGCTTAGACAGTGAAGAACAGAAGTCTGGTGAGGATGTAATTAAACAAAGGGGCCATGCACCAGACTCAGAAAGCAGCAGAACTTGGCAGTTTCGGCCACATGGTTCTGGGTTTAGAGTCAAGGATAGATGAAAAGAGTTATGGAATTTTCCTTCAAGGCTAAGGAAAGCTGCAGAGGCCAGGCATATGGCAGAGGTGATCCTGCATGGAGGCCTAGAGGAGGCACTAGGAAGCTGTGAGGATGAAGCCTAGATTGCCTTGTAGACCCCCAAATGCTGGAGATACCAGAGTCATAGGATACCTGCTGAGGGGAGCTGCTAACAGAGAGTGGACCCAGCCCAAGAGAAAGAAGTGTGTTACGGTCAACTGAGCTGCAAGGAGTTGGAGATCTGAAGAGCATTGACTTCAGACATGGAGATGCAGAGCTTGCATTTTGCCCAGCTGGTTTGGTCCAGCGTTTTGGAATGGAATGTGATGTATATCCTGTATCTTATATATTGGAGGTATATGATCTGCTTTTTTATTTTTACAGGAGCTTACAGTTAAGAGATTACATGAATCTTAGAAGAGACTTTGAACTTTTAAATAAGTTTGAGACTTAAATAAATTTGAGTCTGGGGGCTGGAGAGATGGCTCAGTGGTTAAGAGCACCGTCTGCTCTTCCAGAGGACCCGGGTTCGATTCCCAGCACCCACATGGCAGCTAACAACTGTCTGTAGTTCCAGTTCCAGGCAAACACCAAGGCAAATAAGTAAATAAATAATAAAGTTTAAAAAAAAAAGAAAAATAAATAAATAAATAAATAAATAAATAAATAAATTTGAGTCTGTCATAGACTCTGGGGACTTCTGAAGTTGGGCTGAATACATTTTTGCACTATGACGTGGTTACAAGCCTATGGGGGTCAGGGAATAGAATGTAGTGGTTTGAAAGAAAATGGCCCCCAGAGGGAGTGGCACTATTAGGAGGTGTGGCCTTGTTGGAGGAAGTGTGTCACTGTGGGGGTGGGCTTTGAGGTCTCCTATGCTCAAGCTAGGCCCAGTACACAGTTCACTTCCTATTGCCTTTAGATCAAGGTGTAGAACTCATCAGCTCCTTCTCTAGCACCATGTCCCACCATGGCCTGCCATGATGATAATGAGATTGCAAGCCAGCCCCAGTTAAATGTTTTCCTTTTTAAGAGTTGCCATGGCCATGGTGTCTCTTTACAGCAACAGAAGCCCTAACTAAGACACCATATCCATCCTCATATCCTGAATTTGGGCTTTTAGCCCTATGGGTTGGTAGAGGTTAACACTTGGAGCAGATGAGGTGGAGGACTATCTGTATCAGCACCCAATGAGTCCAGGAATCTGCATTTTATTAGGCTCCCTGGGGAGTATGATACATAGGACCACTGTACTGCTAGTTTTATATAAACTTCACATAGGTAGAGTCACCTGCAAAGAGGGACCTTTAAATGAGAAAATGCCCCACCAGACTGACCTGTGGACAAGTCTGTAGTGCATTTTCTTAATTAGTGATTGATTTGAGAGGGCCCAGCCCATTGCATGTGGTGCTATCCCCAGGCAGGTGGTCTTGGGCATTATAAGAAAGCAGGCTAAACAAGGCCATGAAGAGCAGGCCAGTAAGCAGCACCCCTCCATGGCCTCTGCATCAGCTCCTGCCTCCAGGTTTCTGCCCTGCTTGAGTTCCTGTCCTAATTTCTCTCCATGACTGGACTGTGTTGTGGAGCTGTGAGCTAAATAAACCCTTTTCTCCATACATTGCTTTTGTTCATAGTGTTTTATCACAGCAATGGAACCCTAACTAATACACTTTACCCAGGATTGCCAAGCCAGCTGGTCATAATGTAATCAGTCACCATGTCAACAGTAGCATCACTGCCATCAGAGTAGAAACACATGAGCCCAACCCTAGACCACCCAGTTCAGAGCTTTAGTCTAACAAGATACCTGTGAGACCTGGAGACATCATTGTAGTCAGGAGGCTCTCATCCTACATCACACTTGGGAAGCGTGTCCCCCAACCCCAGCAGCTGGCCTGGAAGCCTGAAGTCCCGGGAAGAGGTTCACATAAGCACTTTCAACATCTAGCCAGTTCTGGGACTTGCTAAGCTCACCCCCTCCTCAGTTCCATTGTGTTGGCTCCCGGCCCTGGCTATATCAATGTTTTGCTTTTTGGGCTCCATGGATCTTTCTGACATCCTGTAGCCTATCCATCCCTTCTATTAAAGATGGAGGTTGCTAAGGATCACACTACACAGCTGCTGAATGGCAGAGCCTCTGTTTCCCAATCCTTCTCTACCTTCCCCGTCCTGCCACCTGCTAGCATGGCCCTGCACAGCATCCCCCATTCCCCTTGACACCTTTTCCTCAGTCCCCCAAGTGGTACCCACTCCACAGTCTTCCAGGAATCGCAGTACAAGCAGTGGGAGTGGAGTTGGTGACAGCCTCACAGCTCATGTCACAAGGCCATGTGCTACATCAGGCCCACGACTACCACCACCTCCACACTCCTCGGTGTGCACACACACTCCATTGTCTCTCAGAGCTCTCAACCTCTGTGTGACTGAGTCGTGATTTACCCACCTCTGAAGGCAGAGAGTGACAGCCAACTGTGTACTGCCGCTTGCTGGTGAGTCACACAAGGCATTGGGAAGTTTCACGTGGGGAGAGTGTGGGGGAACTATGAGAAGGGCGAGGCCCCTTGTAGGAGGACCATTGTCTGTTCCTAGGTGGCCCACTGAGTCACCACTTAGAAACAGGTGACTTTCTATGCCCAGGCCCTTACCTACCTCATGTGTAATAGGAAGAGTGACCATGAAAGTCCACACCGGCCTTGGACTTCAGTGGCAGTTCACAAGCCAGGTTGTCACACAGCAGCAGTGTCACTACAAACTGAGCATGCCAACGTACCCAGCATGGTGTCACCCTGGGTCTGCCTTGTCATCAGAAGGGGAAGAAAGGCCACAGCCGATTAGACAACCACTGCTGTGCTCCATAGGCCTCTGTGCCACTAAGGCAGGACTGGCAGGGTCCCTGCTCCCCACTCTATTCAGCTAAGAATAGAAGAACCAGTTAGCCTGGTGGGGCCTTGGTGGAGACAACTGAGGAACAGAGCTGATGGGAGATGGGTTGCCTTCAGGGGTGAGCATCAGTCAGAGAAGGTTCCCAGGAGGAGGTGCTGACCCCATTGCTCCCCCATTTGACCTCTTCATCTTCTGCTTTTTAATAAACTTCATTTTTTGAAGAGGTTTAAGCTTCATAGCAAAATGGAACAGAAAGTACTGGGCATCACATCACCCCTCCCTCTCCCTGCTCGGTCTTTCCCACTGTGGACATCGAGATCTCCCCCAGGAGTTTGACCTTAGCTCTGGGATCTCCATCCTGGATGTTCTCTGGGGTTTAGACAAAGGGACCATGAGGCCTCAGGGAGAATGCAGCCCTGGCCTAGACATTTAGTCTGTCCATGGTTTCTGTCCCCACTGTTCTCCTTGCCTGGATATCATGGAACTGGCATTGGGCAGCAGCCCTGTGGCCAGCTCTCTGTTATCTTCTATAGTTGGATGTTCTCCTCATGGCCATGGTCCTTCTTCCCTACATTTCTTTGTCAGAACTTTGAGTCTGCTTCACCCAGTCCCAGCTCAAGGTATCTTGGTTTTTAGGAGCAATTGCCTTTAAGTCAGATGGCTGAGCCTGGACAGGGGCTTCAGTGAGTCAAGCCCATGAGGTGACCTTAGACCTGCAGAAATCCCATGATTCCCTCTGAGCGCCTCCTCAATAGACTCTGGGCTGTGGAGCTGACACTATGGCTCACGATCTGCCAGAGTTGATGTTCTGCAGTTACTCCAGAGGCCAATGGCACCTCTGCCTGAGCCATACCCAATGGCTCATTTAATCCACAGGACAGCTTTAGGAAGAGGATGTTGTTCTCATCACAGAGCAGAAAGCCATAGATGTGAGAGATTAAAAGGTATGCCCAGAGCCACTATGAACACCTTCTGGGTCCAAGTGTTCCCAAACCCTGTTGCAACATGTCCTACCCTCAGTGTTCAAAACCCAACAGGTGTGCCTGGAATATTTCCTGTGACTCCAAAAAGAGATGCTAAAAACATCTTAAAACACCCAGGCTGCGGGCTGGGGGTGGTGCATGGCACCCACCCCTACTTCTGCTGTGAGTGCTTTCAATCCCAAATCCCCGCTCTCATCCTTACAAAGCCCAGGGCTGGTGGGAGGGGAACGCCTTGTTCTGTGTGGCAGAAAACAATAGAGGAAAATCTTCAGCAATGCAGAACTTCGGATTTGAGGAGGAACTGAAAATTACCCAATTCAGAAGCCTCCCAAACTTCCAACGCCCTCGAGGCTCAGCAGCAGACCACTTAGACTTGTGCAGACATCTCGGGGGAGGGGGAGAGGTTTCTGATGCTGGCAGGAGCCTGTGGACAGTTGCATGTTACCTTTGGCACTCTTTGAGTTCTACATAGATGCTGTCAGATGTATGTCGATATGGCAGAGATTTTCTCTCCACTGTACATTCTGCCTCCACAATGTTAATTGTTCCTTTGCCAGACACGAGCTTTTAAAGTTCCTGTGATCCCATCGTCAGTTCCTGCTATTATTCCCTAGGCATTTGGAGTCCTTTTCAGAAAGTCTTTGCCAGTGCCAAGATCTTAAAATATTTCCCTTTGTTTTCCTGTAACAGCTTCAGAGTTTGAGGACTTACCTTCAGGTTGCTGATCCATTTGAAATTGATTTTTATGCAGGGCTAGAGGCAGGAATCTAGTTTCATCATTTGTGTGTGTGTGTGTGTGTGTGTGTGTGTGGCTATCCGGTTTGTATCGAAGAGTCTGTCCGTTCTTCAGCATATGATTTTGGCCCCTTCCTTAAAAATCAGGTGGCTGGAGCTTTGCAGGTTCGTGTCTGTTGGCCTGCATGTTTGCCTTTGTGATGGTGCCATGCTGTTTCTCTGACTGTGGCCCTGTCAGATAACTTGAATGAAGGTGGTGTGGTACCCTCAACACTGCTCTGTTTGGCTCAGGATTGCTTTGGCTATTCAGATTCTTAGGTGTTTCCATTTGAATTTTATGTACTTTTTTGTTCTATTTAGGTGCAGAATGACATTGGGATTTTGATTGGAGATGATTGAATCTGAGTGTTGCTCTGTACTGTAGCTGTTTAAACAACATTAACTGGCCCATCTGTGAACATGGGACGTCTTCCCATCTTCTAGGGGCTTCTGTAATTTTCTTCCTTCAGTATCTACAGTCTTAGCTGTAAAGACCACACAGTCCTTGGATAGGTTGTTTCTGGCTGTGTAATTGTTTGAGAGTGTTGGGAATGGACGTGATTTCTGTTATTTTGTCAGCTGTCGAGTGTGGCTCTTCCTAACGATTGTTGGTCTTTCAAGTTGATTTTGTATCTACTTTGCTAAAATGGGTCTAAGGGTTTTTCTGATATAGTCTCTAGGCTATTAGATTTTACTTTAATAAAAACATGTGGGGCTGGAGAGATGGCTCAGCGGTTAAGAGCATCGTCTGCTCTTCCAGAGGACCCTGCTCTTCCAGAGGACCCGGGTTCGATTCCCAGCACCCACGTGGCAGCTAACTATTGTCTGTAGTTCCAGTTCCAGGCAAACACCAAGGCAAATAAATAAATAAATAAATAATAAATAAAGTTAAAAAAAAGTGTGTGTGTGTGTGTGTGTGTGTGTGTAGACGGACACAGGCCTCCATGCTCATAGATAGCAATAGAGAAACCTGAATTGTTAAACACACAGGCTTTTTTTCTTCAGTGGAAGGGATATGCATACCTGTTTTCCATGCAGAAGCCTAGGAGGGATGTTGTTTAATAGCCTGTGATCATTTACTATCTGTAGATGCAGGTCTCACTTGAATAACCCATTCTTATGAAAGAAGGCCCATGTACTTTGTAAAAGAGTTTACTATTAAAACCCTCCCTGGACCCTAATCCTGAGCACTGTTTCTCAATCAGTCGAGCCCATTTTTATGCGAGAGTTCATAGGTGATTTGCAAAAGAGTTTTGAGGTAGTCATGCCTTTATTGTGATAATTGTCACCCTTTTCCAAAGTTGTGCCGTGTTTAAACATGTCAAAACAAACTGCTTGCAGTCAGACTCCAGAAGTTTAAACCAGCCTGACTAGCTGGTTTCCTTCTTGTTTCTCACGGCTTGTTTCCTGACGTCAGTAGAGTCAGAGGGACCTCCACAATCAGACTTGGAGGCCAGTGACTTCCCTGAGGAACCATCTTCCTGTGCTCCTCCCCCACGTGCACTTTTGAGACACCTGGCTTTGCAAATCTGTCTAGACTGCTTCACTTTCACTACTGAGTCTCTAGTACTCTTGTTATGAATGGAGATCATTGTTTCTCACAATGAACCCATCGCATGCCTTTTGTATCCGATGTTCCTTCTGCCTAGATGCTATTTCTTAAGCCCATACAGGCACCCCTAGATTTCATGTTTCTGACATGAGTCTTTTGGCTATAGCAGATACAGGTAGACTCATTTATCTACCTATATGAGTTACTTCCTGAGGCTTTCCCTGACCACCATATGGGACCCTGCCTGTTCTCTAACCTGCCCTCCTGGGCGCCCAGGTTTATTCATAGGATGTTGTCTGCCTGCCTTTCAGAAGAGCAGTGGCCTTTTACTGGGAAGATATGTTAGGAGCACGGGTAGCCCATACGGCTGATATCCTGGTCACTCTCTGCTGGCATGGCCAATAAGCAGCCCTGGCAGAAGCTCCCGGAAGGGTTGCTGAGTTCTGACTGCCCTAGCCCAGGGCCCTTGAACAAAGCACCAGCACAGGGCGCTGCTCCTAGCTTTTTAGACGGTAGGGTTTTATTCCTTGCTCCATCAGTGGCTGACCCATAGCAACTCGGGGTATGGCAGTTTCCCTCCCTGGGCCTCAGTTCCCCCATCTTTGAATGGCTAGGTGGATTTCTTGTTTCAGTCTATGCTTCTCCACTGAGGGTCAGTCAGGGTAGCTGTTGCCTCTAGAGGATTGGAAACCTTCACACCCAAGCATGGCAGAACCCCAACTTCAGCAAGCCCCAGGGTAGATCACAGGCAAGGAATATGTCTACTTGTGGACATTGGGGCTGGAGAGCCATTTGCCATTTCCTTGGAAAGTTCTGGAGCCCAGCACAGAAGGCTGCAGGAAAAAAATAGCCTCCACAGTCTGAGCCTTGGAACCAGCAGGGATCCTGGGAGCTTTGCAGTCAAAATATCTGTACATAGTGCATGGAGACACTCAGCCCAGACGGTCTTGGCCACGGTAGCAGCAGTACCAGCACCAGGTGTCTAAGGTGTGGGCCCCTGGTCCTAGTATGTTGGCCTGTGCCCTGGGGTTTCCGGGATGGACACCAGCCTCTTACTTTTGATCAACATGCCTATTGCAAGGACTTTCCCAATGAAACATATTTGTTGTTGTTGCAGTTAGGCAGAGGCTTCTTTAATGGGTCTAGTGGAAAATCATGTTTTGAATTTGTTTTTCCTTTCAGGCTATCTGGCAAACCATTAATCTAATGCCTAGCTCTGGTGCCCCCCAGTGGTCATGTTGTGAACAGCAATAGGTGAAACGAAATTTTCTGATCAAAGGACTAAGATTAAGTTCACTGTTCATTTCTTGCTCAGGGGTTCATGTCCTCTAGAAATGTTATTAGCATACGGATGCCATCTCAGCAGATCTGGGCATGGTTGGCATTCTGCATTTATAGCAAGCATCCAGTCAAGGTTACGTAGGGGCGGGGACACAGAGCCCACCAGTACTGGGAGTAAGGTTCCTAGGGATTTACACCCTGCCCTCAGGTGCAGGCAGGAGGCAACTCCATCTCTCTACTTCGTGTCAGAAGAAGGATAGAGCTGGGACTCCCCTGGGATATATGCTAGGGAGGATAGCTAGACTCTAAGCTGAAGCTCCCTCACCCCCAGCAACATATAGCTGACTCCTGAAGGGAAGAGCCTGTGCTGAGGCTATCACAGCTCTGAATGCACAGAGAGCTTAAGGAACATGGGGCACCTGGTTTAAAATAGCACATGTAACTTGCTCTGGGGGCAAGAAATCGTTCTGGCAAGGACATGCAACAGGATACTCTTCCCTTTAAATTTACTCATTTATAGACAGACCATAATGGGGCAATATAAAGGATGGGTGACACGGCTCTCAGTTAGGGTTTCTATTGCTGTGAAGAGACACCATGACCTCTGAGGGGACTCCTGCACACTCCCAGACTCTGGATTAGGCACAAAGCACACCCAAAAACCCATTTTCTCAGCAAGATCCTTTTTAAACAGGAATAAAAGTTAAAGTGACTGCTTTTTGACTCAGGCAGAAAACAGCATCAAATGACCTTGCAGGTGTGAATTTTAAGAAGAGAAAGAATGGAGTCTGTGGTAGAATGCTCTGCGATGTGATGGTAGAGGACATAGAGGATGATGGAGAAGGGGGGGGGAGGAAGAAGGGGCAGGGGTGTTTGTCCCTGAAGGACAAAGAGCTGCCTCTGAGGAGAGATGAGATAGGTGTGGCACATAGAAAAAGGGGAAACCCTGTGTTAGGATGAGGAGAGTCAAGGGTGAGGGGATTTCAATACTTAGATGGCTGGACCTTGGTAGTCAGTTTCAGGAGAGAAAGTGGCCAAATAAGGGGATGGGCCTTGGTGGCTAGCTTTAGGGATATAATCTAATGGACTTTTAACAAGGCAGAGAAGGACAAGGCCTGCCAGAGCAATATTCGAGTGAGCTAGTGAATATTCCCTTCAACCACGGCAGCTCTTATGAACTGGGTCTGGCTTACAGTTCAGAGTCCATTATCATCCTGGCAGGGAGCATGGCGGCATGCAGGCAGACACGGCGCTGGAGAGGTAGCTGAGAGTCCTACATCCAGATCTGCAGGGTGTAGAAGAGTGCCACAGTGTGTCTGGCTTGAGCATCTGACACCTCAAAGCCCTCCCCCTAGGGACACACCCCTTCCAACAAAGCCTCACCTACTCCAACGAGGCCACATCTTCTAATAGCGCCACTCTCTCTAGGCCTATGAGGGCTATTTTCACTCAGCATAAGCATGTAAACTGTGTCCTAGTTTGCTTCCCATTGCTGGAAAAAATACCATGACCAAAAGCAACCCTGGAAGGAAAGGGTTAAGTTCATGCTCACACTGCAGGTCACAGCCCATCACTGGGGAAGTCAGGGCAGGATCTCCAGCAGGAACCTGGGGGCAGGACATGAAGCAAAGAACTTGAAGAAATGTTGCTTACTGGCTTGCTCCCCTTGGCTTTTAACGCCTCCCAGGACAACCTTCCCAGGGTGACATCACACACAGTGGGCTTGACTCTCTGCAACAATCATAAATCATGAAAATTTCTCATTTGAGGTTCCCTCTTCCCGGATGGCCCTAGCTTCCATCAAGCTGACAAAAAACTAACCAGCAGGATCTTAAGAACAATGCTCTGAGGAGTAGTAGTTTATGTACCAAGTGGCTTTTTTCCTTTTCATTTGTGTTTGGGTGCACATGTGTGTGCATGCATGTGTGTGCATGCATGTGTGTGCATGCATGTTAAGGACCAAGCTTGATGTTGGCGGTCATCCCCTATTGCTCTGCCAAGACTTGTTCTTTGAGGTAGGGACTCTCAATCAAACCCAGAGCTCTCCGATATGGCTAATCTTGCTAGCCAGCTTGCTCTGAGAATCTCCTGTATTTAGTTTCCAAGAGTGAAATTACACACCAGCCACTACACCCACTAACATGTTTGTGGGTCCTGAGGGTCCCAACTCTTATCCTCATGTCTGAGTGGCAAGCAACATAACCTCTGAGCCATCACCTGACCCCAACATTTTATTCATGTGACACCCTGAGTGTCAGGTTTTTGCAGATCACAATTCAGCAAGATCACTTGCAAGCTGTGAGCGTTGGTATTGTCTAACGGGTGAGATCTGGAACCACTGGAGAGACACACATCTATGTGCTGATATGTTGTATATTTAATAAAATTAGTCTGGAATATCAGATCACAGAGCCATCTCTTCCGGCCTTTGCTGTTGTTGTTTGTTTTTTCAAGACAGAGTTCTCTGTGTAGTCCTGGCTGTCCTTGAACTCTCTTTGTAGACCAGTCTGGCCTTGAACTCAGAGATCCTCTTGCCTCTCCCTCCCAAGTGCTGGAACTAAAAGCACGTGCCACTTTTAGTTCACCACTCCCTGAACTTCATGGCTTGGCTATGGGTGACTCTGTCCTCTGATGTTCCACACAAACTTTATTAAATATACAATATATCATCACACTTCTGTGCATGTCTATGTGGCTGTTCTGAGAGATTAACTAAGTAGGGAACACAGCTTCTAAGATCTAGAGATCCAAGGAAAACACGAAGTGACGAGAGGCCGCCTGCCCAGCTTCCCTTTCTGCTCTTGTGTGTCCTGCCTCTGTCTCTGCTGACACTAGACGTTTGTGTTCACAAATGCACTGAACACCAGTAGCTCTCCTGGGATTGAAGAGAGAAAAATAAGCTCAAGGAACCCCATTTTGCATTCTAGTGGCTATTTTATAAAAAGGTAAAATAAAGTTTAGTTTCTCATTTCTGGCAAAGGGGGTGCTGCCCAGGACTGGGAGAAGAATAGTCATGGCTGATCAGTCCTGGGAAGAGAACATGTCCTAAAAGAATAGACCTAGCAAGGGGCCTCCCCAGTCTGAGAGAAGAGTACCTGCTCACAAATGGGAGATCAGTCAAGACATCAGCCCAGGTCTGGGAAAGAAATAGATTCTCACTTGAATAGTTCTGGGAAAAATCGCCACCCCAGGTAGGGTCTCAGTGGGGTCCATCCAGGTGGGGTCCAAAGATACTCTAGGGCAGAAAGACCCTAAGCATGAGCCGATCAGTAGCATGTCATCACTGTACCCGCAAGCAACCAACTTTGTTGTAGCTTTTTCCTATATATATATATATTTAAAAAAAAAAAAAAAAAAAAAAACTCTTGTAGCTAAGGGCACCAGCTACTTCCTGCTCTGATGTCACAGAAGCTTGAAGAGTTGGTCTTCTCTGTGGGTCAAGCTCTGGACTAAACAGGATCTGTCAGGCCATATCCCTCAATAGTCTCAAGCTGACACTGAGGCCTGACAGATCCTGTTTAGTCCAGAGCTCTTGTCACCCCTGTGGTAATATATTTTATACTTAATAAAGTCAGCCTGATATCAGAGAACAGAATCACCCACAGTCAAGCCAAGAGGGTCAGAGAGTGGTGACCCATGCCTTTAATCCCATCACTCAGGAGACAGAAATCTTTCTATATTTCTGTGAGTTCAAGGCCTAACTACCAAACAGTAGTAATTCACATCTTTAATCCTAACTCTAGGATTATGGTATAGAATTGAACCCAGGTGTGAAACAACTGGGCAGAGAAGATATGTAAGGCAGGCATAGGCAGATATTCAGACTTTCTGTAGGAGCAACCAGCCAGGCAGAGGACTCTTGAAGATAGCATTTACCTTGTTCAGCCTGAGAATTTGGCTGGATGAGAATTGACTGTGGTCTGTTTCCTCTTTCTGATATTCCAGCTTTTTCCTCAATATCTGGCTCTGAGTTTTCATTAAAAACCAACTAGAATTCATGCAATATTTGGCACTCAACTTTTGGGACTCAAATTCACAAAAAAGCTGCTTGCAGGCCAGAGCCACATTTGATTAGAGGTGTAATTACGGGCTGGCTAGGCTTTCTCTTTGGAGTTAGCTTCCAGCCTTAGGCAGAGCCAGCCACATTTCTTCACCACATTCATCTGGGTAAGTTTTTCAGACATCTGCCTCCCTCTACTGGTGGGTTGTGGGTTTTTTCTCTTTTTGGACCCCTCCTTGGGCTGCTACCATACTAGGTGGCTGCCCCACTTCATAGTCATCTGAATTGTCACTGATGAGAAGTTTGGTGAGAAAAATGTTTTTTTTTTTTTTAAAGAGAAGTTTGTTTGAGGCAATGGAAGGTGGCTAGCCTTTCTTTGATATTACTCTAGTCTGTTTCCTCTCTCTGATATTCCAGATTTCCCCCAATATTTTGCTCTGAATTTTCATCATATACCAACTAGAATTTGTGGCATACACCCCTTCTGTGCTCCTGGTCTCCCCAATCTTATCTAGGGACCTGACCTGACCTAGCCCCAATTCAACCTAAAACAGGACAAGCTTGGGGGGTTCAGGGTAAGCTAGCTTCCTAGGTGGAATGTGTGGATGCCTCAGGTCAAAGGGCTTGATTCCTTCCAGATGAGACACTCAACCCCAAACTTCAAGGTACACTGAATGGCATTGCTTCTAGGATCCCAGGAGATAGTTAGCACTGGATACTCAGTATTAATGTTGCTGACTTGCTAACTGCTCTGGCTTTATCACATATAGAGTACACACATGTAGAGACAGCACTTTGTTCCAATAACAAGGGTAATTATTCCATGTCAATGAAAAAGAAGCCAGTGGACACATGTTTCCTGGAATATACCCCCAATCATATTCATAGAACTGAAGGAGTCTGCTGACATTTTTTTTCCTGAAATATACATGTGGGACAGGGTTGAATACAGGCTGCTGGTTCAAAGCCTCTACTAGGCAGAGGCCTCTGCAACCGTCATTTGTTGGGTGGCCCTCATGAGATTCACTTAAGGGAAGGAAATGCTTACCTGACTTGTTCATGCAGCCTATGAGGAAAGGCCAGTACTCAGAAGCGTTTCCCAGGTACACAGACACTTTGCAAGCCCACCCAACACGCCAAATCTGGTTCCCCTCCATATTATATGTAGGAAGTCACCTGCCCTCAGGCCTAATGCCCCAGGGCCAGCCCTTCTCCTTCCTGACAGAAGATGGAGAGAACAAAGAAAAGCTGTGGCTGGTTATGTGGCCATCCCTGCTAGCCATGCAGCCTTTCAAGGGGGCAAAGGGAACCTTGGGGTGGAGATCTGTATGAATGTCCCTTCTGCAGCCCCAGATACAGAGGAAAAGGAAAAAAGTCACAGGACACAGATAGAAATTGCTGTGTTGAAAACACCATGACCGAAAATTAAGTTGGGGAAGAAAGGGTTTAATTTGCTTACACATCTATATCTATTCATCACTGAAGGAAATCAGGACAGGAACTCAAACAGGGCAGCATCTTGGAGGCAGGAGCTGATGCAGAGGCCATGGAGGGGGTACTGCTAACTGGTTTGCTTCCTATGGCTTGCTCAGTCTGCTTTCTTGTAGAACCCAGGACCACCAGCCCAGGGATTGGTACCACCACAAATCTCATTTCTAGCTCCACCAGTCATGTGACTGAGTCCTCCTGCTGTTGGGTCTCTGTGCCATATGTGGAGGACATAGGGATAAGCAAGATAAAACCCTGACTAGGGAGAATTACAAATGTCCATGGTTCCAGTATTTGGGGGATTGAGGCAAAAAGACAATAATCATGAGTTTGAAGCCAGGATGGGCTGCCTGGTGAGTTTAAGATAAGCCTTGGCTACAGAGTGAGTCTCTATCCAGGGGCCAGATGCTGCCTTCCCAGGTCAGGAGATACAGAGTGAGTGATGGTCTCATAAGGAGAGCCACAAAGTGCTGTCATGGGCAGGATGTCTGAGCTAGGAACAGGATAGCTGTTCAGGACACATAAAGGTCACGATGACAACAGTGGATTCAGTAGCAGGCCGACAGAGCTCAGGTCAACCAAAGGCAAAGACCTAGGCTAGGCACAATACATGCTAAATAGATAATGCTGCATAGGGAGACAGGCTCAGGCACACAGTTATGTGCCCAGCAAATACAATCTAATTCACAAATATGATAGATGCCCATTACTCCGATGTTGATCTGTGTAGAGAGATGGCTGTTCAGTAACTCGGAGAGCTCAGCCCTAGGCCATTGACTAGAATGAGCCAGGATCCCCACCCCACCCCATTCCTGAAAACGACTGTCATTTCCCACCAGCAGTAAATATTACCATTCCACTCCACTGAAAAATGTCACGACTCGGTCACTGAGTGGCACTGCTGAGCCCAGTGCCCGGAACACACACATAGCTGCAGAAGCCAATGTTGGAACCTGAGTCTGGTCACCTCTTCCTCAGGTCACATAACTAGCTCTTCTCCTCAGCTACTCCACAAGGCAGAAGTTGTTTTTGCCACTGGAGAGAATGTTCTATACATTTTACTCTGACCCTTCAGAGTCCAATAATCTACATCAAAAAATCAAATAGGAGGAGCCATTCCCTTGAGCTTTTCCCAGCCCTTTGTGCCAGCTTTCCATTAAGATAAAAATTTTTCTTGAGTGTCCCTCTAGCTTGCTCAGACACCATGGTTACTAGGACAAAGAGACTCGAGTTGGTCGTGGCATAATTTTCTCTCTCTCTCTCTCTCTCTCTCTCTCTCTCTCTCTCTCTTGTTCATCTTGTTGACTTTCTCATGCAGGGCTTATAGCAAACAGCCCTTGGCTTATATAGAGCCAGGCAGACAGTGAGCTTGACAGCTCATCGCTAGGCAAAGGGCATTTCCATGTGAACAGCACAGGCGCCCACTAGAGTGCACCAGCAGAGAAGGAAAATGAGGAGTGCAGACCACAGGGTAAAGATGTTTAAAGAGCACAGCCAGCATGCAGAAAAGCAAGAGGTGAGCAGCATCCAAGGAGTCAGAGGGTTCACCTGTTTGAATTCTGCCCAGCACAGGCATTAGGCTCAGTCCGCAGTGGAGCATTTTAGACATTGGCTTTTGCTTCACCAATGCAAAGTGATGTGGGATTGAATGATGGTTGGCTCAGCCCTAGCCCTGCCACAATGACTTGTCAGCATCTTACTTCTATAGCTGCCACTGAAAAAGGCAGAGAGAGAGAGAGAGAGAGAGAGAGAGAGAGAGAGAGAGAGAGAGAGAGAGAGAGAGAGGAGAGAGAGAAAACCATGTGTGCTTGTGTGTACCAAGGACCTGGCGCAGAGCAGAAAGTGCCAGGGACATTCTCCCTCTGTGCCATCCTCAGGGTTTAAAAACCCAGGTTGAAGCCAACAGACAGGCTTCTATGAGGAGCCCTGGCCAGTCTCAGAGGGAGATATGTTTTCATCTATGCAGCATTCCATGTCACTGAGGAGAGCTGGGCTCCAGCCCACATGACAGGAGAGTTATGGCTAGGGAACAGCTTTGGCCATGGAGGGTTGTCAGATTCCTTGGAAGCCCGGCCCCTCCTATTGGATAATGTTTTTTCCAAGGGCATGTGATGCTCTGCCTATTTACGCTATGAGGATGCTTTCTACAGATTCACAACCGCTTCACAATGGACTACTAAGCCACATATCACAGCCCTGCCCTAGTCAGGCTCCAAGTTCATTTGTCTGGAAATGAACTGCCACTGTGCTTTAGAGTGAATTCTGTTTACCGTAGCTCATGATGAAGCCTTAACTTCCACTATCTGGAGATGGGGTTTGAGAAGATTGTTAAGGTTAAGGATGGGGTATTAATTCCATATGTAGGACTGTGTCCTTGTAAGAACACCTCAGACTCAGTTATGTGCAGATGCACAGAGGCAGGCCCTCTGCAATCTAAGGATAGGACTGTTTGTCAGAAGCAAGCTGAGGTGCTGCTGTGATCTTGAATCTAGGTGTCTGTGGGCTGAGAAGCCCAATCCAGCTATTGTCTGCCGCATTCCAGGAGCAATGGAGCCCTAAATTTTAGACATGGTCATCTAGGATACTTATGCTTCTCAGGATCCTGTAGGCAAGTGGGCCATGCGACTAAGTTCTGGCCAATAAAACTAACCTTGTGTTCAACTCCTAGAACATATTTATAAGGACATGGGATCTTTTATAAACCTTATCCCTTTCCTGAGATGATATGGGCATATATATTGTGTTTCAAATAAAGATTTCCTGAAGATCAGAGGACAGAGCCAGCCACAGAGTTAGCCATAGAGGTCAGAAGTGGTGGCATATGCCTTCAATTCTAGCACTCAGGAGGCAGAGGCAGATATCTGTCTGTATCTCTGTGAGTTCAAGGCCTAGCAGAGCTAGGCAGTGTTGGCACACACCTCTAATCCTAGCACTAGGAAGATTGAAATAGGAAATGATATGGCTGGGAATGGAAAGGACTATAAAATGGGAGGAGGCAGGAGTCTGGCCCGTCCATTTCAGCCTGTGCTTCCCTTCACTTTTCCTATTCAGTCTGAGGATTCATAGAGACACCATTTATCCCTTTCAGCCTGAGGATTCAAAGTGGTGGGAAGAAGCTGTGGTTTGTTTCTCTGTCTTGCTGATTTTTCAGCTTTTCCCCCAATATCTGGCTCCAGGTTTCTATTATGAGATCATTTAGGATTTGTGCAATAGGATGAATAGAAGACTTGAATGTTGGAGCTCAGCAGCTATCTTGTACCATGAAGCAGTATGGTACCATTAGAGTAGTAAAGCTACAAGGGACATGGCTGATTATACGATTGTGATGTTTTTATATGTCTTAAATTGTTTGTGTTGCTGTAATAAAACACTACCCAAAAGAACATGTTGAGATGAGGATTTATTTCATCTTACAGGATATAGCGCATCATGGAGATAAATCAAGGCAGGAGCTTGAAGCAGAAAAATCACTGATTTACATTCAGCTACCTTCCTTATACAAGCCAGGCCAAGCTTCTCAAGGCTGGCACTATCTGCAGTGGTGTGAGCCCTTCTATTAATTAGCAATTAAGAAAATGCCTCACAGGCATTCCCATAGGTCAGTCCTGTGGAGGCAATTCCTCAGCCAAGATCCCTTCTTTCAAATGACTCTAGATCAGTGTTGAGTTGACAGCTGACATTGACAGTGACATGGCATGAAGGAAGCGGACTTGAGCTATTGCCTCATTTTTGCTCACAAGAGGGAAGGAAGTGATAGGCTGCCCTTGCATAGCTTGGGTCAACTGGTGCACACATGACCATGGCTTGTCTCCAAGCCACACATAGGAGCTAATATGTAGATGAGAATGCTAAGACCTGGAGAGACACAGGTGGCCCAGAACCACAAAGGTGTAAAAGCACGTGGGAGGTATTGAACTCAAGTCTCTTGGCAGTCAGCTCAGGACATGCCCACTATACTTCATGCCACAGCAAGGCCCGTCATACCGAACAATTCTCAAGGCAGCATTCTCAAAGGTGATCTCATCAAGCCTATACCTTTATAAAGTCACAACACAGAAGCCAGTTCCCTGCCAATTATTCTGAGAGTACCAAAAAGCAGAAAAGACCAGACTCTCCTCAGGGACGTCTGGAAGGAGTAGCCATGACTAAACCTCGCACTCCGGCCCTGACCTGGCTTTTTTTCAACTTTCTGGCCCCACACACCTGGGCTTAGGCAAGGCCCAGGAGTCCATTGCTGAAATTATGCTTTATGTTTTTATGGAACTTTGGGTTTAGGTTGTAATTTATGAGTATTGTTCAGAAGTTAAGGCCAAGAGGATGGCTGGAAAGGCAGAGCCAGCCCCATCCTGGTCCAGCAGCATGTAATGATTTCCCTGGAGGCTGGGCTTCTCTTTTACCCCTCCTAAAGAAAGACCCAGAGTGAGTCTGTCCCCACAAGAACTTTTCTGAACACTGGCACTCTAGGCATGCTGCTCTGAGCTGTTTTTTTTTTTTTTTTTTGACTGCAAGTGAGTTTCAGTGGCCTCTGTGCAAATGTACTCCAAGCATGTCTGCTGGAAGTGTCTGTACCATGACAGCTGTGCCCATGAGTCACAGCATTTACAACCCAGTGATAGACCCAAAGGGCAATCATGACCTCTATGATATTGCATGTGTGGTGAGCGTCCTAGGAATCAGGTTGCTGAGTCAAAGAGTGTACCTGGGATATAGCTGTATGAAGATCAATAGACACTCTCAGTTTGACTTCATTTAGAATAACCATAGAACCATATAAGTATTTATGGGTGTTTCAAGGAGGGTATTTCCAGACTGTGTAAACTGAGGTCAGGAGACCTACCCTAAATGTGAGCAGAACCATCTCATGAGCTGTGGTCCAAGACTTAATAAAAAGGACAGGGCTGGAGAGACGGCTCAGCGGTTAAGAGCACTGACTGTTATTCCTGAGGACCTGAGTTCGATTCCCAGCATCCACATGGCAGCTCACAACTGTCTGTAATTCCAAGATCTGAATTACACAGTTATACATGCAGGGAAAACACCAATTCACATAAAATAAAAATAAATATAAAAAATAAAAAGGACTAGTTGAGCTAAGCAGCAGTATCCAACTGTTTCTGCTTCTTCACTATGAACACAATGTGTTTGATTGACACTCCTGCTACAGGATTTCTCTACCGTAATGATCTGTGCCCTGGACCTTTGAGACAAAACAGACTTTCTCTTGTGAGTGGCTTTTCCTATGTATTTTGTCACTGCAAGGAGAAGACACACTGACACACTGATGGAATGGTCCTCTGCATAGCTGCTCCCAAAAGTGTAGGACCCTCTTCTGCAGCACTCCTGCTTCTGGGCCAATAGACATGCTTGTGCCCTCTGCAGCTCCCACCACTTTTGGCATGAAGCCCAGGCATTCTATCCTGGCATCTGAGGCTCTAGAATGTCTAGCCACACATCTGCAGCCTGAAGTTCATCCAGCCTGTGAAATTAGCTCTAAAAGTCAGGAATCAAGGAACCAAACCAAACAAACTCAAACTAAAACACTCCCTCCCCAGCATGACCAGATAGTCTTTCCATGTAATTTACACCTCTGCTCTGTTACTATAGCAGCACACAAGCATATCCCTTGGACAGGAGGAGAGACAAGTTCATAGATGTGGGCGGGGGAGGAAAAATACTGCTCCCTGACCTACTCTCCACATCTCCCCAGGCACCTCACTGGCAAATAGAACCCTCTCCTTACTCACCACACCCCTGACTTTTACTCCTACAGGACCTGCCTGTATCTCGCCCAGCTTCTCCCTTTCCCAGGGCCTTAAGATTGGTGAGCACTGGGAAAGAACAGATGCCTGGCTGCCCTTGGCCTGTCCATTCGTTCTGTGCCAGACATTAGTATGAGGGTGTTCAAAGGCAGGCACAAATGAGAGTGACAGCCTTGAGCATAGCAATGTGGTCTGAAGAAGGTAGCATACAATAAATGGCCAACCCACCAAATACTCTTGTTTTAATTTTAGGTAAAGTGAGACCTTCAAGTGCTCAAGATCTCCAGTAGTGCAGCCTGCCCTGTAGCCCAGGCCTGCAGAGAGGCTGGACATTGCAGTGGTCACATCTTAGAATGGAACAGTATAGCTTGATTCGGTGCTGGCACCTACCAACCACATACATCTTCCCAGGCCCATTTTTCACCTGTGAGGTGATGCTGCCAAAAGGGGGTTACTAAGGACCACTGGCTCTTGCTATACCTGACACCTAGGAGGTAGGCAGCACAAGAGAGGGCTGTCACTCTAAGGTGCACCTCAAACATGAAATCATTCGATGCGGGCGGGGCAGCTGCATAAAGGAAAATTTCAGAAAGAAACCAAACTTTCCAACATCAATTTTAGTATCTGCCAGGTTGGTTTGGAAAAACAGAATCGTAGAAATGTGGGTTCCAATACAGGTTCAAGATGTTGGACGCCTTTAAAAAAACATTGGTTTGGGTCAATCCCTCTGTCAGGGCTCTGCGGGAGTGCTACGAAACAGCTGAACATCGCCCTCCCCAAGCAGCGGCCCGTCCTATGGCCGGCCGGCCTGGCAGCAGGACATCTCTCTTCTTGATCCCTTCAGCACTAGGCAACGGACAGCTCCAGTGTCCTGGAGGCTCCTGAGCTAGGTAATTTGTAAAGCTCCTGAAGCCAAAGACCTGGACAGACGCGGGATTAGTAGCATGTCAGAGCCTGGAGACTACTTGGGGTGCCTTGTTCTTTCCAGGGGACACCTCATTCTCGCCCTCGGGAAGCCTGGCTCTCGCGACAAAGGCTGCACATGACCAAGTCCAGCGGCTGAATTTGGCTGCTGCCTGGCTGTAAGATTCCGGTGGGCGGTGCCTTACAGTTTCCTGTTGTGGCCCTGGGGCGTGGTGTACCGAACATTGAGCTCTTGATTTTTGAAGGATGCTGCTGTGGCCAGGGCTGAGGGCCTGGAAACCCTGCCCCCTCCAGCCTGGGCCTGGATGCTTGCAGATCTCTCCTGCCGCCAACAGGGAGCTGTCTGGAGCAGTCTCCTTTCTAAATTATTTACACGTCTTTTTATATTTCCTGATCTCATAAGAATATGTGCTACATGATCGGTAGTGGAACTAAAGCTCAGAACAGTATCCCTGTGCATATTCTTTTGCTAACACTTTGCTGTACATCCTTAATATTTTTTTAAAGATACAATTTAAATGACAGTTCAAAAACTTGGAATAGTGAGCCACCCTCCTCCTCCAAAGGCATCCCTTCCATGTTTTTGTATTAACTCCCAGTTTGTGTTAGGTGACTATAAAGTAATCTTGGGTTCTTTTACTCTTTTTGTGAGTTTCTGAGCTTCCTACATCAAGATAATATATCCCTGTATCCCAAAAGTCTGGGATCATCTCTGCTGACTGATCTCAGACTAATGTCTTTTATCTCTGGGGGCTCAATCTCATTGCCTCTTAAGTGGTAATAATAAACATGCCTGTTAAATAAGAGGATTGGGGATTTTTGTTCACACTCTTAAAGTGTGTGTGTGTGTTTGTGTGTGTGTGTAGCAAGTACCTTAGCTATTGTGACTGAGGACTTCTTTAGGTGTCAGAGCTAATGGGCTGGTGTTGTGGCCTGTAGAGAAAGTGTTCCCAGTGATTCTTAGGTTTCAGCTGAGCGCCTAAGCACTGCTCAGAGGTGGGCCTTTAGGAAGAGATTGGCTTATGAGGGCTCTGATTCAATACACTCATCCTTCCATCATGTTATAATTTGAGGGCCTTATTGGGAGGGGTCAAAATGAGAAGGTGGGACTGAGTTGGAGGAAATGGGTCCTTGAGTAGATTTCCTGGGAGAGCAGCTATATTTTCAGCCCCTTCCGATGACCTTCTGCTTCTTGGTTGCCAGGAGGTAAGCAGTTTTCCATCATAATCTTCCTGCTATGATGTCCCACCCCACAACAGGCCTTCTGCCATGATGTCCCACCCCACCACAGTTCTGAAAGCAGGGGACCCAGGAAGCCATGATAACCATAGTAGACATTAAGTTGAGTCAGGTGCAGTGGTGCACGCCTCAGCTACACAGCAAGTGAGAAGCCTTTCTGGGCGACATGAGACTCTACCTCAAAACAAACAAAATCAAACTGATTCTCCAGTAAATAAGCAATTTGGTGGGAGGAACCTTGCTGCTCTTTAAAGGAAGAAGGTAGAACTGCACTTGGCAAGTAAATCATAAGCCTGGTGCCCATCAAAAATGGTTACTTCAATATGGAAACAGGAGAATGTGTGACTCTGTTGGGCACACTGGAATGAGAAGGCTTGTAATCTCAGCCCCGGAGGAGGGTCATAAATTCAAGGTCAGCCTAGGCTACATGAGATTCTGTAAAAAGGAAAATGGAACCATGGCTGGAGAAAATAAGCTCAAGGAAACTCACAGATAGGAGAAGCTGGCATCCAAGGCTGTGGAGAAGCTGTTGCTAAATGTATGGAGCCAGAGAGAAATTCAGAACGAGAGAAGAAATAAAGATAGAACCATGAACAAATGGGTCTTCTGAAACTGGACACATTATCTCAGAAATGAAAAAAAAATCCCTGGATTAGCTTTACATTAGATAAAAGACAGTGGCCATGAACACAGAGCACCAGAGGACCCCCCCCCTCCAAGATAAAGCAGAGGAAAAGGGTTCAGGAAGGGAAGTTCTGTGACTTGGTGCTTTCAGGAGATTACATATGTCAGCTTTGGAGGAGGAGGAGGGCAGATAGGAATACTGAAATAAATAGTTCCACAAGTTCTAAATTTGATGAAAATAAAGATCAAAGAGCTCAACAACCCCCAAACACGTGCACACACCAAGACATATTTTCTAGTCTGCTGGAGATGAACAATAAATAAAATCAAAGCAGCCAGAGCAATATTGCTTAAGGCATTAGAGTTTTACAAACAAGCATGGTGTTGATAGCACAGGGACAGATCAATGGAGCCAGAGATGGGCAAACAGACCCACACACATGTGGGACATTGATTTTTTTTTTTTTACAAAGATGCAAAGAAAATTCAGTTGAGAACAGATATTGTTGGTCAACAAATGGTGTTGGGACAATTGGATAACTACATGAAAAAATCTATTTTGAGTCAAGCCATGAATCATTTATAAAAAGAATTCTTCATAATGAATGACAGACCTGAATGTAAAAGTTTAAATCAATAAAACTTCCAGCAGGAAATGAAAAAAAAAAAAGGTGTGGTTTTGGGTTAGGCAAAGACTTCTGAGATATAATAGCAAAAAACATAAGATATTGTTAAATAATGAAAAGACAGGAAAGAGACTGGAATAAAGAAATCACATTATTTTATGAGTGTGATATAAATACATAAAAACAAAAATATTTAGTTTTCAACAAGAAAACCCAAGCAATAAAAAATGGCTCAAGAGTTGAATAAACATGAAGATAAACAAGTAGCAAACAAATACATGAAAACAGACTTGTTGTTGATCATGCATTCAATGACATGGAATTCAATGACATGGCAACACACCTGTGGGAATGTCAAAAATGAAAAAGAATGAAGCTGGAGAGATGGCAGAGGCAGCAGGGTTGCCATGTGGGCACAAGACCTGAGTCCAGATTCCTAGCACTGACATAAAAGTTGAGCATGGTGACGTGGGTCTATAATTCCAGTTCTGGGGAGGCAGAGTCAGGAGGATCACTGGGGCTTTCTGGCCAGCTAGTCTAGGTGAATCAGTGAGCTCCAGGTTAAGTGAGAAACTGTCCAAAAAGAGGGTGAAAAGCAGTAAGGAAAGAAGTGCAACATTGAACTGATCACACATACACACACACACACAGAGACGTGAACATATGCACAAAAACATATACACATACACACCATCGTCAGGACCTCAGTTTGGTTCTCAGCACCCAAATAAAAATCTATGTGCAGTGCATCTGTAATCCATCACTGACAGAGACAGGTGGATCCCTGGGCTCACTACCTAGCTAGTCTAGTTTAAATGGTCCCAGTAAGAGACCTTGTCTCAAAAAACAAGATAGATGTTCTCCTACATACACACTGACATGTTCACATGCCCACACATACACACAGAGAGGTATGAAGTGGGGTGGGGATGTCAGGAGTCACAACCAGGAGATGCGATCTGTTTTCTCTCTGTCTCTCTCTGTCTCTCTCTGTCTCTCTCTGTCTCTGTCTCTCTCTCTCTCTCTCTCTCTCACTCACACACACACACACACACACACACACACACACACACAAAATGTTGTAATAAAAATGCAACAAAACTTTTAGTTCCAGGAACATTATTATTTGAGATAAAAAAAAAAAAGCAAAACTTGAGTGCACCCTGAGGCAATATGGTAGTGTATTGTTATTGCTTCAAGATTGAGAATTTATTAAAACACATAATCACAGAGCAGAGAAAAGCACCACAAGCGTTGACTACATCGAAGGCACTGTTTGCATCCATGCAGAGGAACCATGATAATATGTGAGAAGGCATGTGTGGAACAGATCCCAGTTCAGCACCACCACCCAGGAGGTGTGGGAGATACAACTGGGACATGGGAAACATTTTCTTCATAGCTGCGATGTGATAAACTGGCATACGTGTCTCGGAGGGTTGTTTTGTGTTGTAAAGCTGATGATGTTCACACCCCTGTGGACTTGCCAGCCTTTCCACTTCTACGGCATACACACATCATGGTTCTCCTTGGAGCCAACTTTGCTTTCCCTGTAGAGGCACAGTTCTGACTGCTACATCACAGGGGAAGACACTCCAGCACCTCCGGGGTAGAGGCTGGAGATGCTGTTATCCTCCCTTGGTACATAGCTCCATTCCCTACTCAAGAACCATCCTGCTCCAAAGATCAAGTGTTCTGCTCTGGCGGAGCATAGTCAGGAACCCCAATGCTCAAGTTGCTTTGTTGCAATATGTTTTTTTAATGTCTCTCCAAGCCACAAGTACCAAAAAATTATGGATTTTTAAGGATCTAAAATTGTGGATTATATTTATAGCCACAACTCCCTGCACATGGAGTGAGAAAGCCAAAACACTGAGGGGAGAAGCACTGGGGATGGAGGGACCACAGATGCTGTTGTGTAAGTGAAGCTGGTCCATAATGCTTATTCTACACTTATTCTCAAATGCACTAAGATCTACAAGAGCATGTAGATTAACAATTGTGTCTCTGGCCAACCCCTGCTCACACAAAGGGCAATTAGGACACACTGCCATGAGAGAAGAGATAGAGAATGGCAGTTTCTATGGAGCTGTCTTAGGTCTATACCAGTCGAATTGTATGACATAATCTCACTGTCTTTAGCTTTGTGAATTTTACTTTCGAGGTACAACTGACTTTATTGGAGGCCTGTCACTGGCCTTTGGAGAGATGTTTGTTACATGTTTTTTTCTGGTAATATGCCACACTGTAGAAAAAGATTCTATATAAAGATACTTTATGGGGTCACCCTTGACACCCAGCTGCTTTTTAGGATCTTAATTATTAAAATATTTAGTTTTATGTGTATGAGTGTTTTGCCTGCAAGAATCTCAGTGTACACCATGCATTCCTGATACACATGGAGGTCAAAAGAGGGTGTCAGCCTCCATTTCTTGGAAATGGAGTTATGGATGGTTGTGAGTTGCTATGTGGTTGCTGGTATCTCAATCCACGTCCTCTGCAGCAGCAGCAGGTGCTCTTAACCACTGAGTGATCTCTCTAAATGTTCCCCCATCCTCTCTAATATTTTGAGGGGCTATTGCCCTCCAGGCTCAGAAGAGGGTGTCAGATCCCCTGAAACTAGAGTTACAGATGGTTTTGAATCACCATGTGGGTGCTGGGAATTGAACCTGGGCCCTCTGGAAAAGCATTAAGAAATGAAGACAGATTCTTCCTATTGGAGGAATTCGACTAAAAACGAGCCCAGATTTGAATTTTCCATTTCTTTCCCCATGTCTTCCCTCTGTTTACAGTTTGAGATTACTTGTCTGTTTGTAGTCTATCTTACCTGTCCCTGCTGCCTTCTTCTTGTGAGCCCCTAGAAAAGGGCTTTGTTCTGTATATATTGAATATCACAGAAAACATGACATGGAAAAGAAAGAGAAATGTGGAATTCTTTACAGAAATCTTTTACAAGGAAAGAAGTTACTTTTTGACCCTAGCTGAACTCTTAACTACAAACAGATGTTATCAACTTGTATCTACATGTCGCTTTAAACATTTATGGGATATGTGCTACTTGGGGTTGCTTTCTACCTATTTCAGCAGATAATAACCACAGCACACACACACACTTCTACATTATTCTGCACAAGGAAGAGTGCAGACTTTAGGATTAAAGCTATGCATTAGTTTAGCTTATCAAAGCTGATTAAATGGAAAGCCCAAGGTATAGTCAGGTTAGTTACATTGTTTCCTAGAGGCTGGTTAATTCTAAACCTATATAAGGTTTAAGGGCAATAGGACAATAGGTTAAATGTAACTGGACTTTCCTTTGAGCTATCAGTTTAAAAATAACATCCTGAAACTTATTATTAGTTATGAAAGCTTGTTTCACTTGCTCTTTTTTTAAAGATTTATTTATTATACATTGTACAGAAGAGGGCACCAGATGTCAACACAGATGGTTGTGAGCCACCATGTGGTTGCTGGGAATTGAACCCAGGATGTCTGGAAGAACAATCAGTGTGCTTAATCTCTGAGCCATTTCTCCACTCTCTCACTCGCTCTTATAACTTAAATTAACCTCTATTTTTTAAATCCACTTTCTACTACTTGGCTTTTACCTCTCTCCCTCCTTCTGTGTCTTGATGGCATCTTCTGCTCACCTCAATTATCTCTTATTCTTCTCTCTGCCCTGGAGTCTCCCTATATTTCCTGCTGAGCTATTGGCCATTCAGCTTTTTATTACACCAACCACAAGGTATCTTAGGAAGAGACACATCTTTACAGTATAAACAAATATTCCACAACAGTTAAGTGCATAGTCTTTTGTTTGTTTTTCAAGATAGGGTTTCTCTGGCTGTCCTAAAACTCTGAAGGCCAGGCTGGCCTTGAATTCAGAGATCCGCCTTCTTCTACTGGGATTAAAGGCGTGGGCCACTACACCCAGCATAAGTGCATATACTTTAATCATCTCAAAGCTAACTTGTTAATTTGGATTCAAGTTCAGTCTCTTTTAAGGCAATGAATGTATTTAGAGAATGTATCACTACAGACTACACAGTGAGTTTAAGGCCAGCCTGGAATATACAAGATACTATTTGAAAATAACTTAGTAAGATAGACTACATTAAGATTCCCTGATAATGCTGCAGAACACAATAGCATGGGTTGATCATGGGAACTAAGAATGCAGAAGTAATATATTACAGAGTCCTAGGAGCAACTATTAAAAATAAGCCCAGATCCAGAGTCTGGCAACTCTGCCTTAGGAAGACATCTCATAGAAACAGAACCCCTGGCATCTAAAGACATGAGTGGAAGAATGTTTCAGGCCATTGTCCTTGGATGTCAGGAATGAAGAGACTGGCCACCAAGAGGAAAGTGCAAAGAACCAGAAAAATGTGGCTAATGTCTCAGCACGCTGAATATCTAAGGCTTACTCCACCCACAGTACTGCAAACAAAACACAACCAGCTCGGTTGTGGAGATCGATGGGGTGTGACAAGAATGGGTGGGCGGAGCCTGTACTTCGTGAAAGTTCTGTGCACGGAGAGAAGTTGAGGCAAGGTCACCAAGTGTTTAGGAATTTACCCAGTGAGGTAAGACTAAGTGCCGCCTTCATTTTCCCTTCCACACTGCACTGTTTAAATCTTTCCTCAGGACTCACAGAAAGCAAATATCACCCATTCAAAGGTGGGAACCTAGAAAGCACCATCCTGGCAGGGGAAACTGCAGCTCCCAACATGGCACCACAATGGCCTGGAGGTGAAGGTCAAGCTAGGCTCCCAAGCACCTGACACTGACACACCTAATTTTTTTGAAAGAAATCTTGACCACACCTCCAGTAAAGGACTCTATGCAGAACAAGAGCCTTGATGAAGTACCTTCAAGGTTATCAAAGGATGATTGATTTTTTTTTTAAAGGCCTTTCTATTTTAAGGGAATTGCAGATTGCCTGCAGTTACCAGTCATTCTCTGGTTTGTGATCCCATGAAATCCTTCTCCCCCTCAGAACTGGATCTCCCACCACAGGTTGGCTCTCTGGACTTCTCAGAAGGTGCTTCTTTGCTAGGAACACTTTGAGTGTCATTGCATGGAGATAAGCCTTGGTCTTAGGGCTGGGTGCCATATGATACAGTGTCAGAAGTGCAGCTTTGGATACTAGGTATGTTCTCAGGTGCTTGCTCCCTGGGTTCAGCTTCCTATCCTTTATTAGGACAGCATGATGGCATCTTTCTTAACAGCCCTACTGGGGTTATGCAGCTGTCATATATGGCACTGGGGTAGATTCACCTTCAAGCTTGAGACTTTGCCCCTTTCAAAGTCTGGGATGCCTGATGTGGGGGCGCCCATGGCCAGTGTTCTCTGGGTTTCATTTCCTGCTGGTGTGATAAAATTCCCTGGCCAGGATTAGCAAGTAAGCTGCTAGAGTCTCAGGGCAACCCAAGTCGGGGAACATACACTGCCAGCCCAGCAGGCTTCAGAATGCAGTGAGCATTCTACAAATTACCTTGGCTCACCTCTGTGACACTCCATTCAGTAGATCTGGGTTATTTATCTCTTACTACCTAGGTGCTAGGGATGGATCCCAGGACTGGAAGTGCTGGCCTGTTTCCCTCTGTTAGCAACTATTAGGTAGATGCTTCTCCTCATGAGAGTTTATAGTCAGGTATGCTGTCACATACATATTAGTATCCCATCACTCCAGGAGCTGAGGCAGGAGGGTTGACTGAATTCTACTATAGGTGCAAGACAAATACTTATTTAGAATAACTGGGGACAGAGAGATGGTGCAATATGTAAAAATCACCTGACACAGAATCTGATAACCTGAGTTCAACCCTTGGGACTCACAGTGTGAAAGGAGGGAACTCCACAGTGGTACACACACACACACACACACACACACACACACACACACACACTTTTTTATTTAGAATAACAAAATACAACAGAGTGAGACCCCCATATAAAATATATTTATAAAAAATAAGTAAGTTCACATGAAGTATTTATTTCTGAAGGAAAGATACCAGTCTTCCCTAATTTTTGAACAACCCTGAAAATGCGCACATCATTCATAATGATTTTGAGTCAGGAGAGCCATTTTTTGGCATCAGAGTTTCTTCTACTCCCATTACAGAGCTCTGGGTGATCTATTTCTATGCTTTCTGCATAGAAAAGAGTGTTATCAAATCATTATTCCATGAAGTCACTCAAAACAGATAAAAAAAAGACATACCAAAAGACTATAATGGTGGTTGGCTGTCAGGTAGGAAGGTAATACAATTATTACACTATTTTTCTGAGCTTTGTAATGTTTGTGGTGTCTAGTTACATAAAACAAAATTTGTTGTATGTTGTTAGTCTAAATAATTTTACATTTATCTGTGTATGTCTTTCTCTGTATGGATGTATACTGTATGTGTGTTTGTGTTTTCTTATGCAGTGTGTGTGTGTGTGTGTGTGTGTGTGTGTGTGTGTGTGTGTGTGTGTAAGGGATAGAGGGGAGGGGACCACTGTGGAAGTTGATTTTTTCCTTTAACCATGTGGGCCTCAGGTCATTAGAACTACTGATAGGTGTTTTATCCCCTAAGCTATCTCTAAGGCCCCAATTACTCTAAATAAACATCTGTCTTTTGAACAGAATTTTGTTATTCTCATCCTTCTTATGGGGAGGACCCTTGATTTTAGAAGTTCTGGGTACCATAAAACTCACTGCACAGACATCTGTTCGGGATCCATTCTTGTTCTCTTACCCACTAACAGAACTCTGGGGTTTTATTTTCTTTTTTCATGCATCTGAAAAATGTTTCTTTAATTAAAAAATAAATCCAGCTTCTTCTGGAACCAGAGGGGCTGTACAACACTGCTCTGACCAAATATACCATACAGGAGCTTCTGTAGGAATCCCTGAAGAAAAGCAGTTGAAAGGAGCTGAGGAGTGTGTGCCTTTGATTCTCTTGATTGGAATCATGGTTGGATGCCGGAAGCCAGGCAACTACCTTGACACTATGAAGAAGGAAATCTCACACTGAGAAGGGAATGGCAGGAGAAAGTTAGGGTTTCCTCCTATTGGGCTTCTTTTTAAGAGAGAAGAAAGCAATTGAACCTACAGTGCTTTGGATAACTTTGTAGCTAAATGTCATCCATAACTGATACACATGTATCAAAGCAGGGTGAACCGAGACTCTGGTAACAGAAACTTATTGTCTCTGGTCTCCGCTCAAGCCCTCTTCAGGGCCAAACTCCCTTGAGGCTTTCAGAAGCCTCCCCTCTGCTCCTTTCTCAAGCTGCACTGTTGCTCTCTGGTGATGTCTTCAGGCTCACAAACTGCATCCTTCCTGTGTGCCTCTGTGCACCCGTTTTCATAGGAATGAATAGGAGTCAGACCGGATGAGGGGCCAGAGTACTACAGGATAATCTCATCTTTATTAATGACACTTTTCAAGGTCCTGTGTATGAATAAAGGCCATATTTTGTGAGGTGCAGAGAGAGATGAGCTTCATCTCTGAAACACCTGGGCCTTGTCCCTGTGGCTTTTTCCCTGGTCCTGTGTGCAAGCTCTACAGTCTCACCACCTTCCTGTTGCTCAAGCTTTGCCTCCCAGCCCTCATTCCAGTCCAAACTCTCTTTACAGCTGGTCTGTTGTCAATGACATCCTTGGAATCCCTCACAAACATTCTAAGTCTTCTCTTCCCAATTCAAGTCTGCACTCTCTGAAACCAGGCATGAGCATGTGACTTACTTTGACCAATGAAATGCAAGGGGTGAATGTTACTCTTTTGAGGTAGGAGGGTTGGTTTTATAAACACCTGTATCAGGCAGGCCACCTCTCCTTCACAACACTCTGCAAATTGTAGGTGTGCTTTCTGACCCAATGGGTGGTCCTGTGACAGATGTCCATCAACAGAGCACCACTGACGTAAATAGCAGGATGAATAGTGTAAAAAATAAACAAGGCGTGAGATTCGGGCTTGTTTGTTACCACACCTCCACAGAGTTCATCCTGAATGCTACATTAAAAGGGTGTCAATTTGACAACAGCTTTTCTCAACGTGGAACTCTAAATGCTTCATCATAGCTCATAAGAGTTCACAGTGCTGGCCTCTGATCATCCTTCTCTCTCACCTTTCCAGTCTACTCTCTACCTTGATACAGGATTCTTTTTCAGTCTCAAATATTCTCCAATGTCTTTAGGCTCTGTTTCTTAGACATGGATGATTTGTCCATTATGGCATCCTTACATCTCAGAGACAACACAGTAGGTTCTTAATACATATCCGGAGGCCTACATTGAACAAATGAATCTCTGCCTAGTTAAACCCTACCCTCCTGCAAGACCCCCAGTTGCCACATCGCATTGTCATGAAGTAGGTTTGGTGCTGTTTTCCTCAGTGATGGAGATGTCAGAACCGTCGGAATTCTGCGTCTTCGGTTTACCACTTGTGACCTTGAGCATTTCGCTTTAACCTCTGATCTTCAGGTTTCCCATCAGCACAAAGCGGGGGGCAGACACCCTGCCATCGTTGCATCTTTCCCAGGATCGTACCATATCACGGCAGGCAGCCTCTGTGGGCAGGGCTCGAGCTTCCCGGGCATGAGACAGGTTCCTCACGTTGCGTCTGACAGCGATGTCCCCGGGGTCCGGACTAACAGCCCCCAGGCTTTCTCAGCCCAGTGCGCACGCTCGCCTGCGCCAGGAGCTGACCACCACTCGGAGCTTTCGCCTAGGGCCAGGAGGACGCCACGCCCTCCCTACTGACTGGCGGAAGGACGCACCAATCCGAGGGACGACGCGGGAGGGGGCGGGGCTACACTGCCAGCCGGCGCCCGGCGCCCACCGAACTGCAGCCGCTAGTGTGCGGTGCCCGTCCCCGCCGTCCCCCGCATCGCGCAAGGGTCCCCAGTGGCCCGAGCCTCCTTGGCCACAGTCTAAATTTTCTTTATTTTTAATTTTTGCATGCATTCATTTTCTGTTCAGTCTCGTCCCTTCTAAGGCGGCTGCGACGGCGACAGTGGCGTAGGCACGCGCGGGGAGGGGGCGGCCGGAGAATGCTGTGCTCGGCTGCTGCCCGGCTCGGGTCCGAGCGTCAAGCAGGTGGGTACAGGTGTGCCACGGAGGGAGAGGGCCTGGGACACTGCACCTAGTGGGCGGACCCTGCGGCGGGGACACCTCCACCGGTGTTGCCTGTCCGATCCCCACCCCCAGCCTCCGCACCCCTCATGACAGCCTTGCACCGCTCATCCCACCTCCCGGCCCCGCCCATCTCCCCTCCCCCACTCTCTCCAGACACCCCCCCCCAACCTTTCCGGTGGTGGCGGTGTTCCCGGACACTGGCCCCTGGCTCCCTTGTGTCACTCACGCCACCCTGCTTTCCACTCGTCTCCCCGTTTCGTCCGGGAGCTGAGGAGTGGGAGGTGACCCACCCCTGCCTCAGCTAGTGGCGCGGGGGGCGTGGTTGGCCGGCGGCTTTCTGTCCTGCAGGTCCTTGCCTAGGTGGAGCCCAGGGTCTATAGAGGTGACCGGGAAGGGGAGGCCGCCCTGGCAGTATCCCACCCCACGCACTGCACACGCTGCGGCTGCCGGGCTACGCACACCCTCGCGCCGCTCCGCCCACGTGTGCGCCCGGGAGAAGACTGGGGCGCTGCGAAGAAAGGCTGGTACCCACCCTGTGCCTTGCGGAGCTCACTAGGCACACCGGCTTTCTGGGCAGGCACCAAGATCAGCTCCGCGGTGTAGGGCACCTCCCCGGGTACCTTGCGATGCTCCTGGCTATCAGGCCGGCTACCTTTCGGCCTCGCGTTAGGGAGCTGGCATTCCTAGGCCTTCTGGCTATCATTCCATCCTCCCACTGGCCAGGCTGAGCCTTTTTATTTTTCCTTCCCGCACTCTAGTCCTTTCTTTCTCTTCTCCGATAGCTTCTGCTCTGCGCTTTAAATCCAAGATACATGCACTGGCTGGTGCCCAGTCACCTGCTTTTAGCGTACTCAGGGACACCGACCTTGGCCTTTGCTCTGTTGTTCCCAATTTGGGCACGCCCTTCCTTCATCTGGCTAGCTCCTTGTGGACCAAAGTGAAGTAGAGCTCCTTGCCAGTCCAAGCTTCTCGGAGTGGTAGGGCCTGTCCCTTTGGGACTTCACGGTGAATGGCTGAGCCTCCCAAACCAGTTGAAAAGGGCACCAGGGCAGCCACACCTGATGCCACCTCCTGTAATGTGGGAGTCTCTTGATGTGTGGGTAAGGCTGGGGGAGGAGCTGGCTGTTTTTCCAGGACAGTGGGCTGGTTGATGGCTGGACAGGATAACTGAGAGGGGACTTCTTTGAAGTGAGGTGGAGCAAGGGAAATTCATTTTGTGGCTTTATTTGTGAGGCTGAGGATTGTTGCAGCGTTCAGATTTCCGGGGTCTGCACAGGAGTTGGATGGAGGTAATTCTCACCTTGCCCTTTTCACAATAATAAATCCTCAAAAGGTCCATGGTCCAGAGAGATGACGAGACTGCCGTTCTCTGTACCATCCACAGAGCCCCACTGCCACCACAGTGGCTTCCCTGGCCCACCTGATCCCTTTTTCTGCTGTCCTGTCTCAGTCATTTTTGTGTTCAGTGGTCATGTCTATACACAAGTTTTCTAAAAAAGTTTTTCTCTCTCCCTAAAATAATCTTCCCCCTTTGTCTGTCTGCCAAGACTTATTCATGTGATATGCACTCACGTTACATTCTTATGGTTTTCCCTTCATTTACCAGACTGTATGACTCCTATGTATACTCCCAGAGCTTCACATACATGTATAGCGACAGCATTAGTGTGGCTTTCCCTCACTCAGATCTAGCCCATCAGGGTTTAGAGACCTGAGATGTCTTAGACTCTATGTGCCTCTTAGCGGAAACTGGCAGGCATTTCTCACCTGGGCTTTCTGACTAAGGGTCCTCCCTTGGCCCTTGTGGTCCCCATTCACTTGGGGGTCTCTTCCACCAAGGTGATGGAATGTACCCATTAGACTCATCTATATCTTGATTCTTATTGCTGTGAGGTCTTGGGCAAGAGGACTACACTTCATTTTCTGTATAAACAGGGACAATGTTCTTTTGCTGTGTTGTCTGGGGGAATCAGAGGTGTGGTCCTTTTATTAAATGATCACGATGATAAGTGTGTGATGAACTGTGTCCTTTAGCTCTATCTCAGAACAGATGCCCATGCTGGCCTCTTTTGTCCTTTGTCAGCTAAGCTGATGGTCCCAAGAAGCAGTCATGGCGAGGTGAGCTCAGGCCACAGTGGCTCTGTGTCTCTAGGCAAGACACTGAGTCTCTGTGCTCTGTGGGAGTGAAGGTTATATAAGGAGAGTGGCTTGCACTGTTCTACCTCCCACTGCTGCCGTGAGGGCTCTTAATTTAGCCACACTGTGCCATGCAGGTAGAGATCATGTGAAGAGGAGGAACAGTCTGCTCCTATGGGGTGGGGGAAGAAGATCAGTGAGCCCTCCCTACTTCAGATCCTGCCACCCTGGGCGCTGACCCATGCATTGTATCACCCCTTTCCTGCAGGGCTAGTATGAGATTTGAGGTACCTTTTCCCTGCTTTCTGTGGAAACATGGTACTGTAATATCCTCCCAGCCACTGGGGCTGCTGTAGTGAGGGGTGGTAGATGATCCCTGGCTGGCCAGCAGTCCCCTGACTCCAAAGCCTTGGGGAAATGCTTGCTTTGCTTATGTAGTTTCATGAGAAACTGAAGGCACAGGAGCCTGGGGGGTGGGGAGGTAATCTCTGGGAGTCTGAGTGGAGAAGGCCAGAAGGGAGTGGACGTAAGGACAGTTATGACTTGGGAGAGGTAATTGCATGTTGGTTCAAAACTGTGGCTGGCGGTCTGGAGAGGTGGTTCCATACTTAAGAACACTTGCTGCTCTTGAAGAGGCCCTGGGTTGGGTTCTTAGCACCCATATGCCAACTGACAACCATCTGCAACTCCAGTTCAGGAGGATCTATGCCTCTTCCTGGCCTTTACAGGCACTGGACACATAAATGGTGCACAGGCATACACAGGAAGATATTCATACACATAAGATGTCTGTTAGGGAAAGACCCTGTCTGGATGTAGAAGAGAGAAGGCCAGCATTCTAAGGATAGCACAGAGGATAAGAGGTGATGGGTTTGGGGATGGCATGCTGCTCTTGCATCTGGCTTTGATTCACATTTCTACAATAGCCCAGGAAGTGTTGTGCATCTCATGAACTTGCATAGTGAACTGGCAGATTTCATAGTTTTCGAACATGATAGCCAAGTTTTTACCAAGCACCAGAAGCCACATCAGGATTGGCAGCCGATACTCTTGTAAATAAAAATATTAGAGCACAGCCTGTCCTTCCTTTCTGTGCAGGGGGCCCGTGGCAGCTATTGCCTGGATCTGGCAGAGCTTGAGTGGCAGGCAGAGGAAATTGCTGCTCTGTGGGCAATGCTGTCTCTGACTCAGTTGACTTTGTTGAGACCCAAAGGGGATCTCTTAACAAACAGGCACAGAGAGACTCTACAGCCTGTCCATGTCACACAGCCAATGAGTTTGAAGGCAGGAAGCCCATGCTCTTTATTTCTTCATTTTTTTCTTAGAGCTTTATACTTTTATTGCCACTCATTGAATTTTACCATGTTTATGGCGTATAGGGTATAGAATATCTTATATCTAATGCCAAAATTTGCTGAGAATTGCTAATAAAATCTTAAGATATTTTGGCATTAAATAGTAAATATACAGTAAAAACCCTTACATATTTATATTTACTACTTCACAATGGCTATTATAGTAATCTTTGCTAAGTGCACAGTTTGTGGCATTAAGCACATTTGCATTGCTCTGTAGCAATGTCACCCATTTCTAGAACTCTCTACCATCCTAAACTGCACCTGAATTCTTTACTGACCCTCACTACCCAGTGCAAATGTCAGTCTCAGGTTCAGTGCCAGCTTTGCTTTTTACCAGTTAACTATGCAAATATCTACACCTTCCAGGATCCCCGCATTTCAGTCTCCTCATTTGGTGAGTCGATGGCCCTTGTGTCAAAGTTTTTGTCAACCTGACACAGAAGTAAACGTCCCTTAGAAGGGGAGTCTGAACCGAGGAATTGCCTCCATCAGATTGGTCTGTGGGCATGTCTGTGCAACACTGTCTTGATTGCTATTTGAAGTGGGAGGGCCCAGCCCACTGTGGACAGTGCCATTCCTGGGAAGCTGATTCTAGATTGTATAAGAAAGCAGACTGAGTAAGCCCTGGGAAGCAATTCAATAAGCAGCACTACACCATGGCCTCTGTTTCAGTTCCTGCCTTCAAGACCCCGGCTTCCCTTAAAGATGAATTATAACCTGTAACAACTCCCATCTCCTGCCACCTTGACGTTGCAATGAGTCAATTGTTGTAGAATATTATTTTAAGATGTGTCACATTTGTTTATGCTGTGGAACAACTGTTTCATGATGCAAAGATATATTGCATTCTTTTATGTTGCATTTGTTTAACTCTGTGAAGCTGTGCTACTTTGCCTGCTTAAAACACATGATTGGTCTAATAAAGAGCTGAATGGCCATTGGTCTAATAGTCAATAGCAGGACAGGAGAAAGAATAGATGGGGCTGGCAGGAAGAGAGAATAAATAGGAGAAGTTTGGAAAGAAAAAGATGGAGGAATGAGAGGAGGGAGACTCCAGGATACAGCCACACAGCCTGACACAGAATAAAAAGGAAAGTATACAGAAATAGAGAAAGGTAAAAGCCCAGAGGCAAAAAATAAACGGAATAATTTAAGAAAAGCCAGCTAGAAACAAGCCAAGCTAAGGCCAAGCATTTATAAGTAAGAAAAAAAAATCACTGTGTGTTTGCTTGAGAGGTGGGTGGTGGGCTCCTAAAAGAGTGAAGAGGTTTTTTTTTTTTTTTTTTTTTTTTTTAAATTATGTAACTTATTTATTTTATGTGCACTGGTGCAAACGTGTTTGATCCCCTGGAAGTGGAGTGACAGACAGTTGTGAGCTGCCATGTGGGTGCTAGTAATTGAACCTGGGTCCTCTGGAAGAGCAGCCAACCACTGAGCCATGTCTTCAGCCTCCAAAAAGAGTAAAGAGCTTAAACAACCAACTACAGTCAATATTTTGTCACAGTGACAGAAAGCAAACTAACTCAGAATTTGGTTCTATAACAGTCCTGACTGTGTTGTTCTGTGGGATGGTGGAAGCATTTGATGCCTTGGCTAGAAAAGCCATTGAGTACTCAGAGCTTAGTGGGCTCTTCTGTGGAAGCTTGGAATATGCTGGGTGCTGAGAGCAAAGCACACAATGGGGCTTGGCTTGTGAAGCTTCAGAAGGGAAGTTTGAGAGTCCCCCTAAGACTCTATTGGGGCCACTCATGTGATATTTTGAATGAAAGCTGTTGTTTCTGGCCAACTGGGGCTGAAGCATCTATGGTGATTAGTAAAAGGCCAGCATCCCTGAAATGAAATCTTTTGGGAAGTATTTCTTCTGGGTCAACACACAGAAACTGTGGCCTAGAGTGGGTGGAGTCCGCATGGCAGTCTGGCAGCTTAACTTGGAAGTGTAAGAGTGTCTCAGGTGGTATGGTTTTGAAGGCATGAAAGGGTCATGGAGAGCAGCTGAGGCTTGGCAATATGAGAGGCCAAGTCAGACCATTTGGCAAAGACACAACCTCAGTAGCATTGAAAATCTCGGGATTGAAGGAGTTATAGAAACTGAAATTTGGAGGCCAAGAAAGCCACTGGTGAAGGTATTGATATGGAGACCCCAGAATATTGAAGGTGCTGGCACAATGGGACATCTAGCAAGAACAGTGGCCGGTGTGAAGTGAAGCTGGATAGAGCTGACGAGACAAGCTATGTGCTGTTGAGTGCAGAACAGGGGGCCTGGATATAACCAAGTCACTAGAGCCTAGAAAATCATGTCCCAGATGGACATTGAGCTTTTCACACTGTTAAGTGTGGGTTTTGTTTTGGTTAATTAGTACTGTGGCCTGGTCCTTTCCTTAAGAAAGTATGTCATTTGTTTTGAATTTTCCAGGAGCCCACAGTTAACAGAAACTGGATTTATTATTTATTGTCTTTTATATTTTTTGTGTATTTTACCTGCATATATGTAAGTGCATTGTGTGTGTGTGTGTGTATGTGTGTGTGTGTGTGTGTGTGTGTGTGTGTGTGTGTGTGTGCCTGGTGCCTGCAAAGGTCAGAAAAAAGCATCATGTAACTTGAAACTAGAGTTACAAATGTTTATAAGCCACCATGTGGGAGCTGGGAATAGACCCAGGCCCTCAGCAAGAACAGCCAGTGCTCTTAACCACTGAACCATCTTTTTAGCCCCTGTGTTTTTAATTTATAAATTTTTTGGATTTATTTTGTGTTTTGTGTTTGAATATTTTGCCTGTGTGTATGTAAATATAGTGTGTATATGCCTATGTGTGGGTATGAACCGTTATATGGTTGCTAGGTCTTCTCCAAGAGCTTCACTGCTCTTAGTGCTAAATCACTTTGCCAGCCTCAATGTTGCATTTTTAAAGAGACCATAAACTTTAAAATCATTGAAAAATTTTTAAGGAAGAAACTTTTAAAAATCGGACTGTGTATTATATTGTGAGAGTAACATGAACTCTTGGGGCCAACAAATGAGAGAGTGTGGCTTAAAGTGGTGTGTTAGCGACTCAGAGTTGACTAGGGGTGGGATGTCACAGTTAAAAAATAAATAAGGGGCTGGCTAAGTGGCCTAGTGGTTAAGAGCATTGACTGCTCTTCCAGAAGACTCTGGTTTAGTTCCCAGCTCCCACATGACAGCTCACAGCTGCTGTACCTCCAGTTTCAGGGAAGCTGGTCCCCTCACACAGACATATGTGCACATCAATGCACATGAAATAAAAATTTAACAACATTTACTTATTTATATAAGAGGCCTCCTGCCAAGGCTGCAGGTAGAGGTCAGAGGACCACTAGGTACTCCTTGGAAGAGGGAATGTCAATTGAGGAATTGCCTCCATCAGACTGGCCCGTGGACCTCTCTGTGGAGCACTGTCTGTGGTTGCTGCGATGTGAGAAGAGGCCCATTGCACTGTGGGTGATGCCACTCGGATAGGAGGGCCTGGGCTGTATAAGGAAGACTGAGAAAGCCATGGGAAACAAGTCAGTAAGCAGCATTCATTCCTTCATGGCCTTTACTTGTGTTCCCACCCTGAGTTCCTGTCCTGGCTTCCCTGGATGGCCGACTGTAAGCTGTAAGATGAAAATGTCCCCTCGTCTCCAGCTTCATGTCACTTTTGGTCAGTGCTTTATCACAACAGAAGGCAAAGCAGGACCCCAGGTTTCTATGCCTGCGATTTCCCTAGACACAGGAAGGGACAAGAGACAGGGAAGGCCTTGTCTAGCCCGTGCACTGGACAGAAGCAGCAAGGCTGTCCCTGGGACAGTGCATTCAGGCAGTTATTAGGCCATTCTGTGCTGTTTAGTGTGACCTGAGGTGTCCTTTTCCCCTGTCCCAGGACTTAGGACCCTCCAGTGCCCTGATGACTCCAGTCTAACCATGGCAACCTGGGACCAGGCCCTGGCTGCCTGCTCGCTCTCCCAGGGCCCTGGCTTGGCTGAGGAACCACTTTGAGGAAAGAAAGAAGTCCTGTGTGCCCCAATGGGCCCTGGGCTTTGGGGCGGTAATGTGCTTGTGTATTCCAGGTCAGAGGGACACGCTGGCCCAGCTTTCTGGCCTCTGGTTTCTCCCTTGCAGTGTTTTGAGTTTGGAGTTCCTGGGACTTTCCTTCGGGATGGAGGGAGTGGGGTGTGCCATGGAGGGTGTCCTGCTTCCCAAAAGAGCTGAGGCATAAAAGTCAGGTGAGTGGTGGCACATGATGTGACTCCTTGTCCTGTGACCCTTTTGATCCTCTTCTGGAGGCTGGCACAAACCTGTGTAACTCAGCACAGGACACTGGTTAATGAAGTCACATCTTCCATTGTGGCAATTCTTTTTTTTTCTCTCTTCTCCATGACACCCCCCCCCCAAAAAAAAAAGGACTGAGATAAATTCACAAAACATAAAGCTAACTATTACAAGATGTAATTTGACAGTGTTTAGTACATGCAGTATTTAGTATATGCAGTATTTAGTACATGCAGAGTGCAGTCATCCTTGCCCAGGTAAGATCATTTTCACCATTCTCTAGGAAACCCCCACCTGCTAACTGGCACACCCCATTGCCTCCCCCTCATGGCCTCTGGACCCTGCATTGCCTTCAGCCTCTTATTTTGGAAGATTCATATGGAAAGGACCATGCCATACTCTTATTTTGGTGACTACCTTCTTTTGTTTATTTTGTTTGCCCATGTGTGGTGGCAGGTGTCAGTGCCTTGTCATTGTCCTGTCACTTGCCCCCCCCACTCCCATCTGAATACCATTTTAGTGTGTGAGTGTCCACTCCCCATTGATGGGCATTCTGGTCCTTCCCACCTCTGTTGCCTGTGAGTGATGGTGAAGGTCGCATACAATGTCCTGTCTTCTCTTCTACATTGTATCACTGGGTCAAACACATGTCAAACAGTGGGAATCGGTCTTCCATGCCCAGCACTGTGCGGGAGCACAGAACTAGAAGATTGCTTTACTGGATCTTCATCTCCCCAGCAAGAGCATGGGAATACCCTGGAACTGGAGAGAGGAGGTGGGGCTGGGGAGTGGCTGAGGGAGGCAGTTGGCACGGTGCAGGGAACCCTAGCCGCCCCTCTGCCAGTTTCTGGAACATGATGGGCTCTTGCTGTGAGGGGCATTGCTGTTTGCTCTCGGGAAGGCTGCCCTCTGCCTTGGTCCCAGCTGGTTGCTGGCATTTTTCCCATCTTAAATTGCTGTAGCAGGTACAGACTCCATTTTCTCCTTGTCTTTGGTACCATTTCCTTCTGAGAGTCAGCATGATCTGAAATGACTTTGTTTCCTCCTTTTCCTCATTTCATGCTCCCCCGCCTACCCCACCCCACACTGGAATAAAGCATCATGCAGACAGAAATTCATTTCCCAAGTTTGCTTGACTCTCAGAGCCAGGCATCTGGATGGTATCCATGTGCACTGAACACATATTGCTGTTGTGTGCAGGTGGGGTGACTTAATTTCCCCATGCTACCTTGCTAGGTCTGGGCTAAAGGACACGAGTTAATTTTTCTGGGTACTACTTCCTCTGTGAAATCTGGAGGATGTCTCTGCTTCTCCTGGGACATTAGCTGTCGCTAATGTCTGAAAGCACAGCCTAGCATCAGGTTGGTGCTGCCCCTGCTGGAGGTGTAGTTCTGGTCATCTGTCTGTGAGTGGGTTTCCTCAGGCTTGGGAACTCAGGTGCTTGTGTTGGGGTGCCAGGGCACCTCCAGAGCTGAGCTGATGTATTACTGCAGCCACTCCACAGTGTAGCTTCTGAGTACTGAGACATGGCTTCAGCAGGCGTAGAGACAGACCTTCCAATGGGAATAAACCCAGGGGTGAGTTGAGCCTTGAGCATGTAGGGAGATGCTCCTGCTTTGGATGTTTTGAGCTAAATGAAAAACACTGTTAATATCAACTGTTGTGTTTTTAATTTTTATGATGTAACCACTGGAATATTTAAAATGACAGACTGGGGTGTGTGTGTGTGTGTGTGTGTGTGTGTGTGTGTGTGTGTGTGTGTGCTTAGGAGCTGGAGACTGCAGGCCTGCAGGCATGAGGCCTGGGACTTGCTCTGATACTGCACAGCTGAAGTGACTGTGTCCCTTTGAGGCGCTGTCTGTAGTGCCAGCTGTAGGCTAAAGCTCCCTGAGCCTAGGTTCTGGTGGGACAAGGCATTGGCATCCAAGGGCTTTCCACCTCAACTCTGCTTTCTGTTGCCTGTATGATGCTGGGACAGGGAGCTTTGTGGCTCTTTGCTTTCCTCCTCTGTGAACAAGAAGCTCAGCCTACTGATGAACAGTGACAAAAAAAAAAAAAAACAACAACAACAAAAAAAAACCTTTGTTCATAGCAGGTCTTCCTGTGTCTTGCTGGGCCTGGGCCCTAGACCTACAGCTGACTTTGTAGGAGGGTAGAAAGACCCAGTCTGAGTAAAACCACAAACCCAGTAGGCCACCATCTTAAATGGGCTTCCATCTGCAAGGTTTTCTGCTCAGCTCCTCTGGCTTTGTGCTCTTGAGGTGCCTCTGGCTTTGTGCTCTTGAGGTGCCTGCCGGGCTGGGGTGGGGATGGAGGTGGGGGGGATGAGGGGTTGGGGGTTGTCTGTGTTCACAGTTGCTTATCACTATCCTGTAGCCAAGGTAATCACTCTGATGTTTCTGGAGAGTGTTGGGTCACTCCTGAAGTCACATCTGTTATGGCAGGAGCTTCTCTAAGTTACCTGCAGTGTAATACCCTTGAAACTTAAACTCTGTCCCAGAACCTCCCCATGTGAGTGTGGCCAAAGCTCCTAATCTACCACTTTCTGCCTGGCCTACTAGGGGTCTGAGTGCTGAGTAAAGCCACAGGGAACGAAGCCTTTTCTTCCCAGGAGCTCCAGTGTCCTGGGGTATCACAGAGTGTGTACTCTGCATGGAAAGAGGCTTTGGGAAAACTTTGCATAAGCTTAGCAATGTCAGACCCCCATTGAATGCTGCCTGAAAATGTCTGTTAAGATCAAAGAAGAAGCAGGTTGGGCTCACACATAATCCAAAATGAGTGGAACTGTGGGACTGAGGGTCTTAGTTTTGTGTGTGTGTGTGTCTTGTGAGTTTCAGGTACTTCCTGAGGCTTGTAAGTTTTATTTCCTGAGAATTAAAAAAATATTTTTCTTTTGTATGTATGAGTGCGTTTCCTGCATGTATATATGTGTTCTATGAGTGCTTGGTACTAAGGAAAGTCAGAAGAGGGCATCAGGTTTCCTAAAACTAGAATTGATTGACTAGAAGCCACAAACATATGTGGGTTCTGGGAAACAAGAGCTCTTAGCTGCTGAGCCTTCCGGACAGCCTCCCACTTACCGAGTCTTATAAGATATCTCCTTCCATGAGGGAATATTTCCTAGTTATTACAGACATTGTACATGAATGAAGGTTCAGGCTGTCCCTGGAGGGGATGGACTTGCTGTTCCTGATGGAGCAGGCTCTCTCTGCCTTTCCCACCCAGCCAATGACACACCTCCATTTGGAGCTCACTTTCATCAGCAGCTTTCCTCCCAAGAACCTTCCCTAACAGCACTATGCCCCCTCCCCAGGAGGGTCAGGCATATCTCCAGGATCCCTGCCACTCCAGGCATCCTTCATCACTGCCCCAGACAAACGATGTTGAAGCTGGTTTGTGCCTCCCTGTAGGGTGCCACAAGGAGGTAAATACTGGACACTCACAGTATTTATACTGGCTTTTTGGACTCAGGTTGGCATGATGTCAGTGCTGGGTTGGGCTTACACATAAATTGAAATGCATGGGTCTGATTTCTTTGGATTCACCTACCTTTGGTAAGGTCACTCTGTGTCCTGAGCAGCTACCTCCAGAGGTAGGCATCTGAACCCCAAACACCACAATGATGCACTCCATGCTATTGAACACCTAGGGCCTATGGATAAGACTCTGTGTCCTCCTTCTGCTCTTTTAATAAGGCGGGGCCAGGAAGTGTTTTAAAAAATGTTCTTACAACTCTATATTCTTGGAGAAGCACCTTGCCTTGCCTTTCTCCCCACGCTCCTTAGGGATGGATGCCTTCTGAGCCGGGGAGTATGGTGACAGATTGAGCAGTATGCAGTCTTTGATTGGATTCAGCAAGGTTTGGAGCCTGTCAGGCACAGGCTGGTGGCAGCTTCATTTTTCCAACTAAGAAAGCGAAGGGTGGTGAGCCCCACTTTGTGCCTGGCCTCTTTACTACATAGGTTACCATGGGGGATTCACTGATGTATATTGTGCGCTCAACATGAGCCTGGTTCTCAAGACCTCTGCATGTTTCTGTAAGTTTGCTAAAAGGAACACAAGATTCTCCAAGACACAAATGAGCCTTTTTTTTGCTGTAGGATGTCAGGAATGGGGGGCCTCCAGAAAACATGGAAGGGTGCAGAATCACCCATTTCGTGATTTAAGTTGTTAGTTTGAGATTTCACATGTTCTGGGATGCTGGTTTGCAGTTGTCCTTCAGGTTTGCAGGTAAACATGGGGTCCAGTGGTGGTGTCACTTGGGCTCTGAGGCAGGCTGAGAGCTTGGGGTGCTGTCCAACCTGCTCACTTCAAAAGGGGCAGAAAGTACCTCTGTTCCCTGGAGCTTTCTAGGCATCCGTGCTGAGATCCTCAGTAGCAAGGCATATGTAACATTTGAAAATGCCAGCTGCCACCATCTCATTCTGGGCTGATGAAGGAGATACCTAAAACATAATGACCTTGCCCTGCCTTCTGGGGAAGAGATCAGCTTGAGTACCTCAGATGCCCCAGCCTCGGAGGCTGGCAGCAGGCATTTTAAAATGCAGCTGGTGTCCTGTGACTGTTCGATAAAGGGTCGATTTGCTCCCATTTACTGGTACCAGATAGGAAAAAACATGATGGATTTGAAAATGAGCCATTTAAGAAGCTTAAAATTGTCTGTCTACATTATACAGAAATAGCTCTTTGAAACCTTTGCTCCTGAATTATATGTCAAGTGTAACCGGCTTCGTTTAATGCAAACGAAAGCAATAAAGGGTGACAGTGAGACAAAAGTGACTCAAGATAGGAAGCAATGGGCCAGGGATATAGGACTTGAGAATCTGCCCATGCTCCCATACACAGTCTTAAATCCATGCATGTACAGGCAGCATTGTGTGGACCAGGTGGGCTTAATAAAACAGAGCACATCAATTTGGGAGGGAAACATGGTCGGTGGAGTGGGGGGGAATAATGGAGTGAATGAGGGTGAATTTGATAAAAAAATTATATACATTTGAGATTATTAAACAATAATAAAGGAGAAAAAAAGAAAATAGCAGAGGCAAAACCAGTCTCTGGTTTAATAACAACATTAAACAAATGTATTAAACAATCCAGTCAAAAGATGGATGTATTACATCAGAATGGATAAAGTATATGTTCCAACTATATGCTACCTTAGTCTACCTGGTCTCCTGTAACAAAAGACCTTTGTCTGGGAGCTTGTAAGTAAGAGAGATTTCTTTCCTACATACTGAAGGCTAGAAGTTCAACACAGGACATCCAGATATTCAGTGTCTGGTGAGGGTCTGCTTCCCATAGCTAGCAGGTTTCCTGATGAGTCATGTCGAAGGGAAGGCCGCCTGGTCCTTGGGTCTAAACCCATCACTTCCTTGCCCTGCCTCCATTTATCACACTTGTTAGGTTTCAACAGGTAAATTCTGGGGGTATAAACCCTTGGATCACAACATTGCCCTTATGAGCCACATTTTGGATCCAGAGGTATAAACAGATGTGAGAAGATGGGACCGGAAACCTTGAAAAGCTAGAGTAGCTGTGTGGATGTCAAACAAAATAGACTTTAAAATAAAACAATTATTAGAGATAAAGAACAACATTTTTGTAAGGATAAAAAAGGGCCGATGTTCCAGGGACTGGGTAGCAATAAACATGGCCACACTTAACAACACAACGCTAAAATCTATGAGCGAAACCCAGAAGTGAACGGAAGTATTCAATAATGACAGGCACATACTTCATTTCATTGCATGCTTTGTGGTGCTGGGGATGAGACCCAGGCTCTCAAACACACTAGGCAGTGCTCTGCTGCTGAGACTCTAGATGCAATAGACCAATCGTAAATTTTCTGACTTTTGATCATTTTTTATTCTTTGAAAATTTCATGTATGAATACCATAAATTTTGGTCATATTCATCAGCTCCTCCCGCCCCTCCCCATACCCCCCAACAGCCCCTCCCCACTTTTTACCCTCATCTTTTGCTCGTAACCCAGTTAGTGCTGCCTGTATACGTACATACACATGGGTGTGCTAGAGTATGGGCAACCTCCCAGGGGCCTGTCACATGCCTTAAGAAAATGACTCCTTCCCCAGCAGCCATTGGCTACCAAAAGCTCCTGAGTTCCGGGAGGGGCCTCAAGAGCCATTCACAATCCGTACTGAATACTGACTGGCTTGCTCTTGTGCGGGCAATTATATCTGCTGTGGTTCAAGAGTGCATTGGTCCTGTCATGCCCAGAAGACACTGATCCACTGCTCCGTACTCTCCAGCACCTTTCTTTGTCCTGTTTTGCTGAGGCAGAGATGGGGATGCTACAGCCATCCCTTTTAGGGCTGAGCACTCATGGCCACGTATTCTCAGCATATCCTCTGGCTGGCTGTGAGTCCGTCATTAACTGCTTGCTAAAACAAGGTTCTCTGTTGAGGGCTCAGAGCAGCACTTTGGGGAACGGACTGAGCAACTGGGCAGAAATTGACAAGGACAGAGGAAACTCAAGCAGTGCTGTAAATCCGCTCGCAGTAACGGGCCCTTGTGACGTCAGCAGAGGATGCAGAGTTCTTCCTCAAGCGACATCCAAGGTCCTGGTTTTCCTTCTGTTTTGCCACCCCCCATCCTTCCTATCCTCTGCTCTCTGGCTGTTTTGTTCTGGCCTGCTATGGCAAGTTTCCTCAGCCCCTTCAGACTGTTAACCTCTACCTTCCAGCTCCTCCTGCAGGTATTATCTGTGACTAATCGCAGGACATATTTTTTTCTGCACCCCCTCATGATTACCACCTCCCACTGCCCCCAATGCTGATACCAGCTCCTCCCGCCACACTTCAGCCTTCCTTGGGACTTAAGATCCTTATCAGTCCACTCGATCTGCCCTTTTGTGCCCCTCACCAGGCTCTACCATCAGGTGAATGGTTGGCTCTGTCTGCCTATCTCTCCATTGCTGATGGGAGTGATCTGTGGGCAGGGTCTGCACCTGCTGCTGCTGCTGCTTCTTCCTCTCACTGAACAGAAGGGTTGGAAAGCAGCCTCCTGCACAGAAGTAATACAGTGTTTATTTGGAGTCTAGACACATCATCAGTGGAGCATTAATAGGAACATTGATCCTGGCCTAGGTAAGGGTGTGGGCATGGGCTACAAGCAGCCCCTCTAAACAGGTTGTGCACTGAACAGACAGAGGGGAGTTTTGGGATGGGGATCCCAGTTGGCAGTGGCAACTGTAGCTCCATGGAGCATTCCTTGACCTCACACCCTCTGGCTGTCTGCATTTGACCCAGCAGCCTGTGTCTTTTTTTTTTTTTTTTAAATATTTATTTTTATTTTATGTGAACTGGTGTTTTTGCCTGCGTGTGTAACTATGTAAGGTTGTCAGATCTTGGAATTACAGACAGTTGTTAGCTGCCATGTGGTTGCTGGGAATTGAACTCATGTCCTCCGGAAGAACAGTCAGTGCTCTTAACCGCTGAGCCATCTCTCCAGCCCCAGCAGCCTGTGTCTTAAGGGAGCTTCTGACAACCCCTCCAACTACAGAACGGGACAGCACATGTGTCTTTTCTCACGTAGCCGACAGCTTGACAGTTTCCTCTCATGAGGGAATTGCTGTCCTCCCCTGCTGACTCAGATGGTGGCTTGGGGACCTTAGCAGGGCGCAGGGTCCTTCCTGGGAATATATGCACTGCCTTCAAACAGTGTATCTGGCTTCTAGTACCTTCTTGCAGAAGAAGAAGTCCTGGCTTTTGCTCTGTGTTCTGCTTTCATGGGATGGTCAGCGTGGCTGCACTTCTAGGAAAGGAAGGAAGGAAGGCTGAGGAGTGCAAACAAGCTGTGGGCCAGGGTCTAGGCACAGATCTGCCCACAGCCTCCCAGTGATGTTTTGAGGTCTGCTTGTCAAGGGCAGGGTACCTGACTGGTTTCCACTCATTAAGTAGGGACAGTGGTCCCTGAGCAGCATGATAATCTATACCCTTCATTTCTTCTCTTCAGAATAAAGTGTTTAAATGTTATTTTTTATCCATTATTTTTTAAATGTGTGTTTATGTATAGTGTAAGTACACGTGTGTTCAACGTGCAAGTCTTTGCCCAGGTGGAGCCAGGAGAGGATGTAGGCTGTGTTTCTCGAGCACTCTCCACCTTGTTCCTGAACCGGGAACAGGCCAGCGAATCCCAGGGATCCTTTTGTCTCAGTCCCCATCAGATCACTGAGGTTGCAAATACATGTGGCCACACCCAGGCTTGTGTGTGGGTTTTGGAGATTTGAATTCAGGTTCTCATGCTTATGTATCAAGAGCTGTTACCCACTGAGCCATCTCTCCAGCCCCCACTCCATTAAAAAACAAACAGCTAAACCATCCTGTTCTTATAAACAAAACAGGGGCATGATGATCTCCCATCACAATCATCCCCTCTCGGCTCTTAGGACTTGCCGGTTGCAAGCTCTGTTCTTTATCTCTGCCAACACTGGTTTTCTCTTAAAGACTATTTTACTTTGCTGAATTTAACTTTTGGCAAAGAAGTTTGGGAGTCCACTGTTGTCAGAACAGCCTGTGGCATGTTGATTGACAGCATGTTTGGCTGTTGCCATGGGACTGTCTTGTGTAGTGACAATGTACATAATGTTCCTGTAACTGGTAGCATCCATGAACTGTGCAGGCCCAGGTCTCCTCCCTAGAGAGGATAGGATGATTGTACTGAGGACCAGAATGCTGATAAGTACTTATGTGACAGCCTGGAAATGACTCTACCTAGAAAGAGACAAAACCAGTCTGAGCCTGTCATCATGCCTTCCAGCCCCCAGCATTGTGCTGATATATTTTATATTTAATAAAAGCAACCTGGAATATCAGAATAGAATCATCCACAGTCAATTCTCACTCAGCCAACTTCTCAGACCAAACAGGGTAAATGCTATCTTCAAGAGTCCTCTGCCTGATTGGCTGCTCCTACAGAATGCCTGATGTCTGCCTATGCCTGTATAATATCTTCCCCACGCAGTTGCTTCACTTCTGGGTTCAACTCTGTATCATAATCCTAGAGTTAGGATTAAAGACGTGAGCTATTACTGTTTGGTTGATAGGCCTTGTACCCACAGAAACACAGAAAGAGCTCTGTCTCCTGAGTGATAGAATTAAAGACATGAGTCACCACTCTCTGACCCTTATGTCTTCACTGTGGGTGATTCTGTCCTCTTATATTACAGTCTGATTTTATTAAATATAAAATATATTTACTACACAGCATTTTCAAGACATGCCTGAGACTTCATGTATGTAGGTTTGAAAAATGGACTTTACACCCTGAGTGCTGGAGGCTTTGCCATTTCTGACATTGGCTGCTCTCCTCCATCTGGCCCTTGTGTCTCTGTATTAGGAATGTGTCAGTATCATGTTAGCTCTTCTGTTCCAGCCTCCATGCAAATGGCTAGGAGCCTCCAGGACCACCATTGGCCAAGAGGCCAGAAGCTATGTTGGAGCCCACATTTGCCTTTCTTCTAAGGATTCTATGTCTCTTGGAGTATTTGAGGGGTTCCTCTCCACTTCTTCCTTGGGCTTTTAAGAGACATTTGAGAAGTGGAGTAAGACATTTTGAAGACTTGCAGGACGATGTATTCCTGAAACTCATGCCTGGCTGACTGTGTCTCCTCACTGCTGAAGGAGCTCCCCCAGTAGAGGCGAAACCCAGACTCCTGTCACTACCTGTGTGGCTTCTTCAAGGACTACATGCCTCTGCATGTATTGGTGGGTATCAGCCATTGTCATTTTGGGCCACTCCAACAAACCCAGAGATTGTCCAGCAGAGAATGTCACAGGCTGTGTAATCTGAGGTCAAGGTTCGGGTCTTGTGAGGTTCTCTTTGTGGACAAACCCAGAGATTGTCCAGCAGAGAATGTAACAGGCTGTGTAATCTGAGGTCAAGGTTCTGAGCAGTTCTGGATTGGTGAGGTCCTCTTTGTGGATTGCAGGTGGCATGGTCCTCTCGTGCCTCCCTATGGTGGCAACAGGCAGAAAGAAGCTCTCTTTTGCCCTGACATCACTTTTCTAACATGAAGGCTCCCAAAGGCCCCGCCTCCTCAAACCACATCACCCTTCTGGAGGTGTAGCACATGGACCTTGGCAATCCCAGCTGTCCTCCATTACAGAGCTGCCTCCATTCTCTAACCTCAGCAGGCTCCGCCTTCCTCATGTTTACTGCTGTGCCCCTCCCCTGCCACACCCTTCCTGGTACCTCAGACGTGTCCCAGACCCCTCTCCTCAGGTCCTTCTCTCACGTCCTGCATCTCTCTGTCCCAAGCTACTTTCACTATATAGCTCTTCTCTTTCTTCTTCAGAGAGATCAGTTCAGGAGGGGCTGTGCTAGATTGATTGATTAATTAATTAATTAATTAATTAATTCATTCATTTACTCATGGTGAAACTCCAGTGGTCAGCCCCAGGCCCAGAGTGGAAGAGTCACAGGGATGCTTCTGGGTCCGTGAGTAAGAGTGAAACTTGGGTCTCTGCTGCTATGCCTGCCTAGAGCCTTTCAGTTCCCTTAGACCCCTGTTCCTCACTCTGTAAGGTCTCATTTTACCACAGTCAAGGCCTACTTCAAATGTCTTTCCATCACAAGGGTGCCCATAGCAAGGTCCTACCTAGGCTAATTATGGTATCTTCCCCATTCAACTGGAAGCTTCTTGAGTGTATGTGTAGGTGTATGTGTGTTGGGGAGAGGGCTGCATCAGGATGTCCTAGGACCCTAGGGTTGGGACTGTGAGGTCTGCAGAGGGCCTCAGGCCAGAATCATTTCCTTGATCTCTTTTACTCTGTGCTGGGCTGCTGCAAAGCTGACTTCACGAGGTGGGTAACCTCGCAGTGGGCTGAGCACCCCATTCTCAGTGCTCCAAGTTACCTCTTTACCTCATCATCCTCAACCATACTTCCTGTAGCTTCTTGAGAGAAACCATGACACCCATGAACTCTCTGTGTCCGTGCCCCCCCCCAGTCCCCAGCATATCTGTAGATGATCTGCGTGCGCACAGCAGGTGCGCTCTGCTGGGAGGGCCCTGTGCATGTCAAGCCACGCTGAGCGTGGAAAGGATGTGGAAACCACAGAAACGAGTCATTCTTTGCTTGAATGTCACAACCGTTTGTACCCATTCTCAGTGGTGTGCTTACCCTGGCCTCTTGACTCACTTCAGCAGAGATGAGACAGAAACAGCAGGAGGGCTAAGGCCCTTGGAGACCTCTGCAGGGTCCTGTGCACGTTAATAAAGGATTCCTGGATGCTGCAGACAGGCTGCCCAGAGCTAGTGAGGGCTGGAACTGCAGACTTTGCATTCTGGTGAGGATATTAGCAAATGCTTACAACCTATCTGAAGCTGAATTCTTTCCTACAAAATAAGGACAGTAAGAAGTCTTTTGCCAAGAAATTTGGAGTATGAAAATGTGTAGTTACCGCAAGGTTTTATATGATCTCAGAAGGGGTAGTAGTCTTCTCAGACATGCAGGATGGTTGGGGCTCTTTGGACTGTTTGTCTTATGAATGCAGTTAGCTTGGCCTTTTATCTGATGGGCCAGATGGACAACTTTGTATTTCTAGCCTCAGGTCCTAGCATAATAAATGATTCCTGGAAGCCACACCCTAGAACAGGTGAGAACAAGACAATAGAGACATACCCTCCAGCTGCTGGCTGAACCACTTGCTATATATGTCTTATTGTTTAAGGAATTCACCCTTCCTGCTGGGATACTAGCTGGAGGTCATTCCTTTTATCTGTTTAATTTTTTTTATTATGGATGTGTGTGTATGTGTGTTCACATGTGTGCATGTGTATATGTATGTGCATACACATGCTCCTCTCCACTGCACACCGCCCCCCACCGCCACACTGTCACCCCCTAAGGTTGACATCATTTGTCCTCTTTAGTCATTCTCCACCTGACATATTGAAGAAGGGTCTCCCACTGAACCAGGATCTTCCAATTCAACTAGTCTGGTAGCAATTTTGCTCTGGGGAATCCCCTCTCTGCCTCTCCTGTGCTGGAATTACAGGAGGGCTTTCATATCCACCCCTGTTATGTGGGTTCTGGAGAGCTGAATTGTAGCCTCATGCTAATCGGTAAGTGCTGAGCCATCTCCCCAGCCCAGAGGCTCATCTTGGTGCAGGCAGAGCTGTGTCACAGGCTTTAGAGCGGTAATTGCCTAAAAGCTTTAGAACAGGTCTGGCTCTGGGCAGCGAGAGCTGCAGATGTATCTATTGCTCGGTACATATTTCATTTGGACTGGATTCTGTCTAAAGAGAGGAAGGTAGAGATTCTGTCCTAACACTTATTCTTGCAGAATGGATATCATCGTTTGCTACCTCCAAGTGTCTGTCCTTTTCAGAACCAAGGACAAAGAAGCCCAAGGACAAAGAAGAGTTCCCATGTATATGTTGGGAGGGAAGCGTGGCCATACTATCCTGAGTGCCCATACAAACTCTCACTCTAGTGACAATCAGAGCTGGTATATGATGTGCTAACATATTCAGAGTAGCGTTTTTTTTTTTTTTTTTTCATTTTCAGAAATTGTGTTTGTGGTGGGAAATTGAAATATCTGATAATATTGAATCATAGTGTCAACCAGAATATTTTCAAATTGCTGTCTTAAGGGATGCCTCGGTGGTGTTTGGTTTTATCAGGGTGCTTTGTTCTTGGAGGATGTGGCTGGATGTGCAGGAAGGAAGCCTGGATGTTCATCTCTAAGTGTCTTGGCATTGTCTGTGAGCATGCCAGCACTGTGCTGCTCACACGGTAGGAAATAAAACAGGCAGCTCTTTCTGCAGCTGGGAAGGGACTGGGGTTTCCTTCCTGGCTTCCTTCAAGCTTTAGGGCCTGGAGCTAGTGCCTCTACCCCTTTGGGCCTTGTTTCCTTAGCTGTCCAATGCTGAGGAGTGCTTGCACATTGCCTGGCACAGACTTGTCCCAGCTGCTGCTCCTGAGTCTGGAAGCATGATGTCCTGAGGTACATATAGCCTGACTTAGAACCATCTTGAAGTATTTCCTCACATGCTCTCTGGCATAATAGACAGGTCTCCTCCGCCAGATGATGTGGTTGGGTATGGAGATTGAGAGACCAGGTTTCCGTGTGTGTGTGTGTGTGTGTGTGTGTGTGTGTGTGTGTGTGTGTGTGTGTGTTTACATTTGTTCCCAAGAGCTGCTCTGTCCAGTCTACTGTGTGTTGGGCTGTCAGGAAGGTAGAAGAGGCAGGCCATGGTGGGTGGGTCAGGTCTTCTGGTCTCAGTCCTCCTGTTGCCTGGTGCTCACCTGCTTCTGCATTTACTGAGTGCTCCCTGACGGAGGTGCTGTAGCTTCCTCCATCGGGCTTTCAACCACCATGCCCAGAGGAAGCAAGACACCTGGATGTGACAGTCACTGAAGGAAGAGAGCTAAGGAGGACTAAGCAAGACCTGCTTCTCTCTGGACACCCTTCTGCTTTCAGATGGGTCTGAGGAAGGTGGCCAGGAGACCAGGTGAGCCCAGCGAAGAGCAGGCTAAGATTCCAGTTCATGACAAAGGGTTAAAAAAGGGTTAGGGAACATCATTTGGGGTTGTGCTTTACTCTCTGAACACACCTGCTGTTTCTATTGTTTCCAGAGAACATGCTGTGCCCAGGTGAACTTGGCCTTTTTAAAGGCAGCCTTCCTCCCCAAAGGCTTCATTATGAAGTGGTAGCCAGTGGATGGTTTCAGTGGCCCCAACCCAGCCCTGGAGGTGGTGGAGACAGTTGTGGCTGCCCTTGTGATAGAAAGGGACGTGGGTGTGAGTTAGCTTTGGGGGAGACTCAGGTAAGTGGAGTGCCCTTTGAGAGTCGACTAGACTGTGATAGGAAAGGCTGCTTTGCTGAAGATAAGGTAGCCAGGGGTTCCAATTGAAAAAAAATGAGACATATTACAAAACATTAAGGGATGGACTTTAAAAAAAAATTATTTATTCACTGTGTGTATGTGCCAAACGACTGGCTCCCAGGGATTGTTTTCCCTTTCCAGAAGGGCGGGGACAGAGAGCAGGGAAGGGGCGTGGCCTAGAGAGGCATCTTGAAAGTGGAACTTCTGACCGGAAGTCAGGCTGTATGTACCGGAAGTAAAATTAATGTTAGGGCTGTTAGAATTCATTAACTTCATTTTCTTTTTAAAATTGCTTGAGGTTGAATGGTTTGGCAGTGTGTAGGAGGCAGATGGATGGTGGTGTGCAGACAGCAGGGCCCGAAGGCAGATGGAACCGGGCACCCTGGAGGCCCAGAGGACCTGGCCCTGATGTAGGTAGACATGGGTCGCTGGTGTGAGGACGAGTGTTCCCAATGACATTGTGTCTTGCGAGGGCGACTTTGCTTCAGGCTAATTCCTTCATCCAATAGTGCCAGGACTCAGAGGCAACACCCTTGATAAAGGCTTCAAGACAGTAAGATCTGGAGCTGGGACTTGACCCAAGGTCTGGAGAGAGGTCCTGGCTCTTTTCCCTGCATCCTCCTCTGTCTAGGGAAGCCCCGGGGTTTCAGGGCCTCTGGGTCAGTCTCCAGGACCTTGCTGAGGCAACCAAGTGTTAGTGAAATGGAAGTAAAGACAGCACAGGGTGGGGACGCCGGGTCGTCTGTATTTAGATTCTGCCTCCTTGTGTACTAAGGGGTTAGATACATTTCCATTGACTTGGTTTCATCTGTGTGGTGAGGAGTGGACCATATTGCCTTTCTTAAAGTCCCAGTCCTGGAACCCGTTAATGTATAGCAGTGTTTTCTAAATATTTTCCTGCTTGGTAATATTGATTGATATCTGTCTATGATTTCTTTCTCACCTGAAGTTTATATGTGGTTTCACAGTGCTGACTGAGTGTTGGCCATAAGGTAGGGTCAGCCTCCACAACAGCAGGCCTGTGACACACTGGTTATTTTACAGTAGGCACCATTTCTTTGTGGCCTCAGTATATATCAATGTTTCTTCCAGGTTTATCCACTGGGTACACCAGGAAAGGAGCCCCGCTGCTTGGCAGGCCTGTGCTTACATGCTGGGTTCATGGATTCATCTAGAGTCATCTCACTTGTATGGGCCTCAGTTTCTTCACTGTTGGAACTGGTAACCTCTGGCCCTGCTGCCCCATGCAGAGTGAGTCTAGGTGATGAGACACAGCTCTGCTTGCCTACCCTTCGGAGAAGTAGCCTCTAGGAGGAGAGCTTGGAAACTAGATGAAGATGCTAACACATTAACAGTGCTTCAGAAATTCTCTACTTTGTTTACTTCAGGAATTCTCTGCTTGGGCTGTAGGTCTTGCCTTCCTTGGTCTCAGACAGCTTCTTACTGTACCGAAGATACAGCATCCTCCGGGTCTTCCCTTCCTCAGGGGTTACCCTCCAGGCAGGCCTCCATGTTGGTCCTGGAGCCATGGCTCTGAAGTATAAGGGATTTTTTTTCCCCCAGGCATACACCTTTTGTGCTTCAGAGCAAGTTCAAACCTTGTAGTGATATGTTGTCACTGGGTCTCTGTTGACACTCTAGGGCACAGTGCACCTTGTTCCCCTCTGTGACTTTAGTGCCAGCCTAAAGCAACAGCATGGAGAGAGAGAAAGGTACTCCTAATTTCCTGAGTGGAATTTGGACTCTGCAGAGGCTTGCCAGCCGAGATATGAGTGCTCTGATGACTTTTAGCCACAGCTGGGGAAACTATTCAAAGAAGAAGGGAGAAGTACATGCAGGTTATTTTGAAGATAAACTCATTGTTTCTCAAGGCTTAGGCGGTGCTATTGCTGAGAGAGGATCATGGCTGCAGGTTATTTGTACTTGGATTGGCTATTACTGGAAAGATGTCCTCATAGAAATGGCCTTAGCTGTGGGAGACTTTTGTAATAGTTTTTTTTTTTTTTTGAGGGGTGAAGTCTTATATTTTTGATGAGGTACATGTGCATGAGGTCCCTCCCTTCAAGGATTTCTGACTCCACTAAATCACTAAAAGTGATTCTGTGGTCAGTCCACAAACCTTGACACTACCCTTATGTGTGCATATGCATCACTGGGGCCACATCTGCTTCTGGGAGGGCAAAGGGTCTTGAGGGACCAAGGTGATCCCTGTGTGACTGTTTGGCCTTTTAACCTCTCTCTTCAAGGCATTCCCGAAGCACCTGTTCCTTTAAGTGGGGGAAATCTGTTTCGAGAGGGCTGTCTTCTGCAGGTGTGGCGGAGAGCCACACCCCGGTAGCTGGCTGCCTGTGTGCTCAGGGAGGTGTCCTGGGGCGGTGTTCATCTGCCTGGGCACAGCTGAGACAGAGCTTACCCAAGGCCAGCCTGACTGGGGTGAGTCCTAGGCTGGGATAAACGCCCTCCCTGGCACCTGTCTGTAGTACATCTGGATGAGCATTTAGACGTCTTGGCATTATTGCTATGCTATTAGTTACTTCTCCATGCCGTGACTGCAGACATCCCAGGAACAAGGCAAGGGAGGACAGACTCGCTTTGACCCCCGGTTTGAGAGGCTGCAGACCTTCATGGGGAAGGGTGGAGCAGCCGCTCAGTGATAGAGCATGAGGTAACTGCTTATACCCTGGGGCACTCAGGGAGCTGCGAACTCTTGGAGGGAGGGCAAGGTTGTAACTCTCTGGGTCCATACTCTAATGACCCAGTTCCTCTGGCTAGGTCCCAGCTCCTGAGATTCCACAACCTCTCAATACAGCACCACCAGCTGACAACCAAATTTGTGTGCAAGCGCACGCATGTGGGGCCATGGTACCTTCAAGCCATAGCACAATGTGAAGGTTCAGAATGAAAGAATTAATCATAATATAGCAAACAGGACTAACAACCCACATTGACCTGGGCTCCCTCTGCCCTGCTTCCCTTTGGTGCTCTCTGGGACGCTGTGAAGGAGGCACACACTTAGATGGCAGGTCTTTTGTTGAATACACACTTCAGAATACTTTCACCGTGTATTGAGGTACATGGTACTGTACCATAAAGACACTTTCATACATATAATATTGTATATGTAGCACAGCCTCCACTCTTCTCTCTTCCTTCTTTTTCTCCTTAGTCTCCTCTCTCTCTTGGGCAGTTTCGCTTCCGCTTTCCCGTCATATGTTCATCTTTGACTTTAGCTCCTATACAGAGTCTGTGGACCGCAAGTGAGATAACACCATACTTGTCATTGTGAGAGTCGTTGAATTCACTTAATGTGACCGTCTCCATTTGTGCCCATTTCCCTGCAAAGGCTATAGCTTTGCTCTTTGTGGCTGAAAGCCATTCCACGTACGTGTATATAGACAGCTTTTAAAATCCATTCCCGTGTGGTGGACACTTGGGTGTTTTGAAGTGCTGCAGTAGGCGTGGGTGTGCAAGGATCTCTTTGGGTAAATACCAGGAGTGGTATCTGGGTTATATGGTAGACATAGTTTTAGTTTGTTGAGGAGCTGATTTTCACCGTGGTTTGGACAAGTTGAGGATTTTGTTTTGTCTATACCTTTGACAGTATTTGCTATTTTCTCTCTCTTTCTTTCTGCAATCTTTGTGTATGTATCTAGGACAGAGGAAGACATCTAGGGTCCTGCTTTGTCACCCTCTGAACTATTCTTTCATCACAGGGTTTTCACTGAAGCTAGGGCTAGGCTGGCAGCCAGCTACACCCCAGCAATCCTCCTGACTCCCCTTCCCACAGCGCCAAGATGCAGCAGCATGTGTGTCTATGCCCAACTTTTTATAGGTGGTAGGTGTCCAGACTGAGGTCGTGAGGCCTGCACAGTATCCCATCTTCCTTCTCCCCATTTTTTATTGTGTGTGGTTGTTTTCTTTGCGACTGCCTTTCTCCCTGGGGTGGGGTTCGATCTCAGTGGAGTTTGGATTTGCATTTCTCGGGTGACTGGCGAGGTCGAACAGTTTTGGGAGTATGTTGACTGGCCCTTCTACTTCCTCTTCTGAGAACTATTCTTCATTTCATCAGTTGCCTCACTGATTGGCTTGGTTAGTTTCTATAGGCTGCCTCCTACTCCATTGTTTCTCATGAGATTCCATTTGTTAATCATTGGCCTCATTCCCTGACAACTGGAATCCCGTTCAGAAAGTCATGTCTCTGTCAAATATTTTTTTAAAAATAAAAGTTATTTTAGGGCTAGAGAGATGCTCAGAGGTTAAGAGCACTGACCATGCTTCCAGAGGTCCTGAGTTCAATTGCTAGCAACCACATGGTAGCTCACAACCACTTATAATTTGATCTGGTGCCCTCTTCTGTATACTGTATATATAATAAATAAATAAATATTTAAAAAATAAAATGAAAGTTATTTTAAATGAATGGGTGTTTTGCCTGCATGTGACTGTGCATCATTTGCATACTCCAGGAGCCTAGAAGAGGGTATTAGATTCCCTGGAACTGGTGTCACAGATGGTTGTGGGCCAGCATGGGATGCTGACACTGGATCCAGCCCCTCTGGGAGAGCAGTCAGGTGCTCTTAACCACTGAGCCATCCCTCCAGCCCACCCATGCTGGATCTTGAAGTATATTCTCTGATATTTTCCATCTGTCATTTTCAGTGTTCAAGACTCATCTTAAGATCTTTGATCCATTTGGAACTGATTCATGTAGAAGGCCAGAGACAGATCTAGTTTCATTCTTCTGTATGTGGACATCCAGTTTTCCCAGCACCAATAGTTGAAGATGCTGTCTCTTCTCCAATTTTGTATTTTTGGCACCTTTGCTTAAAAAAAAATTAGATGGCTATAGCTGTGTGAGCTTGTATGTAGACCTACTATTATTTTAAAATTGTTCTTTTATAATTTCATACATATCTCTATAAAATGTACATGGAGCCTGTTCCCCCTTTACACCCTCATTCCCCCGCAATCTCCTCTTCTTTCCAAGTCTCTCTCTCTCTCTGCATGTCCCCACTACATTTAATAAGGGTTGTCTTATGATTATGGATGGGGGTTATTTACTTGACCAATAACAACTTCCCAGTAGTTACACTAAGGGAAATATGACCCTCTGCCCCCAGCACCCATTAACTGCCTCTGGCTCCCTGGGGAGGGGTGAAGCTGTGTGAGTATCTCCCCATCCATGCTGGAATGCTGGTGGGCCCACTCTCGTGTAGGTAGCCACTGTGGTCCTGAGCTCACAGGTTCAACAGTCATATCGTGTCCAGAAGACAGTGTTTCACGACACTCCGTCCTGTCTTCTGCAGTATCTTACATTCCTTCTGTCCCCTTTTCTGCAGAATTCTCCAAGGTGGTGACAGATGTCAGGTTTAAGGGCTGAGCACTCAGAGTTCTTCTCGCCATTTTATAGGTTCTCTATGTGATTGCATCTGTTTTGTCACGACACCTCTGCAGGGTGACTTGAACTCAGGCATGCTCACCCCAGCACCTTTCTTGCATCTGCTCAAGATGGTACCTCCTGGTGAGGCACCTCTCTGGATACCTGCTCTGGGGCTCACATGGTTGTGTCCTGGTTTGTTTGATCACATATGTGCTGTGTGACTTTGGGAAAGTTTCTTTGTCTCTCTGGGTTTTCTTGATCTCAGAAGCTTTCTGCAGAACAAGTCCTCTGCCTGTCAGTCACTGCCTGGATCTTTCTCATGCTAGCATCTGAGGTGGTTTAGGAGGACATGTCATAGCTGCCAGGTGAGGGGCCTTCTCTATACCATGACATGACATGTCCTCAGGGAAATAGGAGAGAGAGGCTGTGTCCAGCTGTCTTCTGCTGCATAGAGGGCAGTGGCACATGCCTAGGTCAAGGGACACTGGATCAGAGCTCTCTGTGCTTACCAGTGGAGGTGGGGGAGGTGGGAAGGCGGATGCATTTGGGGGAAGAAGTGGCAGGGGCATAGTAGAGGAGGGTGACATAGCAATTGCAACCACCAGGCTGGCTGGATGGCATGCTTTAGTTGACACTGTGGGCCCAAAAGGGATGAGCTAGGAGGATCTCTTTTAGGAGAGCCTTGAGGTAAACTTGTGTGTGTGTGTTTGTGTGTATGTATATGTGTGTGTATGTGTGTGTTTGTGTGTATGTGTGTGTATGTGTATGTATGTGTATGTGTGTGTATGTGTGTGTATGTGTGTGTATGTGTGTATATGTGTATGTATGTATGTGTGTGTATGTGTATGTATGTATGTGTGTGTATGTGTGTGTATGTTTGTGTATGTGTGTGTATGTGTGTATATGTGTATGTATGTATGTGTGTGTATGTGTATGTATGTGTGTATGTGTGTGTATGTGTATGTATGTGTGTATGTATGTGTTTGTATATGTGTGTGTATGTGTGTATGTGTGTGTGTATGTGTGTGTTTGTGTATGTGTGTGTATGTGTGTGTGTATGTATGTGTGTGTGTATGTGTGTATG